>CM039606.1:3185167-3530961 GCA_022457205.1 Saccharum spontaneum | reverse complement strand
TGCCTTCACCGGTCAAACCTGTGTGTGCTCGTGCAGACTTGAGCCTGCTCCCTCCCTCTGTTTGCTTTTTGGCACGGCAGTGTCCAGTTGCTCGTCTCTGGTTGGTTGTGTTCAGCACCTGTGCTTCCAAGCACCAATCAGTGCTCATCCAGGAACCCGTGCATTCACAGCACCAAGAGCAGGAGCAGAGCAGTTCATGTTAATTGAATTTTCAGCAGCAGTTGGTTTTTGCTAATTTCATTTTCCATTGGCAACTTGGCTAGCTTCTTTCATTTGCCACAGGTCTGAAGAGTACAGAAGCTACTCGTCCATCTCCTCTGTCACAGGGTGCAGATAATTGAATTCTTTGAGGACGGCAGCAGTGCAGGTGATGTCTTGGCAGGCAGCAGGCCAACCCAAATTTGATTTTCAGGTTTGATTGGTGCAGTTCGGGTAAGAGGAGCTGCAGTGCATGAATTAACCTGTATGCCTTGTCAATTCTAGGGTATAGTAGTCACTAGTTAAATATTCATTGCATGCTTTGTCTTTAGTGCTTATTTACTCCACTGAGCAATTTCTTGTCCTTGTTTACTCCCAAGTAGCTAGCTCATGTAATCTCTCAGTATGCATGCATATATGTACTGTTTTGATCTCATTTGTCACTGGCATATGAGCATTACTGTTGCAAGTTTAGTGTTGATCTGCATAGCTATATCCTACTGTGTTTCAGCTTGTTCTTTGTTGTTGAACGTTTTTGATTGGTCTCTGGCTTAGTTCTTTTATCCGTAAATTACTACAATAATTATTTGGTTAATCTTTGAAGTATTAAATCATTTCTTCTTGCTTGATTTAGTATTTACGGTGGAAGAGTTCAAGGCTTATTGTTTTGTTCGTAGTTTCGTCGTTTGAGCTCCTAATCATATTTCGTCTTTTGCGTTGATCTTATATCGTTTCATGGAAGCTATCTAGGTACTCTCGTCTACCGGTTGGCTTGGGTATTATAGATTTGGGAACTTTTGTCATGGTTTGTTTTTGGTGGTGAATTTGGGACAGTGGTCAAAAGTTTCGAAAGAAATTTGAGGCTCCCATTCACCCCCCCTCTGGTCGCCGTTTCCGGTCCTTCAATTGGTATCGGAGCCGGTTAAGGATCATTCCACCTTAATCGGTCCGTGATCCACGAAGGCGACATGGAGCGTGGTTCCGGCAAACCACCGTTCTTCGATGGAACAAATTATCCCTATTGGAAGATCCGTATGTCCGCGCATCTCCAGGGGATTGATTGGCTTGTTTGGGAGATTTGCGAGGATGCTACTTACGTTGTGCTTGAACCCCGTGCTCGTGTCACGCAAGATCAAAAGATTGGCACAACGCTAATAGCAGAGCTCGTGCAGTTCTTTTCTCGAGTCTTTCACTTCCAGAGTTCGAGAGAGTCTCCGATTGTACTACCGCTCGGGAGATCTGGGGTGAGGCTTCAGAGCTATCACGAGGGGACCGCACAGGTCAAAACCAGACTCTACGAGACGTACAAGAGGGAGTACGAGAACTTCACCCAGCTTGATGGCGAGACCATCGATGCCATGTTTTCTCGCTTTCAGACCATCGTCAACAAGATGCGAGCAAACAAGGCACAATTACCTTATGACGATCATGAGAGGGCACTCAAGCTTCTATATGCCCTAGATCGGAAGGTATGGGATGTGAAGGTGACTGCCATCATTGAGTCTTCGGGGTATGAGACCCTCACCGTGGATGAGCTTTTCAGCAAGCTCAAGTCCACCGAGATCGACTACCAGACCCAAGCCAAACTCAAGAATCCCTCTGCACCGACTATGGCTTTGGTCTCAGGTAACAGCTCAAGTTCTTTGGCTAACCCTTCACAGGTGTCTTTTGCCTTGTCTTCTTTGGTGTCTGTCACAGAGGAGCAGATGGAGAGTCTTGGAGATGACGAGCTGGCGTTGATCATCAGTCGGTTCTCGCGGTTTCACAACAACCGCTTGAATCGCCGGCGTGGTGGTGGTTCGAGGAAGGATGCTACGGCTGTGGAGATCCCGACCACTTCGTCGCCCACTGCCCCAAGAAGAACAAGCACTCCTTCGACAAGTACGACTCCAGCAAGCGCAAGGACAAGCGCGAGTACACCTCCAAGCACAAGTCGAAGGGGAGGATTCGACAAGGAGGCGCTGAAGAAGAAGTACTTCAAGAAGGCCAAGGCTCAAGAGCGCGCCTTCCTCGCCTCCCTCAGCGACCTCGACAACGACACCGACGACGACCGGTCTTCTTCTCCCTCGAGCGATGATGAGTCCGAGAAGAGGCGTGAGGACAAGTTGACCGGGCTGTGCTTCGTCGCCAAGTCCATCCACGGAGGCTACTGCACCATGGCCGTGGGATGAAGGGGTGAAGCCCAACAAGGACGTGCTTCCCGGCGACGACGACTCTACCGAGGTAAAACCCTCCGTCGATGCTCTTATTGCCGAGCTTGATATCATGACCGATACTTTGATGAGTCAAGATAAACTGCTGAAACGTGCTGCTCGTGAGAGGAAAGAGTTTAAGGACAAGCTAGAAGTTGTGGAGAAAGAGCTTGAGGAAGCTAAGAAGCTTGTTGTTCATGTGTCTGACGAGGTTGAGTGCGATGAATGTGCTGTTCATATGACTAACCTTTCTGAGTTGCAATCTAAGTATGCTGCCTTGTTAGATGAGAACGATGAGCTGAAGGCTAGGTCTAGCTTGTTGGGTGCGTGCAAGTCTTGTTCAAGCTTGCAATCTGAGCTGGCAGAGAAGAATGCCAAGATCCTTACTCTTGAGAAGGCCAGTTCAGATAGCACTGTTGTTGAGTGTGCACGTTGTGAGAGCTTGGTGTTGGAGCTTGAGTCTTGCAGGCATGACAAGATGAGATCCGAGGAAGACAACACATACCTTCGGTCCATCTTGAATTGGGTGTCTTGTAGTGAGCCGCAGTTGGGCATGATGATGAGCCAGTTCAGGCGGGGAACTGGGACATCGGGAATAGACTTTGCTCTAGGTGGGAAGGGTGAACATGTCTATGGCAAAGTTGGTGAGTTCAGTGGTTTGAGCCCAAGTGAGAAACCTTCCATTACTCCAAATTGATCAAGATCAATCCACCTAAGCCAACCGAACCCACTGTGAAAGATGGAGTGTTTGAAGAGCCTCCAAGAGCTCCACCCCAGAAACAAGTTTGGGTTCCAAAACCGAACCATCTTAGGAACCCACTTGACACTCTACCGAACATCTCTGAGGATCCCCTTCCTAAAGCCAGAAAGCTACCAAGAGTGACACATACCCACAAGAAAGTGAGCCAACAACCACCCAAGAGAGAGGTGAGGTATCATTGTGACTACTGCCATAGGGATGGTCACCTTGCTGAGTTTTGCTTTAGGAGGAAGAGAGATGAGCGGCGAGAGTACGAGTTGAACAACCGGAACATGTACCGCCCGCCCCATGGCGTATATGTGCCGCCTGTTCAGAGGCGCAATGCTAGGCCAAGAGGTGCAATGCCTCAAGGTGCTAGGCCTCAGGTTGCTAGACCACGCGGTGGTCGTGGTGGTCGTGCCCGGCGTGGTTCAGGTCATGATCAATATGACTTTGGACCTCGTGGCAGTGGCTTTCAGTCCTACAGCTCTAGCGGACCACGTTTTTCCCCACGTGGTGCTCGCTTTCCTCAAATGGGACATGGCATGTTTGGTGTTTTTCCTAACACTTTTCCAGGGCAAATGAGCCAACACTGGTATCCTTCACAGTTTACTAACCCCAGTGTTGCGCCATTTGCTCATCCTATGTCTTTCTATTGATGCAGGACGGAGGCCTGGAGAACACGTGGCTCATTGATTCCGGATGTTCGCGCCACATGACCGGAAGTTCCAAATGGTTCTCCAGCCTCGACCCCGTGCAATGTAAGGAGTACATCACATTCGGGGACAATAGCAAAGGTAAAGTGCTTTCTCGTGGGACCATTCGGGTCAATGAGAGTTTTGTCTTGAAGGATGTTGCTTTGGTTTCAAACTTGCATTTCAACTTGCTTTCTGTTTCGCAACTCCTACAAGATGGCTTTGAAGTGCGCTTTAAGACCGGCTTATCTCGAGTTCTTGATTCTCAAGGAAATCTTGTTTGCCAGATTATTCCTTTTGGCCGTGTCTTTCGAGCTGATTTTTCTCACTCTTTCGGCTCTTCTCGATGTTTGGTGGCTGGATCCTCCTCTGAGCTTTGGAAGTGGCATAGGAGACTTGGTCACTTGAGCTTTGACTTACTAGCTAGGTTGAGCTCACTTGATCTAATCCGAGGATTGCCCAAGTTAAAATTTGAGAAGGATTTGGTGTGTCACCCTTGTCGTCACGGGAAGATGGTTGCCGCTTCTCACCCTCCTGTGACTCAGGTCATGACCAAGGGACCCGGTGAGCTACTCCATATGGACACTGTTGGTCCGGCTCGGGTTCGGTCTGAGGGAGGGAAGTGGTACGTTCTAGTGATCGTGGACGATTTTTCTCGTTACTCTTGGGTGTTTTTCATGGAGGGTAAGGATGAGGCTTTTTCTCATGCTCGAGATTTGATTGTTCGGTTACAGACTGAGTTGCCAAAGAATGCCATAAGAGCTATACGCAGTGACAATGGCACAGAATTCAAGAACTCTCAGTTTGATAACTTTTGCTCTTCTTTGGGTCTTGAGCACCAGTTCTCCTCGCCTTATGTCCCTCAGCAGAACGGTGTTGTTGAGCGCAAGAATCGGACCCTTGTTGAGATGGCTAGGACGATGCTCGATGAGCATAGGACTCCTAGGAGATATTGGGCCGAAGCGATCAACACCGCGTGTCATGTTTCCAATCGCATATTTCTTCGAGCCTTCATGAAGAAAACTTCTTATGAGCTGCGATTCGGTCGACTACCCAAGGTGAGCCACTTTCGAGTGTTTGGATGCAGGTGCTTCATTCTGAAACAAGGTAATTTAGACAAATTTGAGTCTCGATCCTCGGATGGTGTCTTTCTTGGTTATGCTTCACATTCTCATGCATATCGAGTACTTAACCTTGAAACTAACCGAGTCGTAGAGACTTGTGAAGTCACTTTCGACGAGACCATGCCTTGTTCTGTTCCTGTCTTTGAAAGTGCAGGTGATCAGGAGATTGGTGAGAGCATCTTCGTTGAGGAGAATGAGGAAGATGCTGATTGGGGAGATGCAGAGCCGACCTCTTCGGCTGCTCCAGTCGAGTCTACGACGACTACATCAGCTCACGGACCAGACCCATCTTCTTCCACTACATGGGGTCCGTACGAGCCGCTTCCTCAGCCTACTCCAGCTGCACCTGAGGAGGCCCCGACAGCTGTTGAGGGGGAGGCGACATCTTCGAGGGAAGCTCCTCGGCACATCCAGCGTCGCCACCCCGCCTCAAACCATGATCGGCGACATCAGTCAGCGTGTTACACGCTCAAGGTCATATGAAATCTCACATTTCGCTCATTCTGCCTTTGTCGCTAATTTCGAGCCACAAAATGTTGGACACGCACTTTCTGATCCCGATTGGGTCAATGCTATGCACGAGGAGTTACAGAACTTTGAGAGAAATGAAGTCTGGGTCTTAGTTCCACCTCCACCTGAGTGTCACCCTATAGGTACAAAATGGGTTTTCAAGAACAAGCAAAGTGAGGATGGAGTGGTGGTGAGAAACAAGGCTAGGCTAGTGGCTCAGGGGTTTTGTCAGAAAGAGGGAGTAGACTTTGAAGAAACCTTTGCTCCTGTGGCCCGTATCGAGGCTATAAGGATGCTCTTAGCTTATGCAGCTTCGAAAGGGTTCAAGCTGTATCAAATGGATGTGAAGAGCGCCTTTTTGAATGGGTACATAGAGGAAGAGGTGTATGTGAGACAACCCCCTGGCTTTGAAAATCCCAAGTATCCCAACCATGTTTACAAACTCCACAAAGCCTTGTATGGATTGAAACAAGCCCCGAGAGCCTGGTATGAGCGTTTGAAAGCCTTCTTGCTTGCTAAGGGCTTTAAGATGGGTTCAGTAGATAAAACTTTGTTTCTCCTCAAGCAAGGCACTGACACACTTTTGGTTCAGATTTACGTGGATGATATCATTTTTGGTGGTTCCTCTCACGCTCTTGTTGCAAAGTTTTCTGAGACTATGAGCAGGGAATTCGAGATGAGCATGATGGGCGAGTTGACATTCTTCCTCGGGCTGCAAATCAAGCAAACACGTGAAGGAACATTCGTGCACCAAGGCAAGTACACCAAGGATCTCCTGAGGAAGTTTGACATGGGCGAGGCCAAGCCTCTTTCGACGCCCATGTCGACTACGACGGCCCTGGACGAGGACAAGGAAGGAGAAGCTGTGGACCAGAAGGAGTACCGAAGCATGATCGGATCGTTGCTGTACCTGACGGCAACGAGACCGGACATCCAGTTCGCGGTCTGCTTGTGCGCGCGCTTTCAGTCTTCACCGCGCACATCGCATCGTCAAGCCGTCAAGCGGATCATGAGGTACCTTCGTTTCACACCCGAATTTGGTCTTTGGTTTTCGGCTTCTTCCTCTCTTTCTCTTTGTGGTTACTCTGATGCGGATTATGCTGGCTGTCGTACTGAGAGGAAGTCCACTTCTGGGACTTGTCAGTTTCTTGGGTCTTCACTTGTGTCTTGGTTTCTCGCAAGCAGTCCACTGTAGCCCAATCCACCACAGAAGCTGAGTATGTTGCTGATGCTGCTTGCTGTTCCCAGTTGCTTTGGATGGTTGCTACTTTGCGAGACTATGGTTTAGAGTTTAGGCGAGTGCCTTTGTTCTGTGATAGCACCAGTGCCATATGTGTAGCCAAAAACCCTGTTCTCCACTCCAAAACCAAGCACATAGAGGTCCGTTTTCACTTCTTGCGAGACCACTATGAGAAAGGGGACATTGATCTTATTCATGTTGACACCCACAACCAGCTCGCAGACATCTTCACTAAACCCCTTGATCAAACCTAGTTTGCTCGCTTGCGAGGAGAGCTTGGAGTTTGCTTCCCTTTTTAGCTTGAGAGGTTTTGGTTTTTGTACATTAGTTTGTGGTTTTCTTTTTTCTTTAGCTTTTGTTTTTTTTTCTTTTGTATCATACTAGCATATCATATTATCATGTATCATATTGCATTTTGAGCTTCATCCTTATAGTAGCTAGATTGACACTATGCTCTTGTTGGGGATGTTATGGATATATATGATGTGCTTTGCTTAGGCTCACTTGATCTCTTGATATGAGCTAAAAATGCCTTTTTCAATTGTGAACTTGAATAACACTTGATGAAACTTGGAACATGTTCACCACTACTTTGTGGGAACTAGCATGTATAGGTGTGTTGAGAACCCTTTTGCTTCATATATATGCTTAGTTGCTACGGCTCATACCTTGAGTTACACACTTGTTTGAGAAACTTGAAATTGTGCTAAAACTTGAAAAAAAAAACAAGGTATGAAAAGATCGGGATGGGTCTTTGCTGTCCCATGTCAGAGTATCGAGACAGCTCCTTATTGCACTTAAGGGTGAACTTGAGCTCTGTAATGGATACCGAGATCATTGTCTTAAGCTTATGATTGCTTTTGGCATAGGCTTGACATGATCGATAAGTCAGGTTTTGATGGCATCGATAACCTCCCGCACACATTTGTTTGACAAACTTTTGTGATAAGCTGCATAACTCCGATAAAATTCAAAATTTGATCAAATCACAAGTTTGTCTCATGACATGATGTGTGAACTTTGTTTGGGGTAGTTCACTTTGCATACATGTGTAGCACAAGGTCGATCTCCTGTCTATATTTGCTATGTGCTCATTTGGTGGTGAACACTCTTTTAAATTGCTCAAACTTGATCAAACTTGCTAAAAGGTCATATTTCATCTCATTTGGTCATTTTGAGCATTTGCTAGCACTTGTACTTGTTGCTATACATACATGACAGCATCAGCTAGAGCATCTTTTCAATCTACTTGCTATAATCTTGAAGCTTCTGCATTTGTGCATTTCTGCATTCATAGCATGTTTTGAGGGGGAGTTGTAATCCTTGGGCTCTAGCTTGATAAGTGCATGTGTCAACAAGGGGGAGAGATATGTCACACTCACCATGTCAACAAGGGGGATAAGTTGTCAACAAAGGGGGAGAAGTCTCCATTTCGTGCTTTCATTTGAGAGAGGTTGCATTTGTTCAGGGGGAGTTGCATTTGAGTTGCTTTTGCTAGATGTGTTGAGCCTTTGCCTCTTCTGGAGGGTCTAGTAGTTTTTCGGCATTTCGAGCTTTGCTAGTGGTGTTGAGCCCGTTGCCTCTTCTTGAGGGCTAGCTTTGTTTCACTTGGTTGCGTCGAGCCGTTGCCCATGTCTTTGGGGACCAAGTTTTTGCTCATTTCAAATGACTTGTTTCGGCTTTTCTTTGGCTTTTGGTCATTTGGTTGAGCTCTTTATTTTCTCTTCTTCTTCTTTTTCTTTTGCTCAAGCTGTTCGTGTACTGGTGTTGACAATGCACTCATCAAGGGGGAGATTGCGAACACAAGGTTGACAAGTACCCTTGTGTGTTCGTTTTGTGATGAGTGATTGTCAATGTGATCCACGAAGTAGGTTGAGTAGTGACTAACCCTACCTTGGCGAAAGCCTTGTGTGCGACATGTCTCTTGGCTTGTGTTGTGCATGTGTGGAGCACGGAGGCGGTAGCCGACGGCGAGGTGAAGGTCAAGGAGGACGTGCCGTGCCGATGGACCGGAGGGGTGAAGGACGGACGTGAGGCTTGGACCGAGGGACCCGGAGGCCGGGTGGCTAGCCGCGGTGGCTGACACTTGGGACATCGACAAGCGTGAGAAGACATGGGAGTGACCGTGTTGACCGTGGAGGTGACACGCGTCGGATGGCGGGGGACGCGTATGAAGTACGCTACTCGTGGAGCGGTTTGATGGTTTGGGCCTCAAAACCATCGGAGGCGGGTTTACGGGTTTGGGCCTCAAAACCCGGGCGGAGGTTCCGAGGAGGAACGGACGGCACGTGGCGGCATCGGGGAGGTCGCGTCGAGGCGAAGCTACCGGTGAGGAGGCGCGGTGGCCGTCGGATCAAGATGAAGACCGGGTTGGACCTTTACGCCCTTGGGCTAAATGGTTTGGCTCATTTGTATCCAGGGGCAAAACTGGGAATGTGTAATAGCCCGGTTAAATAGGATGAGGGAGCCCCCATCTCCCTCACCTCCTCCATTTTTCATTCTCTCCTTTAGGGTTTCTTCCTCTAGTTGCTTGTGTGAGAGAGAGGTCCACTAATCCATCGATTAGTGTAAGAACCATGAATCTTTGAGGGAAGGAGGTCCCGAATCCTCCGGTGTCCTCCGGTGTTTGGCGGATGAAGCAATTTGTGTGTTCTTGATGTGTTCTTCACGAGTTCCTCCCTTCCCCCTCTAGTTCTTCCTTCGATTCGTCGTTTCTAGCTCGTTTTGATTCGTTTTTGTTGCTTGGCCTTGATCAATGACGTGAGTTGAGACTTTCCACCGAAGGATTTGCATCAATTCCTCACGTGATCATAGATCGGGGCGAATCAAGAGCTAGGGTTCGTTTTTGGGGGATTTTCGTGTTCCTTTGATTTCCTGTGGTTTGACTTCAAATTGGACGTTGATTTCTTACAGTATGCTTTTCAACTCCATGGAGATCACGTGTGCAAAGTTTGGGAGCTATCTCTTTTGATTTGGTCGAGTTCCCTTCGATTTTTTGGCTGTCGCCTGTGTCTGTTCCTTGCGCTCGGTCTCAGTTCGTATTTTCTCAGGTGCAGCTCGCAGGCGCTGGTGCCTTCACCGGTCAAACCTGTGTGTGCTCGTGCAGACTTGAGCCTGCTCCCTCCCTCTGTTTGCTTTTTGGCACGGCAGTGTCCAGTTGCTCGTCTCTGGTTGGTTGTGTTCAGCACCTGTGCTTCCAAGCACCAATCAGTGCTCATCCAGGAACCCGTGCATTCACAGCACCAAGAGCAGGAGCAGAGCAGTTCATGTTAATTGAATTTTCAGCAGCAGTTGGTTTTTGCTAATTTCATTTTCCATTGGCAACTTGGCTAGCTTCTTTCATTTGCCACAGGTCTGAAGAGTACAGAAGCTACTCGTCCATCTCCTCTGTCACAGGGTGCAGATAATTGAATTCTTTGAGGACGGCAGCAGTGCAGGTGATGTCTTGGCAGGCAGCAGGCCAACCCAAATTTGATTTTCAGGTTTGATTGGTGCAGTTCGGGTAAGAGGAGCTGCAGTGCATGAATTAACCTGTATGCCTTGTCAATTCTAGGGTATAGTAGTCACTAGTTAAATATTCATTGCATGCTTTGTCTTTAGTGCTTATTTACTCCACTGAGCAATTTCTTGTCCTTGTTTACTCCCAAGTAGCTAGCTCATGTAATCTCTCAGTATGCATGCATATATGTACTGTTTTGATCTCAATTTGTCACTGGCATATGAGCATTACTGTTGCAAGTTTAGTGTTGATCTGCATAGCTATATCCTACTGTGTTTCAGCTTGTTCTTTGTTGTTGAACGTTTTTGATTGGTCTCTGGCTTAGTTCTTTTATCCGTAAATTACTACAATAATTATTTGGTTAATCTTTGAAGTATTAAATCATTTCTTCTTGCTTGATTTAGTATTTACGGTGGAAGAGTTCAAGGCTTATTGTTTTGTTCGTAGTTTCGTCGTTTGAGCTCCTAATCATATTTCGTCTTTTGCGTTGATCTTATATCGTTTCATGGAAGCTATCTAGGTACTCTCGTCACCGGTTGGCTTGGGTATTATAGATTTGGGAACTTTTGTCATGGTTTGTTTTTGGTGGTGAATTTGGGACAGTGGTCAAAAGTTTCGAAAGAAATTTGAGGCTCCCATTCACCCCCCCCTCTGGTCGCCGTTTCCGGTCCTTCACAATCCTCGAATCGACATTGCATCTCTTGTCGAAGCAGATCGCGATGCCAAGTTCTAGCAAGTGGTCACTTGTCTCCAAGTCATTCCAAAAGAAAATAGTCCTGTGCGAGGCGGAGCAATTGCAAGGGTTGGAGCTGGACATTGTTGATCTTGAGAGCAGAGGTGGGACACTGTTCAGGACATTGATCCAGAGCAGAGTGTCCCTTCTGAATACTCTTAGCTTGTAGACAGATCATACAACAATTCTGACCCCCTGCGATTAGCATCCGCCTTTTAGAGGATTTGCTGATCATACAAACAATTTTGTGTGTACATATATATGATAGAATGTACAGAAAAATACTCAAATGGGAGGCAAAGTTTTTGGTCGATTTCCTGTTGGCAGTTGGTCTCTCTCTCTTGTGACTAACTTTATGGTGTGCATCCTTGCCAGAATGCCAGTCATTCCTTTTTTTGTTTTGCATCATGCAAAGGTCAGCGAAACTAGAACTAAGGTGAACATCATTTGAGCTGTTAGGGAAATACACGTGTTTTGGTATTCAACATTAGTATGAGAAAATGAGTTGCCCATAATTTTCCTGTTCACATGAGATGTGCCTTAACAGCAAACCCAAGATCCTTGTACAGTGGATCTTGCTGTCCCTAGCTAAGACATGCCAACTCCATACTATGAGAAATTATCTCCTACCACGATTTGTTTCCAAGAAACCAATAATTTAGCATTTACTGTTGAGTGGAATCCTGTACAACTGGACAGTTGATATTAATATAGGCCTTCTCTTTGTATACACCTTTATATTTTTTTATTAACAAAACAAATCAGTAGGGGTTTTACCCCTCCAGTTTTTCTCCAGAAAAAAAATATGGTTCTCTTATAGTTGTATTGTATTTCACAGGACCTTGTGCCATCTACTTCTGTTCTATTTATGAGTATAATTACGGTGTACACTCATAATTTTACCCACCAAAATGAATTTGTTAGATCTTTTTGTCCTTTTTCTTTTTAATATGGTTCCATCTAGCCTCTTATAATTTTTTTTTCAGAGCATGGATCTTCAGAGTGAACCCTGTGAGCATGAATCTTCAGAGTGAACCCAAAGGTGAGAAAGTTTCAGTAATTTCATGAAGATTAACTTGAATGATACGTAGCAAATTCATAAAAATAAGTATTTAGCAACCAGATGACTTGCATAACACCAACACTGCTCTATCCATTAGAGAAGGGTCAGAGGATGCACGAATGCACTATTGTCATGATTTGTTGCAGACAATAAGAGCACGACATGCTCTAGCAAAGGCACAAAATTACAAAACACGTCTGCAGATCGTCTTGTAGATTGCCGAAGGTGTTACACGCTTCAATTTTTAAACAAAAATAATGAATATGCCAGCTGTTCTCAGTTCAATTAAACATAGCAGAACCCACCAGATCGGAATGCATGGGAACCTGGAGCTGGGAGGCAAAGTCAACTAGATGTTCGCCTCTCCACCGGCAACTTGCTGGCTAATTAGTCCATCTCACGATCTGGATCAGATGCTAATCTCGACGCCCTTTCGTCCGTGCAGCGAGCTTGCCGGCCATAGCATAGACATGACAGCCTCGTAATCAAGCTCAAATGGGCAATGCAATTCTTATTAGTTGTCTTCGGTGGCAGCGCTTGAGCATGCAGTTGGTCACACATGAGAATGATTCTCCCTGTCTGCTGGTTCAGCTGTGCAGTTGCATCCACCACCTTCGCTATATATACAAGGAAGCCGAAGCCCAAAGACACCATTGCAACAGTTTGCCTTTCATCTTTCTTCTTTCCCACTCCCAGAGGCTTCAGTATTTCACAGTTTTCACTGATTCCAAAGATGGCTTACCACATGAGATCTGCGAGCGTGCCTTCGAGCCCTCGCTCCAGCAAGGCCGATGTTGAGGAACAGATTCTGAGCCTGAAAGCAGCCATCTCTCTGCCTTCAGCGACCATCGAAACCATGGTCAATGGTCTGAGCAAGCTCGGGAGCATCTACATCCACATAGATGCACTCACATGCCTGCCCAGCAGCCAGAGGAAGGCAGTGGAGGAGGAGCTTGAGCGCTCCCTCGTCCTGCTCGACCTCTGCAGTGCCGTGCAAGAGAGCTTCGTGGAGCTCAAGGTCAGTATCCAGGAGATGCTGTTGGCTCTCAAAAGAGGAGACGACGCGGCTCTCCAGACCAGGGTTCAGTGCTATGCGCGTTTGGTCAAGAAGGCACAGAACCTGTTCAAGAAGGTCAACAAGAAGACTGCTTCTGACATTGAAGGATGCAGGGTGATCGACCTGGTTGCTGAAGCAAGGGAGATTGCCCTGTCAATCCTCGAATCAACATTTCATCTCCTGTCGAAGCAAATTGCGATGCCAAGTTCTAGCAAGTGGTCACTTGTCTCCAAGTCGTTCCAAAAGAAGAGAATCGTATGCGAGGCGGAGCAGTTGCAAGGTTTGGAGCTGGACATTGTTGGTCTTGAGAGCAGAGTTGGGACACTGTTCAGGACATTGATCCAGAGCAGAGTGTCTCTTCTGAATACTCTTAGCTTGTAGACAGATCATAGAGCAACTCTGAGCCCCTGCGATTAGCATCCGCCTTTTGGAGGATTTGCTGATCATACAAACAATTTTGTGTGTATATATGTATGAGAGAAAATGTACAGAAAATTACTCAACTGAGAGACAAATTTTGGTCAATTTCCTGTTGCTAGCTGGTCTCTCTTGTGATTAATTTTATGGTTTGCATACTTGCCTGTGATGCCTTTATTATGTTTTACATCTCGCAAAGGCCAGCAAAACAAGAACTATGGTCAATAATATCATTTTAACTGTTATGCAAATACACGTTCTCCTATGTTCAACATCAGTATGACAAAAACTGAGCTGGCTAGAATATTCTTGTTCACATGAGATGTGCCTCAACAGCAAGCACAGGACCCTTACACAGTGGATCTTGCTCTCCCTAGCTAAAACATGCTAACTCCAAACTATTAGAGTTTATCTCGTAATACCACGACTTGTTTCCAAGAAAAAAAAAGTTAGCAATTACCATTGATTGTTGAATCCTATGAAACTACTAGAAACCCAGATCGTCCAGTTCAGGGTGATTTTTCCACTGAACCTTGATCTTGGGCCTGCCATGCAGCTTGCACAATCACCTAAACTTTGGCTTTATCAACCTCAATACCCTCTGGAACCAGGAAATGACACTTCTCCCAATTGGGTATCAAATCAGCTTCAAGACAACGCTGTAGAATAATCTCACGATTGGCTAAACAGTCATCAAAATTCTGTCCCGTCCATAGATAGTGAAATCATCCAAGAAGACCTCCATACAGCAAGGACTTAACCGCAAAAGAAAACGAAGTTAAGGATAATCTTCAGCCACATACTAGGCAGAAGATGAAACCAACAAAATGTGCATTAAAGATCCAGAATAAGTCAAACACAGCCCCTTCCTAAATAACCATAACTTAACCTTAGACTATGACCCGTCAGTGATAAGACTAGTGGTTATATTGCAGAGATCAGAACTGAGGAAGCCTGCACAGTGGGCAGCCACTAATGAGCATGAGTTGCAGTTCCACCACCCACCTAAACCACAGAATGAGATGCTTAAATTACACTCTAGGGGGCACAATACCAGCACGAGCTGCAGCATAAGCATCTGCAAGGCCAGGAACAGAGTCCATGTGACAGTCGATGAACTTCGATTTGAAAGTCTCCTCTCCAATTACAGCTAATGTGAAAAGGCTCATATTGCTATTCAGCAATCCCTTTTCCTGTAGAACCTTCATGACATAATGCCGGGACACTAACCGCTTCTCAAGGCTCATTGCAAACAGCACAGGCCTTTCCACAATGTACCTTGGCTCCATCGCAGCCTCCTTGACTAGGAACTCAATCTTGCGGAGAAGAATTTCATCAGATAGTCCTAATATTCGTGGCATCTTGGGCACTGCAGTGGAAACCTCAGACGCAGAACAACCAATAGTCCTCTTAAAGAACTCAAGCTTGGCAGCAACCTTCTCTTTGAAAATATCGGCAACGGCGAACACCGCGTGCCTAAACATCAGCGAAGTGGTAGGCACCCCAAGTTCTTCTGCCAGTAGCAAAACCTCCTTCACACGTTCCCAGTTGAAGGTAAGCACCCACGGGTTTTCTAAACATAGCTTAGCAATATCTCCAACAGCCCACTGACGAAGGAAAGCTATATTAGGCTTTACCCTCTCAAGGCTCGCCGTGAGGAGGCCCTGGTTCCTGCTTGCGGCGACCACGACCTGCTCAAAGGAGCCATAGAAGGAGATGAAGAACTCGAGCCTGGGAACAACGTCGCAGCGGCGGAGAGCACCTGAGCTAACCAGGAGGAATCTAGCAATCTGGGGAGTGGAAAGACCGACGCGGTCGCGGAGAGCAAGAAGGCGGGGAGCGATGTTCTTCACGGAAGCACGGAGGAGCAGCGGGTCTACGGAGACGGCGGTGGCGATGTCGGAGCGGGAGAGGCCGGCGCTGGAGAGCAGAGCGAGGATGGCATCAGGATTGGAGGCGGAGATGAGGCGACAATAGGAGACCTCCTCTAATGGTCTCTTGGATACTTTGGATAATTCCTGGAACGCCTTCTTGGACACCTCGCGGGCTTGGGCTAGGGCGAGGCCGCAGGACGCAACGAGGTAGTCCTCGAGGGAGAAGGGCGCGGGGAGGATGGCGGTGGAGGTGGAGAGGAGGCACGCGCAGCAGTGGATGGGGGAGGGTAGCGGGGAGGCAGCGCGGAGTAGAGGGAAGAGGCGATTTCGAAGGCGCATCAGGGCAACGGCGGAGGTTCGGCCGCTAGCTGCGGAGGGAAGGCGCTTTTAGGTCGTCGGCGTCGGGCTATGCGCCGATGCGTGTCGTCAGGTTGTGCGGCGACCGGCGGCGATGCGGGCGAGTTGGGGAGAGACGCGGAGCTGCCCAAGTGGGCTGGGAGAAGCCCGTATTGTCCGCTTGCTGGGCTACCAAATGTGCACATTCTGCTAAAAAAAGTGCACATGCACATGAGGTCGTATCGACTGGGACACTGGGTCATCAAAATCTTTTTTTTGGGCTCTTTAGCTTCACTGGTTTCGGATTTTGATGATGACACTACAGCCCGATTAAAACCCTGCCAAAGTGGGCGTTATACAGTAAGCTTTTGTGAATGTTTCTTGATCTTTAATAATGCTGCTTGTTTGGAAGTTTCCATACGAGGCAGCAGCCTTTTGCTGGTGGCAGTAGTTATAAATTGAGTAGCACCTTGTTTAATGTTCAAACTATACATGTGCAAGCAGACGCATGCTCTTCAATGTCCACACCGTGAAACTAATAGCGGGATCAGATAATCAATCATGTATAAAGAATCAAACATTTGTGCAGGAGAATTCCCAAGTTGCGTTAAATATGATAGTCAGAGACACAAACATCAATCATCTTCTCACAATGAATCCGAATGCAAAGGTACCATCAGAATTCAGGACACGACTTCAGATAGGTACATGATGACGTAGAATTTGCACGGGACAAAGGCCAAACTTCCATCAGGTCTCTTTCAGCCTTCCACACTACCCATCACTAGAAGCCTAAAGAATCCGAATTGGGTTGACGACAGTCCGGCGCCAAGCGGCAATGATAAATCCTTCTTCACACTGCAAGAATCAGAATCATCTTACTTTCTGAGCAGGTCTTGCAACTGCCACATGCGAAGCGGCATCTTACATGTGACATCCTGTGACTGCTGGAAGCACTCTTCCGATGAAGCGATTACACATCAAAATGGCGCATGTCGCGAAAGGAATCAAGCGGTGGAAAAAAGAAAAAATTGGTGACACAAAGCTGCAACTAGCTATAGTGAAGGAAGTCTTGCTACAATTAGAAGCAGTGCAAGAGCACAGGCTGCTCACAGATCAAGAGCTTGACTTATGTCAGCGCCTAAAAGCTCGCAGCATGGGGCTAGCGGCCATCGAAAAAACAAGAATCAGGCAAAGATCGAGGCTCACCTACATCCGTTGTGGAGATGCCAACGCAAAATTTTTCCACATTAGAGCTAGTGCGCGTAAGAGGAAGAACTATATGCACTGTTTACACACGGAAGAAGGGATTGCAATTGCTCATGAGGAAAAAGAAAAGGTGATCCGGGATTATTTCAACAACCACATAGGCTCTGTGGTTCCGAGGTCAACAACCTTCAATTGGCAATCCCTTGGCTACACCCCACAGAAATCTCTCCGACCTCGAGATGCCTTTCTCCCAGGAAGAAGTCCAAAATACCATAAACTCTATGCCTCCTGACAAAGCTCCAGGTCCTGATGGTTTCACCGGCGCCTTCTTCAAAGCATGTTGGGAAACCATCAGAGATGATGGCATGGCAGCCATAAATAGCCTGTTCTCATTGAACGCCCAGGGGTTTGAATGGTTAAACTTGGAATGCATCGTCCTTCTCCCAAAAAAAGCGGAAGCCTTAAGGGTTACAGACTTCAGACCTATCAACCTTATCCATAGTATTGCAAAGATCTTCTCCAAATTGCTTGCTAACAGACTTGCTCCTCGCCTGAATTCCCTGGTCTCCAATTGCCAAAGTGCATTCATAAAGAAAAGAAGCATTCATGACAACTTTCTTTATGTCCAGGGAACTGTACGCAAGCTGCATAAACAAAAGACGCCGGCCTTGTTCATGAAATTGGATATCCACAAAGTTTTCGACACGGTAAATTGGGGATACTTGCTAGAGACCCTAGAAGCCCTGGGCTTTGGATCCCGCTGGCGTGAATGGATTTCCATCCTTTTCTGTATAGCCTCCTCGACTGCACTACTGAATGGAAGACAAGGGCCCAGTTTCACCCATGCTAGAGGTGTCCGCCAGGGGGACCCTCTATCACCCATGCTCTTCATTTTGGCTATGGACCTGCTCTAGCGTTTGCTTGATCTAGCAACTCAGCAATGGATCCTCACCCTGCTACCCCTCACAGCAGCAAAATGGAGAACATCCATGTATGCGGATGATGCGGCTATATTCATTAACCCGATCAAAGAAGACGTGGAAGCTGTCAAAACGATCCTTGTAGCGTTCGGTACCTTCTCGGGGCTCCACATAAATTTGCAAAAGAGCTCTGTACACCCAATCAGATGTGAAAATGTGGACCTAGATCAGGTCCTATCGCCCTTCACTGGTAGTAGAGGTGCCTTCCCATGCAAATATCTGGGTCTGCAACTTCACACCAGATCGCTCCAGAAGGTTCATGTTCAGTCTCTCATCGAGCGCATTGGACAAAGGCTACCGAAATGGAAAGGGCGATGGCTAAACAAAGCTGGGCGCCTCACTTTGGTCAATTCGGTCCTCTCCTCAATACCAACCTACCACCTCACAGTGTTTCCCTTGGCTGCTTGGGCAAGGAGGAAAATTGACAAAATTAGAAGATCATTCTTGTGGAAAGGGGAGGAAAATGCCAATGGTGGACACTACCTGGTTAACTGGCCCACAGTTACCAGACCAAAGGATCTCGGGGGCTTAGGGGTGCCTGACCTGGACAGATTTGGAAGAGCTCTACGCCTGTGTTGGCTATGGCAAGAATGGGTGGAGGAATCAAAACCGTGGCTCGGATCAGAACTCCCTTGCAGTGATGTCGACCGCCTCCTCTTCAACTCTTCAATCACAATAACATTGGGGGATGACGCAAAGGCACACTTCTGGCACCACAATTGGCTTCAGGGAGAGGCTCCCAGATATTTGGCCCCTAACTTGTTTCAGCTTGCTTCTAGAAAGAACAGAACAGCACAACATGAACTACAGAATAATAACTGGATATGCTCGCTAAGGGGAAGAATCACCTCGGCTGTCCACATTGAAGAATTCATCTCCCTATGGGTGAGGATTCAGGACGTGCACCTCCAGCAAGGCGTCAGAGACTCCATCACTTGGAAATGGACCCCGGACAGGGTTTATTCCACCCGTTCAGCATATCGGATCCAATTTAAAGGCTCTTTCGCTCTATTCCGAAGCGATCTAATTTGGAGAGCGCAAGTGGAGAACAAATGCAAAATCTTTGCATGGATTCTACTGCAAGACAAGATTCTTACGGCGCATAATCTACAGAAAAGAGGATAGCCGCATCATGAACATTGCGTCCTTTGCAATGGTCCCTTAGAAACCGGTCTGCACCTATGCTTGTGTTGCCCCTTTGCTAAAGAGGTTTGGAACCTGGCCATCTCTTGGGAGAACCTCCCTGAGCTAAGGTCACAGGCTCAGGCCGACCCTATGCATATCAAAGCATGGTGGGAAGAGACAGCAAGGAAGGTGCCAGCTACAGAACGAAGACGGCTCAATGGGATGGTGATTTACACCTTCTGGAACATTTGGAAGGAACATAACAGGAGAATTTTCAACAACACCTCAGAGACGGGGCTACAGATGGCTGCAAGAATCAAGGACGACATTGAGCAAAGAAAGAGAACTTTCGCTCACGCTCACGCTTAGCATTTTGAGGGTGTTCCTTTGTGTGTTTTCTGCTTCAGTGGCCTGAATCCCACTAACCTTTTCTTCGCTCGTACATAAACTCCCTTTTCTCAACTTAATTGAAAGGCAGAGCTCCTGCCATTGCGTTAAAAAAAAGCACGACGATGCCCTTCTCCCTAAGGGACGACGACGGCTCGTTGTCTTGTAGCACTCCTTCCAGAGCGAGTCGACCACCTGCAGCTCCTCACAAGCAGCATGGAGATCATCGACTCAAGAATTTAGAGGACGTCTTTTAGTTTGTCTTGGATAGGTAGAGCATTACCAGATGTCTTGTCCTATGCCAACTCTAGGAGACCGCTTAGTACAACTCCATGAACCAAGGAATCGTTACTGGATGCATGGTCTCATCAGCTTTGGAAGATCAAACTCTATAGCAACACTCCTGTCTGCCGTGTTGTGCAGCAGGTATGAGATTCAGAGCTTTCCTGAAACAATACAACAGAATTATGTCATTCACATTGAAGCTGAATAATTATGCCAGCAGAAAAAGTTTCAGCCAAAACAATCAAGTTGAAGTTCAGCAAAATAGAATACTACAGCTAAGTAAAATGACCTTCAAACCAATACTACCATTAGCACATAAATTTCAATATCACATGAACTATCCCAATGTGGTAGTATGACTTCGTTGGTATGCAACTGCTTGTTCATAGGGTCCATTTGGATTCTAGGTATAATTTTGGTACCCAGAGCGGCAGAGCCCCATACAGACCCCACTTACCCCAAGTCTACTGCCTATGACACAAGGTTTAAGATAAATAACCAAATTGTAAACATGTCATGCAGAATTCAGGGAGTACTGTTATCATATGACATACCACTGAAGTCTGGCATCACAGGAGCCAAGAGCATTCTTCAATCTAGCGTAGCCATTTCCCAGGCAAAATGTAGAAATTCCAGGTCATTATGACGAATCAGAGCTGCAAAACAATTGTAAAATTTTTTTTGTTAGCATGAGCAACAGAAGCTACTGTGTGCAAATTAACTGTAAAAATCCTGCAAAGGATTATACTCCGTATGATACCGAATGATAATTACGAGACATGGTTCCAAAAGCTGTGCATTTGTACATGGATCCGATTTGAATTTTTTTCAGCAGTGGCTCCAGTCCATTGGATTCCATGTCAAGTCGATGACTCTTGGGATTATTTTGCACACGCAACTTCTGCCGACATTGCTCAGTTGGCAGTTGCAGCATTTGAATTTTTCAAGTAACCAAGTAGAGGCCCACCGATAGAATGTAGATCTGTTTGAATAATTTCATATTCATTAGGAGTCATTCACAATAATCACCAGAATAAACATTTACAAGGAAGTCTTAATTACAACCATGAATCATACCATTTGCCATGTCAATAGATTCAACATGCTCTTGTAGCTCAACCAATATACCTGAAAACAGAGCCGAGTAAACTACTGTTCCAGAGCCAACAGCCCCTAGAACTTAAGGGTGACAAATATCTATGTCCAAAAATTGAGCATATTTAGTCTGACACCTAAGGTCTATAGGTTTTTTGTTTTCCAACAAAATGAGGACAAAAGGACAGGAGAAATGTTGCAGAGTAATACGACAAAACGTCAAAACCTAAGCATATGAACTGGCGAACATGAATGAGTCGTTAAGGTTTTGACATAGGACAAGAGCAGAGGGACGGAGGAAGCAGGGGATCTGGATGTGACAGGAGCAGACATGAGAGCGTGCGGTGGGTTGGTGTTGTCGCTATTGGCAAGGCTCCACTTCAACATATCGTTCCAGTAGAGGGGGACGGGGGGGTCCTTTGTCATCCCCTTCTCTTGCTGGGCAGCGATGAGACAAGAGATGGATGATAGGGTTCTGCAACATTTAAATACTTCTCAGCCATGACAAATGGCGATAAGCCATTTTAATAGATTTAACGAGTCTTGTTTGGTTGAGTTGCCATTCACCCATTCATAAATCATGATGGACCACAACGCATTTTGATGAAGACGCCAGTGACTGCACAATGCGAATTGAGAAAAGTGTTTAAGGCCCTGTTCGTTTGAACTTATCAGCCCGACTTATCAGCTATGGTGGTACAGTGTTTTTCTCTCATAATAAAATAACATCAGTCGGCTTATCAGCCGCAAAAACCATCAGCCGAACAACATATTAATCTTTTGTGAGTTGGAGCACCTGCTATAGCTAATACGGACACCTGTGGAAGCAAAACCACTAGGTGGTGTGATCTTTACGCGGACGTGGAGGCTGAGGCTAACAGTCAGCGTGTAGCGTTAGGGCTGCTCTAAATTACCATGATTTGTAGCAGACAACAGGAACACAACATGCATAAGCAAAGCCACAAAATTATAGAACACGTCCGTAGATCATCTTGAGTTTGACAAATATTCCAGTCACATTTAATAATATAATTAATTATCCAAATTAGGGGGCAATTTGCAAACTGGCCGTGGCCCAGTTGAGTCGAGTGCCACATTTCACCGTCGCGACGCCTTCCCTCCGGTCGCCGCCGGCCGCTTCCGCTGCCCTTGTTCCGGATGGAGAGCCAATTTAGCGCCAGCATCTCCACCGCCGGCGCCCGGCGGGTCACCACCACGGTCTCCATGTAGCGAGGGCAACGGCAGGACGGTCCCCAAGGACCAAGGTCGCCGCCGCCGAAATCGTGGGGGGTGGGACTCTCGGTTGCCGCCGCAACGATCTGGTCAGCCCCACCTTCCGCTTCTTCCCCTCTTCTTCCATTACACTTTTCTCTCCAATTTTTTCAATCCATGGCAAGCGTGTGCATCATCTTAATTACACGCTCGAGCGGATCCGTTGCTGCTGCCACTAATTGCGACATGACAGCGCGATAGCAAGCTGAATCATCTAACGATGACTGAGGATACTTCGATGCAAGCGGGCACGCAAAGCAGAACCCACCGGATCGGAATGCTTTGGGAGCCACCGGCAACTTGCAGACCAATCATCTCACGATCTGGATCGGGTTCTAATCTCGACGCCCCTTTTGCCCGTGCAGGCGAGCTTGTCAGCCATAGTGCAGACATGACAGCCTTGTAATCAAGCTCAATGCGTGATGAGATTCTTGCTTCGGTTGCAGCGCCTAAGCACGCAGTTGGCAACACATGAGAATGATTCTCATTGTCTGCTGGTTCAGCTCTTCAGTTGCTTCAGCCTCTCTTGCTATATAAACAAGGAAGCCGAAGCCTAGAAGAGACACCATTGTAGCAGCTTGCCTTTCTCCTCTCTTCCATTCTAGTAGCTTCATAGCTTTCATCAATTCTAAGGATGGCATACCACATGAGATCTGTGAGCGTTCCTTCGAGCCCTCGCTCCAGCAAGACCGGTGTTGAGGAACAGCTACAGAGCCTGAAGGCAGCTGTCTCATCGCCTTCAGCAACCATCGAAACCATGGTCGATGGTCTGAGCAAGCTCGGGAGCATCTACAACTGCATCGATGTGCTCACATGCTTGCCCACCAGCCAGAGGAAGGCAGTGGAGGAGGAGCTCGAGCGCTCCCTCGTCCTGCTCGACCTCTGCAGCTCTGTGCAAGAGAGCTTTGTGGAGCTCAAGGCCACTGTCCAGGAGATGCAGTTGGCTCTGAAAAGAGGAGACAATGCAGCTCTCCAGACCAAAATTCAGTGCTATGCGCGCTTGGTGAAGAAGGCACAGAAACTGTTCAAGAAGGTCAACAAGAAGACTGCTTCTGACAGCGAAGGATGCGGGGTTATCAGTCTGGTTGCTGAAGCGAGGGAGATTGTTGTGTCAATTCTCGAATCGACATTGCTTCTCCTGTCGAAGCAGATTGTGATGCCAAGTTCTAGCAAGTGGTCACTTGTCTCCAAGTCGTTCCAAAAGAAGAGAGTCCTGTGTGAGGCGGAGCAATTGCAAGGGTTGGAGTTGGACATTGTTGATCTTGAGAGCAGAGTTGGGACATTGTTCAGGACATTGATCCAGAGCAGAGTGTCTCTTCTGAATACTCTTAGCTTGTAGACAGATCATAGAGCAACTCTGACCCCCTGCGATTAGCATCCGCCTTTTAGAGGATTTGCTGATCATACAAACAATTTTGTATGTACAGATATAGTCAGAAAGTGTACAGAGAATTACTCAAATGAAAGGCAAAGTTTTTGCTCAAATTCCTGTTGGCAGTTGGTCTCTCTCTGGTGGCTAATTTTACTGTGTGCGTCCTTGCCTGTGATTCCTTTTTTTTTACATCATGCAAAGGCCAGCAAAACAATAACTAAGGTCAACATCATCTGAGTTGTTATGGAAATACGGTATTCACAGTATGAGAAAATGAGTTGGCCATAATATTCCTGTTCACATGAGATGTGCCTCAACTGCAAACCCAAAATCATTGTACAGTGGATCATGCTCTCCCTAGCTAAGACATGCCAACCCCAAACCATGAGAATTTGTCTCCTACCACGATTTGTTTCCAAGAAACCAATAATTTAGTATTTACTGTTGAGTGAAATCCTGTACAACTGCGCAGTTGATATTAATATGGGCCTTCTCTTTGTATACACCTTTATATTTTTTATTAACATATATAATCAGTAGGGGTTTTACCCACCATTTTCCTCCAGAAAAAGAACATGGATCTCTTATAGTTGTATTGTATTTCAAAGGACTTTGTGCCATCTACTTCTGCTCTATGTATGAGTATAATTAGGCTATACACATAATTTTACCACCAAAATGAATTTGTTAGATCTTTTTGTCCTTTTTATTATTAATATGATTCCTTCTAGCTTCTTATGATTTTTTTCAGAGCGTTGATCTTCAGAGTGAACCCTCAGAGGATGAATCTTCAGAGTGAACCCAAGGGTAAGAAAGATTCAATAATTTCATCAAGATTTAACTTGAATGCTACATAGCAATTCGTAAAAATAAGTGTTCAGCAACCAGATGACTTGCATGACACCAACACTTGCACTGCTGTATCCATTAGAGAAGGATTAGAGTATGCATGAAGCACTATTGTCATGATTTGTTGAAGACAACAGGAGCAGGACATGCTCTAGCAAAGCCACAAAGTTACAAACACGTCTGCAGATCGTCTTGTAGATTGCCAAAGGTGCTACACGCTTCAATTAAACAAAAAAAAAAAGAATATGCCAGCGATCCTCACTTCAGTTAAACATATCAGAGCCCACCAGATCGGAATGCATGGGAACCTGGAGCTGGGAGGCGAAGTCAACTAGATGTTCGCCCCTCCACCGGCAACTTGCAGGCTAATTGATCCATCTTACAATCTGGATCAGATGCTCATCACGACGCCCTTCCGTCCGTGCAGCGAGCTTGCCCGCCATAGCATAGACATGACAGCCTCGTAAATCGTAATCAAGCTCAATGTACAATGCAGTTCTTATTAGTTGCTTTGGTTGCAGCGCATAAGCACGCAGTTGGTCACACATGAGAATGATTCTCCCTGTCTGCTGGTTCAGCTCTGCAGTTGCATCCACCTCCTTCGCTATATAAACAAGTAAGCTGAAGCCCGGAACACACCATTGCAGCAGCTTGCCTTTGATCTTTCTTCTTTCCCACTCCCAGAAGTTTCAGTGTTTAATAGCTTTCACCAATTCCAAAGATGGCGTGCCACCTGAGATCTGCCAGCATGCCTTCAAGCCCTCGCTCCAGCGAGAACAATGTTGCGGAACAGATTCTGAGCCTGAAAGCAGCCATCTCTCTGCCTTCAGCGACCATCGAAACCATGGCGGATAGTTTGAGCAAGCTCGGGAGCATCTACAGCCACATAGATGCACTCACATGCCTACCCAGCAGCCAGAGGAAGGCAGTGGAGGTGGAGCTCGACCGCTCCCTAATCCTGCTCGACCTCTGCAGCGCCGTGCAAGAGAGCTTCGTGGAGCTCAAGGCCAGTGTCCTGGAGATGCAGTTGGCTCTCAAAAGAGGAGACGACGCAGCTCTCCAGACCAGGGTTCAGTGCTATGCGCGCTTGGTCAAGAAGGCACAGAAGCTGTTCAAGAAGGTCAACAAGAAGACTGCTTCTGACATCGAAGGATGCAGGGTGATCAACCTGGTTGCTGAAGCAAGGGAGATTGCCATGTCAATCCTCGAATCAACATTTCATCTCCTGTCGAAGCAAATTGCGTTGACAAGTTCTAGCAAGTGGTCACTTGTCTCCAAGACGTTCCAAAAGAAGAGAGTCCTGTGCAAGGTGGAACAATTGCAAGGGTTGGAGCTGGACATTGTTGATCTTGAGAGCAGAGTTGGGCCACTGTTCAGGACATTGATCCAGAGCAGAGTGTCCCTTCTGAATACTCTTAGCTCGTAGATAGATCATACAACAACTCTAACCCCCTGCGATTAGCATCCGCCTTTTAGAGGATTTGCTGATCATACAAACAATTTTGTGTGTGTGTGTGTGTATATATATATATATATAAGAGAAAATGTACAGAAAATTACTCAAATGAGAGGCAAAGTTTTTGGTCAATTTCCTGTTGGCAGTTGGTCTCTCCCTCTTATGGCTAGCTTTATGGTGTGCATCCTTGCCAGTCATTCCTTTTTTGTTTTGCATCATGCAAAGGTCCGTGAAACTAGAACTAAGGTGAACATCATTTGAGCTGTTAGGGAAATACACGTGTTTTGGTATTCAACATTAGTACGAGAAAATGAGTTGGCCATAATATTCCTGTTCACATGAGATGTGCCTTAACATCAAACCCAAGATCCTTGTACAGTGGATCTTGCTCTCCCTAGCTAAGACATGCCAACTCCAAACTATGAGAATTTGTCTCCTACCGTGATTTGTTTCCAAGAAACCAATAATTTAGTATTTACTGTTGAGTGGAATCATGTACAACTGCACAGTTGATATTAATATAGGCCTTCTCTTTGTATACACCTTTATATTTTTTATTAACAAAACAATTCAGTAGGGGTTTTACCCCTCCAGTTTTCTCCAGAAAAAAACATGGTTCTCTTATAGTTGTATTGTATTTCCCTGGACCTTGTGCCATCTACTTCTGCTCTATGTATGAGTAATTTACGGTGTACACTCATAATTTTACCCACCAAAACGAATTTGTTAGATCTTTTTGTCCTTCTTTTTCTTTTTAATATGGTTCCATCTAGCCTCTTATAATTGTTTTTTTTTCAGAGCATGGATCTTCAGAGTGAACCCTGAGAGCATGAATCTTCAGAGTGAACCCAAAGGTAAGAAAGTTTCAGTAATTTCATGAAGATTTAATTTGAATGATACATAGCAAATTCATAAAAATAAGTATTTAGCAACCAGATGTCTTGCATGACACCAACACTGCTCTATCCATTAGAGAAGGGTCAGAGGATGCACGAATGCACTATTGTCATGATTTGTTGCAGACATAAGAGCATGACATGCTCTAGCAAAGCCACAGGATTACAAAACACGTCTGCAGATCGTCTTGTAGATTGCCAAAGGTGTTACATGCTTCAATTAACCAAAAAATAACGATTATGCCAGTTGGGCTCACTTCAATTAAACATATTAGAACCCACCAGATCAGAATGCATGGGAACCTGGAGCTGGGAGGCGAAGTTAACTAGATGTTCGCCCCACCACCTGCAACTTGCAGGCTAATTAATCCATCTCACGATCTGGATCAGATGCTAATCTTGACGGAGCAGTTGCAAGGGTTGGAGCTGGACATTGTTGGTCTTGAGAGCGGAGTAGGGACTTTGTTCAGGACATTGGTCCAGAGCAGAGTTTCTCTTCTGAATACTCTTAGTTGTTGGTTTGATCTCCACCATACTTGGCCCAACGGGGACGCCCAGCCCAATGAAGTGGCTGGTGGGCCCCCGTCGCGCAGTGCAATAAATAGGGAGGTAGGAGCTAGTGGTTACATGAATGAGGTTCACTTCACTGCCGCCAACCCCACTATCCTAACCCTAAGCCGATCCCGAGGGTGCACTGCCAGCGGCGGGAAGCCCACCGGTCTCCAACGGCGTCCGCACCTACACCAACGCGGGATCACCTCGTTGGACTCCACCATGACAGACGCGAGCTCCTCCGACAACTCCGTTGACGGTCAGTCACCTCAATCACCTTCCTTCCTCTCTCTCTTCTCCAGTAAGTGTTCCATGTGATGTTCTACTCGGTTTGTACCAAATACCAAAGAACTACCCACTGATCTACACCTAGAACGGTCCCAAAGGATCTAACATTGGTATCAAAGCCAGTCGGTTGTGGTTGTGGATCTAGATCGGGGTAAGAAATCAGAAGAACAGAAAAGAAAAGAACGAATTTTGATTCGGCAGTAATCAAACCCTAACCCTAAAGTATGAAGAAAGAAAGGATGGAGGGAGGGGATCCTACCAGGTCTTTTTCCTCTCCATCGCCAACCGCCGGAGAGCGGGAAGAAGGGCCGGCTGGCCGGCTCATCGGCGATCCGGCTCGTCCATGCACAAGCGCGGAACCTCCAAAGGGCACCACCGAGGTGATGCTCGATGGTGCCGCGTGTGGCTTCGGCCGCACTCGTGCGCTAGCACCACCCCGTGGCACCTCGACGGGCTCAACGACGAGCGAGCGCGCACACCGGCGAGAGGCTCCGAGGCGGCGCCATCTTCCTCCTCTGGCCGAGGGCCACCTCGGGTTGTCACTCGCTCCGTTCGAGAATAACACTAGGGGAGGAGGAACGAGCAAAGTAAAGAAATAGAAGAAGGGGAGCCGCTGGCACTGCTCCGGCGGGGGGGGGGCAGTCTCCTCGCCGCCGCCGGCGGTCGCCGCTGCGCTGTTACTGTGCTCAGAAACAAGAAAGCGAAGGAGAAGAGATGAAATTAGGGTTAAGGGGAGAGAGGCCGGCTGACGGTTTTTGATCAGCTGAAAATGAAGGGCTGCCGTCCGATCAAGTTGAACGGCTGAGATCGAGCCGGAGCCGCTCGGGCTGAAAGAGGCACGGGTGGGAAGGGCAAATCCCGGCCCAGGCCCAGGTTACGGCCTGGGCGCGGGGAGCGCCGCCGGTGATGGGCCACTGGGCCGCGCAGTGAGAGCGAGCAGCGCTTCTCCTGCTGGGCCGCACAACTGCACACGCAAACAGGCCGCGGGCAGAGAACTAACCGCGGGCCGCATGCACAGGCTTCGGGCCGAATGAACAGTGAATCTTAAGAATTTTTGTTATTCTTTTCAGAAGTATTTTTTCGGAAGTATTTCATCTAGTTTTGATATCTACTCAATTTTGACCTAACGGAATTAATTGTTTAGAGACTAGATAAGCAAATTGAGATGCTTCTGATCAAAAATTATTATTTCTCAAGAATTGTTCAAGTTTTCGTTGCAAAGAAAAGAGTATTGTCTTCTCATTAAATCCGAACCAACGGGAGGATTTAATTTGAAGAGCAGTTACAATTGTTCAGAAAATGTTGAAAGGTTTATCCTCTAATTAAAATTGGAACCAACGAGAAAATTTTAATTAGAGGGATATTCACATTATGATTTAAGTGAAATTATGATATTGTTATTTTCTGACCAACGTTGATGATAACAGTATTATAAGCTTATTTATGAGTTTGAGGTTGAAATTTAAATCTCTGATAAATTATGCATCAAAGTGATCAATTTTCAGAGAATAGATAAAGATCAAGAAATGCTCATGAAATAAAAAGATGTTTCCGCTGCAATGATGATGATGATGATCTTCTAATTAAATTCGAACCAACGGGAGAATTTAATTTTGAAGAGGGTTAATGATAATTGAATTGTTCCATATGTTAATTCCATTTATGCCCAACGGTGATGTGGAATTAATGTACAAGAATATTGTATTCATGATGTTGCTAATTTTAGCAAAAGTTATTGATAGAAATTTTTATAAGTTTTATCTATGAATTTTATGCATTTATTCTATTTCTGCCCAACGGTGATATAGAATTAATGTAGAAGAAAGTTGTTTTTGTTCTATATCTGCCCAACGGTGATATAGAATAGAACATAAAGAAATCAGAGTTTAATGTTGATAACTATTGTTGAATAATTTTTAGACAAAGATCTTCATGCTTTCGTTCTGGAAGGCAGAAAAGAAAAGAAAAGAAAAGCACTGGGTACTTGTGACTCAGATGATAAAAAGCTGAAGAACAAATTATGTATGTGAAAGTAGCCCATTACATGAGAGACTGTGTCCTCTTCAAGAGTGGCTTGAAAAGAAATGTTTTTCAAAGATTTCAGGGATATTGATCCAAGAAAGAAATAGAACAATAAGAGTTTAGTTTGAGAAAAAAAATTTTATGTACTCTCTATGAAAAATAATTTAACTTTCTGTTTTATCATCATGATATGAATTGTAATGAATGACATGAATGTTTAATTTGACCAACGTCGGATGAAGCATGTGTGTTAAAGAATAACAGATTTATTCCTGAATTTAATGATTGAATATGAGCCAATCCTGGCATTTATGTCCCTTCAAGGGAATTGCCTCGTATGGCGGAATAAAATTTAAGAAAATACTCGCGTTGTGGGGTAAAGTTGGCATAACACTTGTCCTGCATGGCAGGAGAAAGTGAGATGACCATGTGTATCCCGCACAGGGAGAGAAGTTTAGGGTAGCTCTTATGCTATCCTAGTATGAGTTTAAGAACAAAAAGAAGTTGAAAACGAACCTCATGATAAGAATGACATGCAAGCATGAATTGCAGAAGTATTGATGAAAGGACTTTGTTGAGTTTCTGAAGTGAAATGAGGAAAAAGTAGGACTCTGTTGAGTTCTTGAAGTGAAATGAGGAAAAAGGATACATACTCCCATACGAATTAAGAAATAATTTCATCTTCCATGATATAATCATGTGGATGAAGTAATTAAAGTTTCTTCACTCACAAGAGTTATGAAGGTTTCGAAATTGTGGCAGAAAAGTTTGTGCCACATTTCGAGGGGGGATTGTGACATGAATTGAGAAAAAAAATAGAAAGACAATGAAAGAAACTCAGAAAGATAATTGAAAGAAATTCCCCATTATATGCTTTACATTCAGAGAAAAAGTGATCTATAAAAGATGAAGGTGATCGTTGAGGGAGTACAACGGTCATAATAAAGATACCCCTAAGTACAGAAATGGCTAAATTCCTGAACCTTTTACAGTTTGATAGGAAGATAGCAATGAGACTAAGAATACTAAGACGGTGCTTAAAGCACCAAATGAGATAGATTTTAATAGAATAAACCCAAAATAAGAAAGATTGAAAATACACTATCCTCATAGAAGATGGAGTAATCTGGGGGAGTATGGTATGAAAAGATCTATGACTTGAAGAGAAGTGGGACCAGTGCCTACTCCAATGACTCAAGATCGACAAATGCTCAACACCATGTTGATGTTGTATGACTCATACAACACATATTGTTAGCCCTTCAAGAAGATGAATAAGAAAACAAGGATCTAGTTTTACAGGACCCTATAGAATCGATTGACGATGAAAGAGCAACAGCAACCCCATGTGAAAGAAGTGCCATTAGCTAAAGACCTGAAGGTCTCAAAGAATAAGAGAATCATATATTTCTGATGACTATGAATTCTATATTAATGAAGAAATTCAAATGAAGGGTGATCCCACCTCATTTGAAGAAACCATAAGAGGCGTTAACAAGTCTGAATGGCAAGAAACTAAGGAAATTGAAATGAAATCGTTGAATACCAACGAAGTTTGAGAAACAGAAGCAGTTCCTAATGGAGCCAAAACAGTAGGCTGTAAAGGGTCTACAAGACGAAATGTGACTCCAAAGGGAACATAAGATATAAAGCACGACTTGAATCGAAAGATTTTACACAAAGAGAATGAATAGATTACAATGAGTGCTAGTGGCACATCATGATCTGAGATGAAAGTAAAGACAACATTTTCTAATGGGATTTGTATGAAAATAATTACATGGCACAACCTAAAGGTTTTGTCGTGGAAAGAAAGAACGAACGAATGGGATGCCACCTGTAAAAATCTTTTATGAACTAGAGCAAGTCTCTAAATAGTGGCATTTCAAGTTGAAAGGTCAACTAGAAATTTTGGGTTAAATAGAATAAGAGGACAATTGCATATGTACAAATTTATAGAATGAGAGATTCAATTCCTAACCCTGTATATGTGGATGACACCTTACTTGCTAGTAGTGATGTTAATCTACTACATGTGAAGAAGCTCTTGTCCTCGAGACTCAATAAGATTGTTCTCGATGAAATGACTCTCGTTATAAGAATTGAAATTCACCGAGACAGATGAAAGGGGTATTAGGATTATCACAATGGCATGCTTAGAAAAGATTGTAAAGAAACAAAGTATGCATGCAAGCGAACCTACGCCTGTTCATATAGTCAAGGGTAATAATTTTGAGAATTTTAGCGTTACAAGAACCGAAATGAGATTGATCAAATGAATATGGATCCATATGCTTCAGCTGTTGGAAGCTTAATGAGTGCACAACTATGACATTACAGTTAATGAGTGTACAAGTATGATATTACCCTAACATAGTTCATTTATCTGGGATGTTTTGGCAGAAAGTCCAGTCCAGATATAGATCACTGGAATGGAGTTGAGAATGTCTTGCAATTGTGCAAAGATTTAATAAGCCTCATGATGAATAAGAAAGAACAAGTACTCTCAAATGGTTGTGAGTACAAGTGAAAGCCCAAGTTTGGTTTTGGTAATTAATGACACCAAGTTGCTAATGTCATATGTTAAGTGTTTTGAGTTAGGCATAAGCAACACATGTGATGAAGGTGTACGTGGCAAGGAGTGGTGGCCACAAGATCACAAAGAGATGGTGTATGGACATGAAATGTTGATCATGATGGAATGCACATCAAATGATGGACTTGATGATCAAGTGGAAGAGAAGGATCTAAGAGCGCAAGGCAAAGGTATAACCATAGGGTTTTTCTTTTGCCGGTCTAAGATGAGTAGAGAAGTGATTGACCGGGTTTAGGATACATAGCCGACTATCAAGAGGGGAAATCACGGTTAGCTCGGGAATCAAGTGCCACTAGATCAATGTCTTGAGCATATGCATTAGGATCTAGTAGAGAGCTAACATAACGCCTTAAAAATTGTTTGTGAAATGCTAACACACATGCACATGGTGGTGTACACTTGGTGGTGTTAGCACATTTACGAAGGCGGTGGTGTTTGAACGGTAGTAAGGGGTTTGGGGTTTGCTCTCCCTCCCGCCGAGCGTGCGAGCGCGGGATTCAGGCGTTTTCGAGGAAATGAAATGCCTATTTTCTATTGCGCCGGAGGCGAGAAAAGGTGGCGAAAGTCCGAAATGGTTTTCACTGAAAAACAGTAACCGGACGCTGCACCGGACGCGGTCTCGGTTTGACCGGACGCGCCCGGTCAGTTCAACGCGGCGTGGGCGCTAGGGTTTGTGACCGGACGCTGGTCTGGCCTAACCAGCGCGTCCGGTCAGTTCTCTTGTGCGCAGAAGGTGAGCGCGCGACCGGCGCGTCCGGTCCCTCACAGAACCGGAGCGTCCGGTCAGGCGTCCAGAGGAGCGGAGTGCTGATCGGACGCCCGGCGCGTCCGGTCTCGACGGGAGCTTACTGGAACGCGACCGGACGCTGGCACTGTCGCGTCCGGTCAGACGCTGGGGCGCGTCCGGTCAGGGCAACGGCTAGTTCTGACGCGCACTGTTCACGGTTGTCTGGTAGTGACCGGACGTGTCCGGTCACCCTGACCGGAGCGTCCGGTCAGCGCGATTTGAACTGCGTCGTCCGGTAACGGCTAGCTGCGTACCCCTTCGTTATAAATAGACGTTGGCCGGGGTTTGAGGGCAACGCTTGCATATTTTGAGACCTAGAGACATCCTTTGAGCTAGAGAACAACCCCTCCACTCATCTCTTTGCTTGGTTGCACATCTTGAGTGAGATTGAGTGAGATTCAAGTGCATTGCTTGAAAGTTGCATTCTAGAGGCACTTGATCGTCGAGTTGCTGCGGATTTCTTGTTACTCTTCCGTGTTTCCCGACACGGTAGATGGCTTGGAGCAGCGGAGGTGATTGAGCTCACAATTGGAGATTGTTGGAGCCTTCACCTAGTGTTGTAAGGGGTTCTTGATCCTTCCCCGCGGGAGTTCGCAAATTAGATACTCTAGTGGAGCTCGTGGCTTGGAGGATCCCCATCTTGTGTGCGGTTGTGTGGCGCCCGCCGAGGGCTCGACTCTTGATAGTCGATTAGCTCGCGAACCGACAAGTGGGTGCATCGCCACAACAAGGAGTAGCTTGCCGGGAAGCAAGTGAACCTCGGTAAAAAATTTTGTGTCATCTCTTTGCCGAGGATTTCTCCTGTGGTTGATAATTGTGATTGATTCTTCAAGTGCATTACTTCTCTACATCGTTGGTATAAGAATCTAGTCACTTACTCTTTACTTTCTTGTACTAGTTCTATTGTAGTTTGCTTAGCGTAGCTTTTATCACATAGGAGTAAGTAGCTTAGTGACTTAGCCTTGTTGGTGTGTATTAGAGATCATAGCCTTGCTTCACTAGAATTGCATAGGTGGCTTGCATAGTGTAGTTGAGCTAGTGTTAGAATTAGCTTAGCCATCTTTTATTCTAACGTGTTTGTTTAGTGAAGCTTGTAGAATTTTAAATAGGCTATTCACCCCCCTCTAGCCATTTGGACCTTACAACAAGAATGTTGAATTTCGGCGAGATGTTTAGTGAAACCCACATAGTAGCTAACTCTCGCAGTTGGAGTTTTATTGTGGAAAAGCTCCAAAGAAACAGTTGTGGTGCCATCAATGATGCATACCTATAGTACAACTTATTATGAGGCTTATAGGACAGGCGAAATGGTTAACTTATACCCGGAATTGATAATGGTACACAACAGCAATTACCATTTAAAGTGATTGACTCATATGACAACGGGTCAAGTGTGCTGCCAAACACATTGACATGAAGTTAGACGTTGTGAAGGAGAAAGTCCGGAATCTTTAAAAGCTTTCGAATGTATAAGTAAAAAGCAAGTACTTGCAGATCAGCTTATAAAGGCTTACCACCCAGTGTATTCAGAGAACGCACAGTCGACATGGGTTTATGGTATAGCCTATGATTTTCGGACAACAAAGGGCCCATAGAAAGTATCATTTCAAAATGGAGAAGTGTATTGTGGCTGTTAGTCTAGCGGCACTAATTGCTGTGACGATGGGACAGTTCTATGCACTAATCTATGATGAAATAGGAAAGAAGGAAGAAAAATATGAATTGAAATTTTGAGTAAGAAATTAAAAGAACGAAGAAAGTGATGAGAGATCAAGGAGGAGAATGTTGGTTTGATCTCCACCATACTTGGCCCAACGGCCAGGTGTGGGCCCTTGATCACGCGTCCTGATCGGGGACGCCTAGCCCAATGAAGTGGCTGGTGGGCCCCCGTCGCGCAGTGCAATAAATAGGGGGTAGGAGCTAGTGGTTACATGAATGAGGTTCACTTCACTGCCGCTAACCCCACTGTCCTAACCCTAAGCCGATCCTGAGGGTGCACTGCCAGCGGCGGGAAACCCCACCGGTCTCCAACGGCGTCCGCACCTACACCAACGCGGGATCACCTCGTCGGACTCCACCATGACAGACGCGAGCTCCTCCGACAACTCCGTTGACGGTTAGTCACCTCAATCACCTTCCTTCCTCTCTCTCTCTCTTCTCCAGTAAGTGTTCCATGTGATGTTCTACTCGGTCTATACCAAATACCAAAGAACTACCCACTGATCTACACCTAGAACGGTCCTAAGGATCTAACATTAGCTTGTAGACAGATCACACAACTACTCTGAGCCCCTACAATTAGCATCTGCCTTTTAGAGGATTTGCTGATCATCCAAACAATTTTGTGTGTATATATGTATGAGAGAAAATGTACAGAAAATTACTCAACTGAGAGACAAATTTTGGTCCATTTCCTGTTGCTAGCTGGTCTCTCTTGTGATTAATTTTATGGTTTGCATACTTGCCTGTGATGCCTTTATTATGTTTTACATCTCGCAAAGTCCAGCGAAACAAGAACTATGGTCAATAATATCATTTGAACTGTTATGCAAATACACGTTCTCCTGTGTTCAACATCAGTATGACAAAAACTGAGCTGGCTAGAATATTCTTGTTCACATGAGATGTGCCTCAACAGCAAGCACAGGGTCCTTACACAGTGGATCTTGCTCTCCCTAGCTAAAACATGCTAACTCCAAACTATTAGAGTTTATCTCGTAATACCACGACTTGTTTCCAAGAAAAAAATAAGTTAGCAATTACCATTGATTGTTGAATCCTATGAAACTACTAGAAACCCAGATCGTCCAGTTCAGGGTGATTTTTCCACTGAACCTTGATCTTGGGCCTGCCATGCAGCTTGCACATTCACCTAAACTTTGGCTTTATCAACCTCAATACCCTCTGGAACCAGGAAATGACACTTCTCCCAATTGGGTATCAAATCAGCTTCAAGACAACGCTGTAGAATAATCTCACGATTGGCTAAACAGTCATCAAAATTCTGTCCCATCCATAGACAGTGAAATCATCCAAGAAGACCTCCATACAGCAAGGACTTAACCGCAGAAGAAAACGAAGTTAAGGATAATCTTCAGCCATGTACTAGGCAGAAGATGAAACCAACAAAATGTGCATTAAAGATCCAAAATAAGTCAAACACAGCTCCTTCCTAAATAACCATAACTTAACCTTGGACTATGACCCGTCAGTGATAAGACTAGTGGTTATATTGCAGAGATCAGAACTGAGGAAGCCTGCACAGTGGGCAGCCACTAATGAGCATGAGTTGCAGTTCCACCACCCACCTAAACCACAAAATGAGATGGTTAAATTACGCTCTAGGGGGCACAATACCAGCACGAGCTGCAGCATAAGCATCTGCAAGGCCAGGAACAGAGTCCATGTGACAGTCGATGAACTTGGATTTGAAAGTCTCCTCTCCAATTACAGCTAATGTGAAAAAGCTCATATTGCTATTCAGCAATCCCTTTTCCTGCAGAACCTTCATGACATAATGCCGGGGCACTAACCGCTTCTCAAGGCTCATTGCAAACAGGACAGGCCTTTCCACAATGTACCTTGGCTCCATCGCAGCCTCGTTGACTAGGAACTCAATCTTGCGGAGAAGAATTTTGTCAGATAGTCCTAATATTCGTGGCATCTTGGACACTGCAGTGGAAACCTCAGACTCAGAACAACCAATAGTCCTCTTAAAGAACTCAAGCTTGGCAGCAACCTTGTCTTTGGAAATATCGGCAACGGCGGACACCGTGTGCCTAAACATCCGCGAAGTGGTAGGCACCCCAAGTTCTTCTGCCAGTAGCAAAACCTCCTTCACACGTTCCCGGTTGAAGGTAAGCACCCACGGGTTTTCTAAACATAGCTTAGCAATATCTCCAACACCCCACTGACGAAGCAAAGCTATGTTAGGCTTTACCCTCTCAAGGCTCGCCGTGAGGAGGCCCTGGTTCCTGTTTGCGGCGACCACGACCTGCTCAAAGGAGCCATATAAGGAGATGAAGAACTCGAGCCTGGGACGACGTCGCAGCGGCGGAGAGCACCTGAGCTGACCAGGAGGAATCTAGCAATCTGGGGAGTGGAAAGACCGACGCGGTCGCGGAGAGCAAGAAGGCGGGGAGCGATGTTCTTCACGGAAGCGCGGAGGAGCAGCGGGTCCGCGGAGACGACGGCGGCGATGTCGGCGCGGGAGAGACCGGCGCTGGAGAGCAGAGCGAGGATGACATCGGGATTGGAGGCGGAGATGAGGCGACAATAGGAGAGCTCCTCTAATGGTCTCTTGGATACTTTGGATAATTCGTGGAACGCCTTCTTGGACACCTCGCGGGCTTTGGCTGGGGCGAGGCCGCAGGACGCTACGAGGTAGTCCTCGAGGGAGAAGGGCGCGGGGAGGATGGCGATGGAGGTGGAGGTGGAGAGGAGGCACGCGCGGCAGTGGATGGGGGAGGGTAGCGGGGAGGCGGCGCGGAGTAGAGGGAAGAGGCGATTTCGAAGGCGCATCATGGCGACGGCGGAGGTTTGGCCGCTAGCTGCGGAGGGAAGGCGCTTTTAGGCGACGGCGGGGGATGGAGCGCGACGCGGCGATGGAGGGGGCGCGGCGCAAGATGGAGCACAGCACTGGATGGGGAAGCCGCGCGGCGCGAGATGGGGTGCGCGACGGGGAAGACGACAGCAGCAAGCGCACGACGCAGCAGCACGTGATGGGCAAGAGACCAAGAGCAATGGGGAGATATTTTAGGGAGAGGTGGGGAGACATAGGCAGTAACCAGGCCTGTTGGCCGGTACATGCAGGCCTGGAAAGCGGTGTCCGGACAGACGGACGGACGCCCGCTCCCGAGCATTACCAATGAATTATCAGTACAATTCATGTTTGTATTTGAAAATAATAAAAGATGAGATGGCCACAGGTCACTGTTAATATGCACAACAGGCACAGGATCCTTGTAAAGTGAATTTTAATCTGCTCTAACTTGGATTAAGCCATGACCATGAGATTTGCGCAGTTGAGCTCACAATTCATAAGTGTTCACAAGTCAAATTAATGGTGAATAACACAAAGGCCAGAAATGACAGCAACCGGCACTAGAGTATAAGCTGCCATGCATGCTTACTCATGCAAAAGATAATCATGTATTTAGATATCATCTTGAGATTGTTCAAAACTCACACATTCTTAAAGCTGTGAACACGGGTTGCACAAAGTAAATTACACTTTAGCTGATCCTGATGCAACAAGGCACCGGTTTACTATAAATCCACACAAGACAGACACGCAAGCAAGCTGTTTCTTAGAGCTGTTATAACTGCTTCCAGCTCAATGTTTCCCTGTAGATTTCCGGGACGGGACAGTACATGGATAGCTCTCTGGGTGTGCCGAGTTCAAGGTGCCACGAAAGAAAACTGCAAGCCTTTCCAAGCTGTACTGTTATGTATGTATAATTTCTGGAATGGAAGACACAAAAGTGTGGACTTGTACCAAGTCCAAGCATATGTATTTCCTCCCACAAAATATATTAAACAAAGTAAGCTTTTTATATATTATATAAAGAAAAGGTTTGACCTTGTATTAAGCAAAGAAAGCTGACCTGCACTGAATCTGAAAAAAAAAACATGTCCATTCAGCAAAGAAAGCAGACCTGTACTGAAAACTGAAAAAAAAAAACAGAGCAAAGAAAGCAGACCTGTACTGAAAACTGAAAAAAAAAACTATGTCAAGAATGGGATTCGAACCCATGCCCTTTCGGACCAGTACCTGAAACTGGCGCCTTAGACCAACTCGGCCATCTTGACTTATGTCCAAGAGTCATAATGTTTAGGATTTTCAAGGATAAAACCTGCCTATGTGTTGCAACAAAATATACAGCTCTGCCTCATATGTGCTAATACATCTTAGAGTCTAACTCTGTTATGTAGCTCACGCGTGCTATGCTAACTCATATGAACGCGACTCATGAGTTCAGATCACGGATAAGATAACAAACCAATTATAACTATAATATCTTTTTTTTGCGAAACAGAAACTTTATTAAAACTTAAGTAATGTCTTTACAAGAAAGAGTGGCAATCCACTTCGGAAAACAAGAAAAAAAACACCTGACACTCTCTAGACCTAATAGCAAATTGCGCTAAATCATGCGCCAAATTATTCTGGACTCTACTAATCTGAGCAAATTCAATCCTACTCAACTGACCCCCAACCTCGCGCGCCTCTTCAATGAGTTGCCAAATCGACGACCGATTACGAGTGTTCTCTTTGAGTTTGGTGGTGACCACCGAATGACAATCTGATTCCAGGATCATCGGAACCTCTGAATGCGCCAGATGAACACCTTCCAGACAAGCACGCACTTCAGCTTTCTTGACGTCCCTAGGGGTGGAGGAGGGACACATAGACGGGAAGGAAAGAGTGTGATGGATCAAAATTTAGAGAAATAAAATCTCTCCTTTTAGTATTAGGTGTAGTAGCAAATATGCACGTGCTATTACGCAAGTAAGGTTCCGTCCTTACCAACTTCAGAGTTTCTTGAATGTTTGTGTCAATTAATGGTAAAATATCACTAGTTTAATGAATGTATAATAGTAATTCATATAGAATACTATTACTTGGCAAAGGAAAAGAAAAAGAAAAGAAAAGCAAGCACCTTCCGACTGATGCGTTAGTAGGAGGCTTCGACGAGTCCTACTGGCGGGCTTAACTAGTATTTTTCTTGGAGGATTAGTGAGCCTAATTAAGTAGAGAAGGCCCATTACATATGGCCGCCATGGAGCTTGCAGCCGGTTCACCCGTTTAGTACCAGCTCGCCTAACCAAGAAGCACGGAGGCGTAGACTCACTATATAAGGTGACCCAGGGTCTCTGACCAAATCATACCTTTCTCGGCCTTTTGGCTAAGATCAAGTGTAGTATCTGTTCTTATCAGTTTAATATCTGATATGTGAGACACTGTCTCACAATGATATTATATTAAATTTATTTTTTATGGGGGAGGATCCACTATAGTAGCTTGCTACTATGGTCCTCAAGTGTCGCCTAGCTGTTGCACTGCTGGCGAGGCCTGGCACACCCCAACCAAATCTATTCTAAATTTCATTTCAAAGTTGCTTAGCTTGGTAGTAATTCAAATTTTCAAAGTTGATTGGCTAGGTGTTTGTAGTGCCTGAACTGTGTAGCTCTGGTTCAGTCTACGTCTAAATGGTTGCAGTTTCAGCATTCTGTGAGGTGTGCTGTGAATTCAGGCTGTAGTTCGTTATCTTCACAGTTGTTGTAGAAGCAGCGCCATATGGAGTGTTTCTACCTATGCCAAATGAAGCATGCAGTAGGAGCTGAAGGACCAGATCATGCAAGACCCATCACGGAGTCTGAAGTGCCTTTTTGCAATGAGAAGATAACACATGGCTCGATGTGGTAAAACCTAAAGTTCAATTCTCTACCATGAATAGTTTGATTAACTTCTCCATGATAGAAGCAATGTAATGTAAATCGGTATGTCAAACATAATATGTAATTACCTAGAAGGGAAAACAGTAGTAGAAAACATAATAAAGTAAATAAAAAAATAAAGTAAACGAAAAACATTAAAATGGCTCATGCAAGTAGGTAGGTAAAATAATACAGTATATATTACCTTGTATAGTAGAGAAAACAGCAGTACAAAATAGAAAGTAAACAAAAGGAAACAAAGAAAAAAAAACTCTCTAACATACACATTGATTAACTTCTCCATGACGTCAACACTGTAAATTTGGTATCTCAAATACCCCCTTCGTCCTGTAATATAAAAAATCAAAAGTTCAAAATCTGTACACAAATACAATGTATTATGTGTCGTCAATCCCTTCTCTCCTCTGCCTTTTTTGTTAAGAAGTACTGATATTCCTTTTAAACTTAGTGTCACCTAAAACAACCATCATTAATTAATCCTATTATAAAAGAGCGAGTTTTTTTGGATCTCCCTGCATAATAACCGTTGGATCTGGACTTCGTGCGATATGAGCCCTCCATCATACGTGATCTTACATCTTACATGTAGACTCCTCCCCAACGAAGATTCCTCCTAGACCTCAAAAAAGAAAAATAATACAACGTCCATATGAGCTAAATTATGTGAGAGGACTCCGAGGCAAAAACAAGCTAAAAAGGACTCTGACGCTCATATGAGCGAAAATATTAGTGCAAAACGTATTTATATGAGAAAAAATATTAAACATACGAGTGAAAATATTAGTGCAAAACGTATTTATATGAGAAAAAATATTAACCGGCTCGCCGCCGCGGCCACGTTCATCGGGCACCTCATCAACCAGGGCATCGCGCAAGACGTGCTCGCACTCTAGCTCCTCGCGCTGCTGCTGCTCGACTGCCCCACCGACGGTAGCGTCGTCGTCGCCGTCGGCCTCGTCACCCACTGCGGCGTCGCGCTCCAGGAGTCGTGCCCGCGGGGGGCTACACGCCGTGTTCAACTGCCTGCGGAGCGTCCTCCACGACGGCGATGTTGACAAGCGCGCCCAGATCTTGATCGAGGATCTCTTCGCCATCCGGAAGGTGCAGTTCCGGGGTTGCCCTCCCGGACCTCATCGAGCGGGACGACCAGGTGACACACCAGATAGAGCTCTCCATCGAGGACGATGATCAGCAGCTCGATCCGGAGTTCCATCTTGCCGTGTTCGAGCCTAGCCCTTCGTTCGCGCAAGACGAGGCTGCATACGAGGACCTCAAGAGAACCATGCTCGGAGACGATAAGATCCAATCTTCTCCTGATCACGAAGAAACGGACAGTGCGTACACGAGCTACTATGGCCAGCTCGGGCAGCGGCTGTGCGCCATCGACCGCGCGTACCAGGCCGGCTTCGAGGCCTGCTTCGCGGGCCACTACTCGGCGGCGCACAGCATGACTACCGACGAGCTGCACGCGTCCGCTAGGTTCTACGCGCACCTGCTGGCGGCCGACGCACTCCCGTGGTGCGGCGCGCTGGGGCGTGTCAGGGTCACGGTCTCACGGAGCAGGACACGACGTCGTCATTGCACATCTTCATCAAGATGTTGTTCAGGACCTCGCGGACAAGCTCGGGATACGGACGCACAACAAGAAGATGAATGAAAACGGTACGGATGTGCGGGACGTCCTGTTCCCCTGCGCCAGGAACACAAGGTTCACCATCTTCTTCATGGCGATTGGCCAGGGAGGGGGTCACCGTGTCTGCAAGGAAGCTCATTTTGTGAGGATTTTTGTAGTGTCATCTATCAAAAATGCTCATGCATTGCAACAGGAATAAAAAAACTATCAAATGTTTAACTTGTTCGCTTTATCGTGTGTCCACAGATTGGAGAAACATTTGTTTTGATTAAATTGGACGTGAAACCACTCAAGATTTGAGTTTACATATTGATTAGTTAGATTATTGCATAATTTATGTCATATTAATAATTTATTTATAATTAAAACCAATAACTTTGGTAGAAATATTTGTTTATATTAAGTGGTCAAACTTTCAAAGACCCATATTTATCTTTATCTTTATAAGGAAAAGCAGAGTTATTTTATCAGAAAAAAACAATAAAACATGGCAAGTACATGAAATCGATCAAGTACTTAGCATCTACCTTTACTGTATATCGACAATCCAATTAACATTTGCATTGTATTTAAAATAGTTTTTAGAAACACGTGCGTGTCGCACATGCATATTTACTAGTTAAAGAAAATAACAACTGAACTACTCCCTCCATCCTGATTAGTGAGGGGCAAGGTGGTCTTTTGTTAGTCTTCTTATTCTTATTTTAAAGTCGCTTGAACCCCTTATATTATAGGGCGGAGCGAGTATAAATCTATAATTATCTAATAGGGAAAAAAGTAGTAGGAAACAAGAATAAAAAAGAAACAAAAAACATTAAATGGCTCATCCAAGCGGTAGGTCAAGTAATATATAATTATCCAGTATAGTAGAGGAAACAGTAGTGCAAAACAAAAAGTAAACAAAGGAAAAATAATATATGATTACATAGTTGAGAAAATAGGTATAAAACGCTTTTCAGTTAATATTATTGAGGATACATGCCATTCAGCACTCTCCGTTTTAAGGTTATCTTCGTTAATCTTTTTTAGGATTTTTTTATATTCTTATATATTGGCATGAGCAAATAACAATTTTCTTTTTGTTCCGCAATAACGAAATGGATGGTGTAAAGGAAATGGAAAACAGAAAGTAAACAAAAGGAACGATGTACAAAACAGAAAGTACACACAGCAAACAGGGAAAAAAAAGTACACAGAGGAAACAGGAAAAAAACAGAAAGTGAACAAAGGGGACATGGTACAAATCAGAAAGTAAAACAGAGGGGGAAAACAGTACTACAAAACAGAGGATAAATAAAGGAGTCAACGTGGTACAAAATAGAAAGTAAATAGAGGGAATAAAATAAAATAAAAATAAGAAAACAAATCCTGGCGCAGGTCTCAAACCTGGGGAAAAAATTAAAATTAAAAAAATCAGACCTGGGAACAAATAAAAATAAAAAACATAATCCTGGCCCATGCAGGTCTCGAACCTGCGACCTTCGCGTTATTAGCACGACGCTCTAACCAACTGAGCTAATAGGCCACTTGGTAGGTGGAAACAGTAAAATATCCTTTCTACGTTACACTTACTATAAACAACGGCAAGTCAAACCATCGATCAAGGCTCGACGTGAATTTTTACAATGAGCAGCATACCGACTGGTGTATTAAAAATTTACAAGTGCAGCGGTAAGATAAGTAAAACCACTTCCAACCATGAAACTAGATGTTTTTTATATTCATTAATTAGAGTGTCAACTAAGCAAAAAAGATGACGTGACACTGTAATTAAAGAAGAGAGATGAGAAAATGGTTTATTAGATAAGAAACCATGTCTGCACAAGAATCAAGATACGAAGAGATATAATAGGTAGATGATGGAGAGAGAAAATGTGTAATTCGATAAAAAAAACTTGTACTGTAGAAACTATCCATTGGAAACATAGTTTCTCATTATTAGTGTCTATGTAAATTAATAGCAATAGCAACTAAATGTGATTTTTAGCTTTGAGACTGCCCTAAATGGATTAGATTTCCGCACACATGCTACAAACAAAATCCAATCAAGACATAACAAGGTAAGAAATTTGTTGGACATGTATTGATAGAGAATAAGAGTTTGTTTGGTTTGGAGCTAGCAAAAGGTGTCTGCCAGGCAACAATTCTAGACGTTTTCGGAGATCCGGGGTGAAGATATATGCTTGGTCAAGTTGCCTAGTTCCAAGGCTCCAACCAAAATGCCCCTAAGTGAATATAAACACAACTTCAGTTCTTAGATTAATTACTTCGCAAAAAAGAGTTCTATAGTTCCAATAGTGTTAAAATAGCTAGCTCATAAAATATTTTATTGAGTAAATAGGAGAGAGAATAAAGTTAGTTTTCCATGAAGAGCTAAGCCCACGCACTTTTCTTTGTTTCATATGTCTTTGCTTACATTTTTTTCTATACTAGCACGTTAGGTTACTCTATTTTATATCTTTTTTAAAAATAATAATATAAGCTGGCAAGTTGATGTTACCTTACATAAACGAGATCATTCACATATATGGCCTCGTGATGCTCACCAAGGAATATATGGATGTCCCAGGTCGCTGTCATCACTCGATCACCGCGCGAGGGCAAGGCAGGCATCCTCCCTGGCGTTGCCGAGAAGTTCTAGCTTTCAGATACCTGAACACCACGTCTTGTGGATGCTTCCATTCCAAGACTTTTATCAGTTCTAGCAACGCAGGAGAGTGTGTAGTGTGCGTGTTAAAAAAAAAAGACCAGCAGGGCCGGCCATGCTGATGAAGATGAACCAAGAAGGGCTCACAATGACGCTTATTGCTTCGAATCAGAGTTAGGCAACCAATCTAGGCAAGGGATCCTAGTGATAAAGAACAATGCATGCATGCTTCAGCGATCACTCTGAGTATCTGACAGCTGTTGGACTCTTGGCCTCTTGCAAAGGAATCTAGTGAAACCATGCATGCATGCATATAAAGCTAGCTGCACAACATCGAAAAGACTGTTCCCAGTTTCCCAGCAACCCAATCCTGGCGCCATGGGCACTGACACGAGAACGATACTCATCAACGACGACGTCCTCGAGCTCCCCGCCATTGCCGAGAGCATGGCCATGACGACGGCGAGGCTGGAGGCCGATTTCTCCAAGGTGGAGACCAAGATCCACCGGTTCCCCGGCAGCCTGCGAGGAATCGGCGGCGACAAAGATCGCTACATCGTCCCGAGCGTGGTGGCCATCGGCCCGTACCACCACGGCGCGCCGCACCTGCAAAAGATGGAGGAGGTGAAGCTCGCGGCGGCCTACTACCTCTGCGGGGCCTCGCGCCGCTCCACCGCGGAGGTGTACGAGAAGGTGCGCTCCGTCGCGGGCGCCGCCCGGGGCTGCTACGACGCCGACGACCCCGCGGTGGTGGGCCTTGGCGACGCCGAGTTCGCGGCCATGATGTTCCTCGACGGCTGCTTCCTGCTGCAGTACATGGTCGGCGGCGGGGACGAGCCCGTGCTGCAGAACCGGACGACGCTCTCCACGGGGCCCAGCATCCAGAGGGACATCTTCCTGCTCGAGAACCAGATCCCGTGGCTGGTGCTGGAGGTGCTCACGGAGTTCATGAACGTCGACGTGCGAAGCTTTGTCACCGGGATGGGCGACAAGTTCCTCCCCTTCCCCAGGAAGGAAAGGAAGCCGGAGGATGGCTGCTGCCGCCGCCGCGGGATGCGCTGTGTATGCATCCCGACGGCGCTGGCCAAGACGACGCGGCCGGCCGATGAAGAAAGCCGCGGCGTCGGCAGCACCGAACAACAGCACAAGCCGCCGCATCTCCTCGGTCTGCTCAGGTTTACTCAGGTGAGCTGCATGCCTGAGCAGGTGAAGAACTACACGGGCGTCTGGTCGTCGTGGTCCAGCAGCGCCGTGGAGCTCGCGGAGATGGGCGTCGTCCTCACGCCGAGCACGGAGGCCTGGTTCGGGGACATGCATCTCCGCCGGCGTCACCTGTACGGCGAGCTGTCGCTGTCGCCGGTGTTCCTGAGCGACGTCACCGCGTGCTGGCTCGTCAACATGGCGGCGCTGGAGGCGAGCATGGCTGGCGCGGCCAGGGACACGGACGGCTTCGTGGTGAGCTCGTACCTGTCGGTGCTGGCGATGCTCATGGACCGCAAGGAGGACGTGCACGAGCTCCGGCGGCGCGGCCTGGTGCACGGCGCCCTGAGCAACAAGCAGGCGCTGGGGTTCTTCAAGGGCCTCGGCCAGCACCTGCGCTTCGGCCGCCGCTACTTCGCCGCCCTGGAGGAGATCGACTCGTACAAGCGCCACAGGTCGGTGAGGATCAAAGCGTACAAGTTCGTCTACAACTACTACAAGTTCATCGCCGCCTTCCTGTCTGTCACCGGCGTGCTCATCGGCATCTTTAAGACCCTTCTCTCACTCAAGCGCTATTGATAATGCTGCCTATGATATCATGTTGTTGTATGCTCTAATATAAGTTACATATAGTAGCATCATTGTTCATGATTGCCACACTCGTGCATGCATTTTTTTTCTTCTTCTCATTTTTGTTTACAATAATGCACGTCGTACACGCGATGCATATATGTTTACAGTATTAATACACACATGCAGCAAAAGTTTGATTCCAATCGTGTGGTTGGAAAATAAGAATAGCCCGTGTTTTTATTCTCTACTCCGTACCGGATGAGAGGTCACTCCTCTCTCTGAATTTTTTTAGCATGTTATAAGAACAGATTTAGGTGTTTTAGAGGAGTTCCACTTGTCAGGTTAAAGATGTACAAATAGGGTAAAATACTTCTTCTTCACACACTTGAACTACACTTCTAAACTTGAGCCAAGCTCAAGCAAATTACAAAGCCACGTCATCAAGTTTGTACAGTGTCATATGTCAACAGCGGTGGCAAAAGTTCTAAGGCCACGTCAACTACTTTGTACAGTGTTGTACCTCTGTCGGGATAATAAAGGATCTTCCAGAAAATACCAGCGTCATCTATACCAACAATAAATATAGACCACCTGACCCTTCAGCTCCTCCCTTTCGTCTTCCAGTCAACAACGCAAAAAAAGACCAATCCCAACCAAGCACGCAAAAAGCCCTTCCATCTTCAAGTCGAAAAAAACAGCAACTGGTGGATCCCATAGGAGAAAGCGACGTGAGCAACAGGTATTCCTTCTCTGTTGATTTTCTCCCAATCAATTGCAGTATACTCGATACCAGATTTCAACGTTCCGACTCTTAAATCATTAGCATTTTTTTCAAAAAAAAACTGCATTTTTATTCTACGATTCTATCTTCCTGCCTCCTCCTTTCTCATCTGAATCGAGAGGGGCCAAGAAGCAAGAGAAACTCGTTGCCGCCCCCAAATCTAGCGCTCATCTTCCACGCCTCTATCTAGCTGTCGGTGAAACAAGCACGCTGAAGTTGCCGCCTCGCTGGGCCGCCGCCCGCCGGCGTCATGCGCCACGGTGGGTCGAGGCGCCGCGCCGTGCCGCGCCTCCACCCCTCCTCTGCCTGCGTCCCACTGAAATGTCTTGATGGTTAGAGGGGGGTAAATAGCCTTTTAAAAATTTCTACAAAGACAAGCTAAACAAGTTTATCAATACAACAAATAGCGAGATGGGAGTTTTGCTTAGCCTACGGGGTGTTTGCAAGCCACCTATCCAATTCACAATTCTAGTATAATGGCACTCAACCGCACAAGTCAAACCGAGAAGGTAACTACAACTACAACTAGCAAGCTACACAAAAGAGCTACTCTAGCAAAGCTAACTATCTAGCAAAGATAACTAAGAAAGTAAAACAGAGTTGAGTTAGGAGAGTTTCACCGAGGGGCGAAGTATTGAGCCAACCAATATATTCAACAATGAATACCAAGACAACCGAACACCGGGATCAATCAATCACAATATGAAAGTGAGGACACGAAGATTTATCCCGAGGTTCACGTGCTTGCCGGCACGCTAGTCTCCATTGTGTCCCTCTTCACCACGTGGTTCAGTGGCTAATCGGTCTCACACCAAGCCTCTCAAAAGGCGCCACAAGAACCTACCAAATGGCAAAAGGTTGCAATGACACGAGCAATTTACTAATGTTGCCTTTGACGCTTCGCCGAGGTAGGCACAAACCCCTCACAATCACCGAAGGTGGTCAAGAACAATCATCAACTCTTGCTAACGCCTCCAAGCTGCTTCAAGCCGTCTAGGTGGCGGCAACCACCAAGAGAAACAAGAATCCCGCAGCAAATCAACCACCAAGTGCCAACTAGACGCTATCTCACAATGCAAATGCACTTGGATCACTCAATCTCACTTCGAATATGCAAAGAAGCAAGAGAGATGAGTGGGAGGGGAGTTTCTTAGCTCAAAGTTCTCACAAGTATGTCAAATGTCCAAGAGAGAGCTTTGAGCCGGCCAACGAGTATTTATAGACGTACCCCTTCGAATGTAGCTGTTACACGCTTGAAACAGCCGAAGTCGCGCTGACCGGACGCGCTGGTCCCGTGATGGACCGGACGCGCTGGTCAAGCCTGAGCAGCGCACAACGAAACAGCGACCGGACGCGCTAGAGAACTGACCGGACGCCACAGTGCCAGCGTCCGGTTGGAGTCCAGTAAGCTCCCTGATCGATCGGACGCGTCCGGTCGACTGTGACCGGACGCGCCACCGCGTCCGACCAACAAACCGAAACACGCGAAGACGCTGAACGCTGACAGGACGCGTCCGGTCAAACAGAGACCGCGTCCGGTCCAGTGTCCGGTCACCACTGTGACCTCCCTTCGCTTCCGTTTAATTTCCAACTTCCGGCGTAGTGAAAATAGACATTTCAACTCCTCAAAAACGCCTAAATCCCGCCTCGCAAGCTCGGTGGGAGGGAGAGAGGACCCCAAACCCTCTCTACCGCTCAAACTCCAACGCCTTTGCAAATGTGCTAACACCATCAAGTGATCTCGTCATGTGCGAGTGTGTTAGCATTTTCATAATCATTTTTCGAGGCGTTATTCGTTATATCCAAATGCATATGATTAAGAAATGCACACCTAGAGGCACTTAGGAGTTAAATAGCCGCGTCATTCCCCTCTTTATAGTACGGCTATCTATCCTATAATGTAACCACACCCACTAGGTGTCTTGGTTACTAAAACACAACCCTTAAGCATATACCTTTGCCTTGATCACGTAGGGTTGCGTCCAAATCCAAGTGTGGCCATCATGATCACCATGTCCATCTTGCCACCAACCTTGGAATGTACTAATCCTCATATGCTACATACAACTTAGACATAGGATTAGTACTTAGGCATTGTCACTAATTACCAACACCAAACATAGAGCTTTCAATCTCCCCCTTGTTGGTAATTGGTGACAACCCTTTCACAAAGATATTATGATAAAATTTTGATTGAACCCATGTCACATTGTCCAAGTATATTACCATGTGTAAGAAGTATGGACAAGTGATCATGAATTCAAATTGATAGCAATGGCTCCCCCTACATGTATGCTATATGTTTGGATTTTGGAAGCATACATGTTAGATAGGAAAGATTAGGAGCATTGACTACCAATAGGTGCTAAGTGTTTTAGATTATAGACCTTTGAAGCGTGATACCATCGGAGTAGCGATAAACACCATCTTAGCACCTTGTGTAGTTAGATACCACTTGGAAAAGCACAAACATAACTAGAAACCTCGTGAGATCAACATTATAACAAGGCTCTAGTACCACTTTGGAAAACATGAAGCAAGAAAAATCTAACTACTTCCTATTCATGCTAGTACCTCAATACATCATTCAAATTATACTAGCAAGTCACCATACAAGCAATGTATTGGAGAAAAAGAAATACATAACTATGCATCATACATATGAAGTGCACATGGAAATGCAACATTCATGTTTAAGAGCTTGCTCCCCCTACTTGTGTGCTCAAAAATTTTGATCCCCTTCTTTTATCAATTCTCCCCTTTAGGTTTTCTCTCCTTTTAGAATCTATCTTTGTGAACAACATTTCAACATTTTCTCCCCCTTTGGCACCAATGACCACAAGGGACCAATTCTAGATAGATTATCATGTTGAATTATGGGGTGAGGATCAAGTTTGTGATTCAATCTAGATTGCTTGCATAAATAAAATGCTTCGGTTTGATCCAAGGGCAAGCTTCTTCACACCTCACTAGAAGGGTTATCATGCACCATGTTGAAGCAAATATTTAGACAAGTGATCTAGATTAAACACTTAGGATCACAAGCTACTTAAACAAGTTATATGCTACCACTAGATCATACAAGTCATGAAAACAATAGTGGCACCATATAAACTTCAAATTCATTTAATTTTCATGAATGAGCCTAGAACATGTAAATTAATGACTAGATGAGCATAATAGATCAAATGAGCAAGGGCTATAAGAGGACAACCAAGAAATACAAAATCTTAGAACAAGAGCTCATTGCCAAGAGCAATGAAAATGATGCCTTGATGGAGGAGCTTGTTGCTCTCAAAAAGAGTGAGTGCAAAGGAATTGAACAAGAGCTCAAAGCTCTTAGGAAATCCTTTGATGAGCTAGAGGCCTCTCGGGAGTGTCTAAAGAAAGACCACGAGGACCTTGAAGTTGCTCACACTAGGCTTAAGGAAGCCCACTCCACTCTACTTGAGCTCATCAAGGAAAAGGATCTCAAGTTAGAGAAGTTCATGAAGGAAGCTAAGGAAGAGCAAGTGATTGTCACTTGTGATATTGGACTAACATGTGATATTATTGATGATTCTTTATTTGTTGGTCCTACTAATGCTTCATGTAGCTCATCATCATCCACCACAACCAACTCTATCTCTACTACTAGTGATTCATCACTTATGGATGAGAATAAGACTCTCAAGAGAGAAGTGGATGATGTCACCCGTGCATTAGGCAATGCCTATGGTGGGGATGCCCGCTTGCTAAAATGCTTGGGTAGCCAAAGGTTCTCTCTTAACAAAGAGGGTTTGGGCTATACTCCCAAGAAGAGCAAGGCGGCCTTTGCTACTCCAAAGTCTCGCTTTGTGAAGAGCAATGGTCGTTATTGCAATAGATGCAAGCAAGTTGGGCATCTAGAGATTAATTGTAATAAAATGAACAAGAACAACAATAAGTTTCATGATAAAATGGAGTACATTCCTTTTGATTCTTGTTATGTGCTTACCAAGGGCGAGAAAGGTGTGCATGCTAGGTTTGTTGGTACACCAATTGTGGGTCCAAAGAAGAAGGCCATTTGGGTACCAAAGAGCTTAGTTACTAACCTCTAAGGACCCAAACAAGTATGGGTACTTAAGAAACATTAATTTATTTTATAGGTAAATTACAAGGCCAGAGGAAGGCATTGGGTGCTTGATAGTGGGTGCTCTCAACATATGACCGGTGATTCAAGAATGTTCAACTCTCTCAAATCAAATGATAGTGGCATTGATAGTATCACATTTGGTGACAATAGCAAGGGTGATGAGAAGGCTCTTGGAAGGATTGCAATCTCAAATGATCATAGCATTTCCAATGTGCTCCTAGTTGAAAAGTTGAACTTCAATCTTCTCTCGGTTGCTCAATTGTGTGATCTAGGTTTCAAGTACATATTTGGTGTTGATGATGTGGAGATAGTTAGTGTTGATGGCTCCAATTTGATCTTCAAGGGTTTTAGATATGAGAATCTATACTTGGTTGATTTCGATGCTAGTGACACTCAACTTTCAACATGCTTGCTCACCAAATCAAGTATGGGTTAGTTATGGCATAGAAGACTTGGTCATGTTGGTATGAAGCAATTGAACAAGTTAGTGAAGCATGACTTAGTTAGAGGCTTGAAGGATGTCACATTTGAGAAGGATAAGCTATGTAGTGCATGTCAAGCCGGAAAGCAAGTGGGCAACACTCATCCATTGAAAAGCATCATGAGTACTTTCAAGATATTTGAGTTGTTGCACATGGATCTATTCGGGCCAACTACATACACAAGCATTGATGGCAACAAGTATGGTTTTGTGATTGTGGATGATTTCACTAGATACACATGGGTATTCTTTCTTGTGGACAAGAGTGATGTATTTGACATATTCAAGAAGTTCATCAAGAGAGTGTAAAATGAGTTTGAGACCACAATCAAGAAAGTAAGAAGTGACAATGGAAGTGAGTTTAGAAACACAAGAGTTGATGAGCTATGTGAGGAGCTTGGAATCAAGCATCAATTTTCGGCCAAGTATACACCTCAATCTAATGGCCTAGTTGAAAGGAAGAATAGAACCTTAATTGATATGACAAGATCAATGTTGAATGAGTATAATGTGAGTCATTCATTTTGGGCCGAAGCAATCAACACGGCTTGCTTCTATAGCAACCGCCTCTATTGCCACAAGTTCCTAGAGAAGACACCATATGAGATCTTAAATAGAAGAAAGCCCAACATTGCATACTTTTGGGTATTTGGTTGCAAATGCTACATCTTGAAGAAGGGCACTAGATTGAGCAAGTTTGAGAAGAAATATGATGAAGGCTTTCTACTTGGTTACTCCACTACTAGCAAAGCTTATAGAGTTTGGAATTTGGCTAGTGGTTTACTTGAGGAAGTTCATGATGTTGAGTTTGATGAAACAAATGGCTCTCAAGATGAGGAAAATAACTTGGATGATGTGAGAGGAACTCAATTGACTAATGCTATGAAAGAAATGTATATTAGTGATATTAGGCAAAAGCAAGTGATTGATGTGGATGACAACAAAGATCAAGTGCTCCAAAGTCCAATTACACAAGCTAGTGGGTCTCTAATGCAAAATCAAGCTAGTACATCATCTCAAGTGCAACAAGATCAACAAGTGGATAGTTCATCATCTCCAACTCATGATCAACATCAACATCCAAGCAATCAAGTCCAAGTGCTTCAACCAACTAACATTGCAAGAGACCATCTATTGGATTCCATCATTGGTGACATACAAAGGAGAGTTCAAACTAGATCAAGATTGACATCATTTTGTGCTCACTCTTCCTTTGTGTCAATAGAAGAACCCAAGGACATTGATAAAGCATTGAGAGATCCGGATTGGGTAAATGCAATGCATGAAGAGCTCAACAACTTCAAGAGAAATGAAGTATGGGAACTAGTTGAGAGGCCTAAGGATCACAATGTCATTGGAACAAGATGGGTCTTTCGCAACAAGCAAGATCAAGATGGGATAGTAGTAAGGAACAAAGCAAGACTAGTGGCTCAAGGTTACACACAAATAGAGGGTCTTGACTTTGGTGAAACATATGCCCCGGCTGCTAGATTGGAAGCAATTAGGATTTTACTTGCCTATGCTTGTGCTCACAATATCAAGCTATATCAAATGGATGTGAAGAGTGCATTTCTAAATGGGTACATTCAAGAGGAGGTGTATGTGGAGCAACCTCCCGGTTTTGAAGATGACAAGAAACCCAACCATATATACAAGTTAAGGAAAGCTTTGTATGGATTGAAGCAAGCACCTAGAGCATGGTATGAAAGATTGAGGAACTTCTTGCTATCTAAAGGATTTGTCATGGGCAAAATGGATACTACTCTCTTCACCAAGAAGATTGGGAAAGACTTATTTGTGTTACAAATATATGTTGATGACATCATATTCGGTTCAACCAATCAAGATTATTGTGATGATTTTGGGAAAATGATGGCAAAGGAATTTGAAATGTCAATGATTGGTGAACTTAGTTTCTTTCTTGGACTTCAAATCAAACAAATGAAGGAAGGAACATTTGTGAGTCAAACCAAGTACATCAAAGATATGCTCACGAAGTTTGGCATGGAAGATGCAAAGGGCATTACAACCCCAATGGGCACTAGTGGAAGTTTGGATAGTGACAAGAGTGGCAACATGGTGGATCAAAAGCTATATAGATCAATGATTGGTAGCCTACTCTATGTGACGGCATCAAGACCCGATGTAATGTTTAGTGTATGCATGTGTGCAAGATTTCAAGCCTCACCAAGAGAAAGTCATTTGAAGGCAACAAAGAGAATATTGAGGTATTTGAAGCATACACAAGATGTTGGATTGTGGTATCCCAAAGGTGCAAGCTTTGAGCTAGTAGGATATTCGGATTCCGACTATGCCGGTGACAAAGTTGAAAGAAAGAGCACCTCTGGTACTTGTCAACTATTGGGAAGGTCACTTGTCTCATGGTCATCCAAGAAGCAAAATAGTATTGCACTATCTACTGCCGAGGCCGAATACATCGTCGCAGGTAGTTGTTTTGCACAAATCTTGTGGATGAAGGCAACATTGAAGGATTTTGGAATCAACTTTAAGAATGTGCCATTGCTATGTGACAATGAAAGTGCCATGAAGCTAACCAACAATCCGGTTCAACATCAAAGAACAAAGCATATTGATGTTCGTCATCATTCAATTAGAGATCATCAACAAAAGGGTGACATTGCTATTGAGAGTGTGGGCACCGAAGATCAACTAGCCGATCTATTCACCAAGCCACTTGATGAGAAGAGATTTCACAAGCTAAAGAATGAGTTGAACATACTTGACTTCTCCAACATGAGTTGATGCACCTCATTTATGACATGCCTTTCCTTCGAGCCCCAAGGTACAATTGGTTGACATGTCATACATTCTATGCTAAGGACTTGTTTAGTGCATCATCCTTGGAGTAGTCCTCATCCTCCTCATCATCACTCCTACAACCATCACTAGCACAAGAATCATCATCACTATCATCATATTTTACCTTGGTAGGCTTGGCCATAAGGCATGTCGATGTAGTGTCGAAGATGGATGACTTGTTGGAAAAGGCGATGCTTGCAATGGCTCGTCGAGTGGTTCTCTCATCATCACTAGAGCTTTCATCATCATCACTATCGGAGTTGTCACTATCCCAAGTGACCACATAACCACCACCCTTCTTCTTCTTGTTGATAGTGAAGCTCTTCTTTTTCTTCTCCTTCTTGTCCTTCTTGTTCTTCTTCAACTTCAACTCCCCATCATGATATCTTTTGTCTTCATAGGGGCACTTTGCCACAATATGATCGGGGCTATTGCAATTGTAGCAAAGCACTTCCTTTGTCTTCATGAAGTCCCTTCTCTTCCTTGCCCCATATCCTTTCTTCTTCATGAACCTCCCCATCTTGTGCACTAGGAGGGCCATGGTCTCATCATCGAATGGATCATCATCATCACTCTCCACCTTGCTCTTGCCCTTAGAAGATGAAGCCTTGAATGCAATGGGCTTTTCTTGCTTGACCTTGGTCTCCTTCTTCTCTTCTACCTCATCTTCATCATCATTGTATTGGGCATCAGTCATTATATCTCCAAGCACATCGGTTGGTTTGACCTTGTCCAATCCCTCTCTAAAGATCATTATTCTCAAGGTGGCAAACTTCTTGGGTAAGCACATTAAGAACTTGTGTGAGAAGTCCTTGTCCTCAACCTTCTCTCCAAGCCCCTTGAGATCATTGACAATGACTTGGAGCCTATAGAACATCTCCGAGATGGATTCATCATCCTTCATCTTGAAAGTGGAGAACTTGTCCTTGAGCATATATAGCTTGGCACTTTTTACCATTGAAGTGCCTTCATATGTTTCTTCAAGCCTTATCCAAAGCTCATTTGCCTTTTCAAGATCTTTGATTTGCTCAAATACTTTGTCATCAATGGCACGGTAGATTGTGTCAAGTGCCGCCGTGTTGCATTGTTTGTTGATGTGGTCATTTTGAGTGAGATTTTCTTCATCAAGAATGATGTATCCTTCTTTGGTCACATCCCAAACCTTCTCATGTATATTGCCTAGATATTGCTTCATCTTCCTTTTCCAATGATCAAAGGAAGAGACGACATCAAAGAATGGAGTCTTGCCATTAACATGATTGAACATAACTTGAGCCATCTTGCACCGAGGTTGTTAAGCCTTGCAAATGGTGACCACGGCTCCGATGCCACTTGAAAGGTCTTGATGGCTAGAGGGGGGTGAATAGCCTTTTAAAAATTTATACAAAGACAAGCTAAACAAGTTTATCAATACAACAAATAGCGAGATGCGAGTTTTGCTTAGCCTACGGGGTGTTTGCAAGCCACCTATCCAATTCACAATTCTAGTATAATGGCACTCAACCGCACAAGTCAAACCGAGAAGGTAACTACAACTAAGCTACACAAAAGAGCTACTCTAGCAAAGCTAACTAGCTAGCAAAGATAACTAAGAAAGTAAAACGGAGTTGAGTTAGGAGAGTTTCACCGAGGGGCGAAGTATTGAGCCAACCAATATATTCAACAATGAATACCAAGACAACCGAACACCGGGATCAATCAATCATAATATGAAAGTGAGGACACGAAGATTTATCCCGAGGTTCACGTGCTTGCCAGCACGCTAGTCCCCGTTGTGTCCCTCTTCACCACGTGGTTCGGTGGCTAATCGGTCTCACACCGAGCCTCTCAAAAGGCGCCACAAGAACCTACCAAATGGCAAAAGGTTGCAATGACACGAGCAATTTACTAATGTTGCCTTTGGTGCTTCGCCGAGGTAGGCACAAACCCCTCACAATCACCGGAGGTGGCCAAGAACAATCACCAACTCTTGCCAACGCCTCCAAGCTGCTCCAAGCCGTCTAGGTGGCGGCAACCACCAAGAAAAACAAGAATCCCGCAGCAAATCAACCACCAAGTGCCAACTAGATGCTATCTCACAATGCAAATGCACTTGGATCACTCAATCTCACTTCAAATATGCAAAGAAGCAAGAGAGATGAGTGGGAGGGGAGTTGCTTAGCTAAAAGTGCTCACAAGTATGTCAAATGTCCAAGAGAGAGCTTTGAGCCGGCCAACGAGTATTTATAGACGTACCCCTTCGAATGTAGCCGTTACGCACTTGAAACAGCCGAAGTCGCGCTGACCAGACGCGCTGGTCAAACTGACCGGACGCGCCGATCGCACAACGGCTACTTTCGCGAACCATCGACCGGACGCGCTGCAGCAATGACCGGACGTGCGAAGCTCGACCGGACGCGCTGGTCCCGTGATGGACCAGACGCGCTGGCCAAGCCTGTGCAGCGCACAACGAAACAGCGACCGGACCCGCTGGAGAACTGACTGGACGCCACAGTGACAGCGTCCGATTGGAGTCCAGTAAACTCCCTGATCGATCGGACGCGTCCGGTCGACTATGACCGGACGCGCCACCGCGTTCGACCAACAAACCGAAACACGCGAAGACGCTGAACGCTGACCGGACGCGTCCGGTCAAATAGAGACCGCGTTCGGTCCAATGTCCGGTCACCACTGTGACCTCCGTTCGCTTTCGTTTGATTTCCGACTTCCGATGTAGTGAAAATAGACATTTCAACTCCTCAAAAACGCCTGAATCCCGTCTCGCAAGCTCGGCGGGAGGGAGAGAGGACCCCAAACCCTCTCTACCGCTCAAACTCCAACGCCTTTGCAAATGTGCTAACACCACCAAGTGATCTCGTCATGTGCAAGTGTGTTAGCATTTTCACAATCATTTTTCGAGGCGTTATTAGTTCTATCCAAATGCATATGATTAAGAAATGCACACCTAGAGGCACTTAGGAGTTAAATAGACGCGTCATTCCCCTCTTTATAGTACGGCTATCTATCCTATAATGTAACCACATCCACTAGGTGTCTTGGTTACTAAAACACAACCCTTAAGCATATACCTTTGCCTTGATCACGTAGGGTTGCGTCCAAATCCAAGTGTGGCCATCATGATCACCATGTCCATCTTGCCACCAACCTTGGAATGTACTAATCCTCATATGCTACATACAACTTAGGCATAGGATTAGTACTTAGGCATTGTCACTAATTACCAACACCAAACATAGAGCTTTCACCCACCTTCGCCGAGGTCGCCGAGGAGGGGTACTATGCGGCCGCATGGCGCCTCGATCGCTGCCGCCACTCCCGTCCCTATCCCAAGCCCCACCTGGGCCACGCTGCCGTTTATGAAATGCAAGCGAAGTGATATGTTAATCTATGCCAGGCTCTAAATATTGATAGATTGATTCCACACTGGTGTAGAATTTATAAGCCCAATCCTTTCAATACCATAGAGAAGTACATCATAAATACGAAGGATACTTCTTTACGATACTTTTCTTTACTACTAAATTATTATTACAGTATAACTTTAGAGGAATAAATTCTGGTATGTTAGCATAACAGAAAATGATATTGTCATACCAGAATCAATCTTTTCTTGATAATGAATTGATGTTTGCCTGAATAATATGGGATTACTATTATGAAAGATAATCCAATGATTAGTCACAAAGCCTCACAGTATGAGATAAAGCCATGAGTTTTATCTTGAACCAAGCTAGAGTCTCCAATAATTTATTCATCTCTAAAATATCACCTGCCTGGACTATCTATTATTTCATTGATCTAATAGTTGTGTATTGATACAGGAAACACTTCAGACAGAAACTTTCGAGAGAAGCAACCAAGTAAAAGGTATGTGTCTTCGAACACCAATTGCAAGCATGTAATCCTGAAAGCATTTTATTTACACAATTAGTTTTTGTATACCTACCTAATAATTGTTTTCATTTGCTTAATATTTTATCATAATATTCTCTCTCTCTCTCTCTCTCTCTATATATATATATATATATATATATATATATATATATATATATATATATATATATGGCGAAGATAACAGTAGAGAAAGCCAAACCAACATTCAAGGTTGTGGAGCACCCCTACATGATCAAACTAAACAAGAGAACAATAATTGCCGTGCCAAATGATCAGCCAGACAGCTTTCCAAAATACACATTCTCACTCACTCCTTTTACTAGCCTTTCTCAGTACCTAAAGAAGAAGGAAAAATTTCTAGGTATTCTACTTTTCCTCACAGTACAAACTGATCATTTCATACTACATTTTTTTCACAAGATAATACTTCATATTGCAGATGTTATTGGAAGAATTGTTGCCGTGTCAAATGCAGCAAATGTTTATTCAAGTTAAGGAGAATTAATGATGAGGAGACTAATAAAACTCCAGGACCTCAGGTATTTTCAATCTCTATATGAATCAAATTAATAGCAGCCTGATCAGTGCACCTACTCTCCCTGCTTCTATCGGCTGCGCCTGTTCTCTTTTCATTTTAGTAGCTGTACAGTGACATTTGTTGCTTTCAAGCAGCAGCCTACATGCTACAACACTGCAACCATAGCACAGCTTAAAGTGTTTACAACAAAACCACATTTCATTGAAAACTTCATTACTACAAGAGTTTCTAATTGTACTTTCTTTTGCTATAGTGGACACACAATCGATCTTTCACTTGCTGGAAAAAGAGCACTAGAATTTGATGGAGAAACAGTGCTACAGGTCGGACAACAAAGTCATGTAATAGCAATATTTGTGGGCACTCTAATGAAAGTCTACCAGGGAGACCATGGTTTTTTAAGTGGCACATCAGCATGTCGTTGGTATATCAACCACAATGATATCCCTGAAATCAAAGCTTTTCAAAAAAGGTAAAGAAAGATATTAATCTATCTATATATTCTATATATGTTGTACCCTATATAAGCTTCTAATTTAAATACCTCCAATGGCTCTACAAATTGTAGCCTTCCACTTGTATCTCAGCCAATTCAACAACTATATCTTCCAAGTAAAGATGATAACGATCAGAGGTTTGAGCAAAAGACATTGCTACAACTAAAGGATGTAGATCCTTTTACTGAGAAGGTAATTTTATTATTTACCTACAGCCCAACATTTGTGTCCAATTAATTATATATACAAATTGTGAATTCATGCAGGATAAAAAATATGAATGTACTGTTACCATTGCTGCAATCACAGACAAGAAAACATGGTGCTACCGAGCATGCAAAATTGACAATCATACTATCAGACTTGAAGATAACAACTTTAAATGCATTAAAGAAGGTTGCTCAAACACCCTGTTTGATTGGAAGTAAGACAATTATATTTTTCCATTATAAACACAAGTATATATTAAACACATAAATAACAATCACTAACATCCTCTACTTTATTGTTCTTGATTGTTTTCAGATACAAGATACCATTTATGGTTACTGATGGAACATACACTCTTGAGTTCATGATCTTTGAAAAACGAGGAACAGAACTCATTGGTAAAAATGCAGAGACTCTCCGAAAGCTATATGACATCACACAGACTCCTCCAGAGATCACATCATTGATAGGTCACAAATTTACCTTCATAGTCAAGGTTCTATCCAAAAGCATAAATGCACTTGAGCCTTCATTCGAAGTTGTTCTCATGAAGGAGAAATTTGGAAAGCAGCCAGTCCCAGCTACGTCTCAATTATACCAATCTTCAACACTTGCATCCAACTCAACTATGTTTGCAGAACATGAAGATTTACCACTGCTACTTCCCATCACATCAAAAAATATTCAAGGCCAGGTAAAATTCGAAAACATTACTCACAGTACTTCTAACCAAACAATTTGAACATATTAACAATACAAATACAGGGCACTGGAGAAACACAAACCATGGACCTTGATCCACCGAGGTATACATTGAAAATGCCTAGTCATATCATTTCAGAATTTTGAGTTTTTCTGTTTGTCTACATATTTTTCTCAAATAAAGTTCAATAGTCTATAACATCTCATTAATTTATACTACAGCATCTTTGGGAACAATAAATCACGGAAAAGAGAATATGAAGAAAGTGCTAGCAACAATCAGGTGTGTCTCACCTAAAATTTCTGCACATACAAAAAATGATTATATTTCATTTAAAGTATTATTCATACTTTTCTATTCTTAATTCTAATTGTCAAACAGGACACTCAAGAGGAAGATACTGATGATGCTTCGATTTATCCAAAAATTAAGAAGCTACGGCCAAAGGAACAAGACAGCGACTAAGGTAAAACTTGCATACATCTTTCTCTCATGCCCAGTTTATCTATGCAAGTGTTTTTATTCACCTCTTACTTTTAATATACATTCTGCTTTTCAGCAGATGAAATAGTATCAACAAGACTGCCCCTTCATCAATATATCTACAGAGTTCTTTTGCTGGGGAAGAGCATATATTTTGTTGTACTACCTCCGTCCAGAAAAGAATGCAACTACGTGTTGCGTGCCAGCAAAAGTAGTTCACGTTTGACTAAATTTCTAGCAAATACTATTCACATTTACGGCTCCAAAATAATTTATTATAAAAATACATTTCGTAATTAATCTAATGATATTTATTTGATATCATAAATATTGATACTTTTTTATCTATAATTGATCGAACTTAAGATATAAAACCATGACACTGTGCTAGAATTGCATTCTTTCTTGGACGGAAGGAGTATATAGCTTGCTCTTTTAGATGAAATGTCCCCAAACTGTGTTCTAAGAAATACAGGTCTTTTGCTGAAGTCTCTAGGACAAGACAAATCTCTTGGGGTATATAGATGTGCTATGCTTAAGAGCATGGATGAAATATCCCCAAACCGTGTGTTAAGAAAGACGAGTCTTTTCCTGAAGTATCTGAGACAAGACAAATCTTTTGGTGTATATAGATATATGCTATGCTTAAGGTTTCTATATATATATATATATATATATATATATATATATATATATATATATATATATATATATATATATATATATATATATATATGCTATGCTTAAGGGCGTGCATGAAATATCCCAAAACTGTGTTTTAAGAAAGATGAGTCTTTTTCTTTAAGTCCCTGGGCCAAGACAAATCTTTTGATGTATATAGATGTGCCATGCTTAAGGGCATACAGCTTCTCACTTCTGTAAAACTAAATCCGAGATACCGTAGTTGGATATTTGCTATACCTATCCTGCTTGGATTGTGGGATATACAACTCATGAATATGGAGCAGGATGTAAATCATATCTACAGTTCCGGATTACTACATAGATACAAACCTTCTGCTACTGTCTACTGCTTACGCCTACCATCTTCAACGAGCACGGCGAACCGCCATGGGCACACTTCAGTGCGTTTGCTCTCACTTAGTCGGATTGCTAGAGACACACCAGAGACACCAGCTTATCCCATTGACGTTGCCTCCTCGCATCCACCTACGATGAATCAATCGTCTAGACCAAGTAAGGGGTAATATAAGGTGGGCATTCTGGAGTTCTGGCCGCGCGGCAACGCCGCGCGTGCTTTCTAGTGAATTTTTAATTACACCAATTCTACCTAAAAGTTACACCAAAATTGTGACAGTATGCGAGGACATGGGTTAAGCTAGACAAGGAGTGGAATTTTTGTTTTAAGAGCAATATCATGAGCTCTGCCTATCAATTTAGAAAGGAAAGCAAACAGTTCATAAAATTACCCTTGAGGTCACAAAACAGCCTTAACGACGATGTCGAGTCGTGGCAAGACCATGTCTAGCTTAGCATCAAACCGTCGGTGAGCTTGTCCCACCACCGCTCTAAATCTCCTCTGATAGATCTTGTTTGGTATAGCTTCCCCGGGAAGCACTTCTTAAAGAAGTTACACAAATAGAGTAAAAGCTAGTGTCGTCAGGATAAGCAGGTCAACGGAGCATATATACAGGCCTTGTTTGGTGTGTGTGTGTGTATATATATATATATATATATATATATATATATATATATATATATATATATATATATATATATATATATATATCACTTCCAAAAAACTGCACAAATGGAATAACAGCATAGTCAGAATAAGCAGGTCAGAGCCAGTTCCAACTTTTTTATTTTTTAGTACAAATGTGGTGGTATGAATACACCTGGCCAGACTAAGGCTCTGTTCGCTTGTCTTATAATCCATATTTTTCAGCTTGTTTTTTCAGTCGGAACAGTGTTTTTCTCTCACAACAAATCAGTGAATAATATTTTCAGCTATGACATTTCAGCGAAATGGACGGTTATCTAAACTACAGAAAAAAAAAACCATTTGACTTTTAGTTTTAGCTTATTTTGGTCATAAGCAGCTTATAAGCTACTCCTTTCAATCCAAATTAGAAGACGCTTTGGTTTTCTAGATACATGATTTTCACTATGTATTTAGATATACACTATGTCTAAATACATAATAAAAATAATATATCTAGAACGGTTAAAACATCTTTTTTTATGACAAACAGGAGGGGTGCGCCCCTACTGTGATTTTATTATCAAATAAAACAGTAAAATGCAGGACAAAGGGAGGATGGGGAAAGTTCAGGAGACAAAAAAATGGTGTGGGAAAAAAATGAGCAGAACTAAGAGCCTGTTCACCCGGCTTATAATCCATCTTTTTCAGCTTGTTTTTTCAGTCGGAACAGTATTTTCCTCTCACAACAAATCAGTCAACAGTGTTTTTCAGCCGGCTTATCAACCCAGCCGAACGGGCCTAAGAAGATTAAACGGAGGGAGTACTAGACCCATAAGAAGAGAGAAGGTGGACGACACCATGTTGGCCGCTGTTTCCTCGGAGACGACGACTGTGACTCTGGCTTCACAGACTACGGGCGTGGGGTGCATCCCCGATGCCCCACACCCACCGGCTCAGGAAGTTGAAGAACCCCCTGTGCCAACAAGGGGGATGCTTCCTGTTCGACCTCCTCGTCGCTTGCCACCGGAGATGTTTCACCACCGGCTGCTGGGATTTCCAACCCCGCTAATGATGCAGCCCCCTTCAAAGAGTTGCGCCGAAGCAGCAGGAACGCGGCAATGGCGGACATCCACATCCTACACAGGGCTGAAAGGTTGACGGCGAAGAAGAACCTCGAATACCCAGGTAATTCTTTCACTACCTTCCCAGTTTCGAAAGTTATTTCAAACCTTGGTAGGGTAGGCATCAACCTAGGCTCCTCGGATGTTGTAGTCATAAAAAATATAGAGGTAGATAGGCTAGTTCTTTGTGCTAATCAAAAGAAAGGTTTTTCTAAACCTATGTCCTCTAGCATAGACAGTGATGTTGAGCGGGAAGACCGACTTGAGGCAGTTCTCAACCACGCTTGTGGAAATCTAAATGAGAATATGCTAGACACGGAGAATGATCAAATCATAGATCTCTCTCCTCTCCGTCGGAAGAAAAAATATAATAACGCCAAAAATATTGGCAAGGGCAAACTTCCCAAAAAAGCCAAAGACACCCTCTAAAATTATTCTAAAATGAAGGGAGTCTTCTGGAATAGCAGAGGTCTTGCAGACTTGGCTAAACACAGGTTCTTGGCAGAATTAGTTAAGGAAGAGCAAATTAATTTTATCGCTCTCTCCGAGACTGGGCGGGATTCTTTCCCGGATCATGTCCTCAAAAATCTTTGTGGAGGACACGATTTTCTTTGGCACACCATGGCACCCCATGGTAGATCAGGAGGCATTCTTCTAGGTGTGGACCTTAATTTTTTCGACATTGGAGCCATTGATGAGGGAGATTTTTATGTAAAATTCACCCTAAGATGCAAATCAAATGACTTCAAATTTACACTATACACAGTATATGGGCCTGCTCAAATCCAAAACAAGAATGCCTTTCTGGTAGAGCTCGCCAACACTTGTTCTAAAGAAACTATTCCATATATAATAGGGGGGATTTCAATATAATGCGAACTCCAGAGGACAAGAGTTCAGGGGATTTTGACTCAAAATGGCCTAATCTTTTCAATGCTGTCATCGAATCTCTAGATCTAAAGGAGATTGTGATGTCAGGCCGCCAATATACTTGGGCGGGGCCAGGGGATAATCCAACTTTCGAAAAGTTAGAGTCCTCGTCAGCACTGAATAGGAAAATCAGTTTCCGTTGACAACAGTCGAACCTAGAGATAGAAATACTTCCGACCATACTCTCCTTGTGCTTAACACTGGAGCTTCGACCCACCAGACCAATAATCGTCCTTTTAAATTTGAGAGGGGATGGTTGTTACGGGATGGATTTTATGACATGGTTACAAATATTTGGCAATCTCCATGCTCAGGGTCGACCTCGCTTGAACGTTGGCAGTTCAAGATCCACAGGCTCAGACAACATCTTAGAGGTTGGGCTAAACACACTGCAGGGTCTTACAAAAAAAGAAAAAAGGACCCTGCTAGCTCGTTTAGAGACTCTTGATAAGAAATCTGAGAATACTCAACTTTATGATCAAGAAATTGATCTTAAACACTATCTAAAAGAGCGGTTAGTTACTCTTCTAAGAGAGGAGGAACTGAAATGGTATGAGCGAGCTAAAGTTAAAACCCTCTTGGAGGGTGATGCTAACACTCGGTTCTTCCATCTAGTGGCTAATGGGAAACACCGTAAACAACATATCTACAGACTTGAAAATGATCAAGGGACTGTAGTCGGTGATGAGTGCCTCAAAAGCCATTACAAGATATTATAAGAATCTCTTTGGGCCACCTAAACATTTTGAGATCACACTTGTGGAAGATCACACCCTTGATATTCCTCAAGTTTCCCCGGAAGAAAATGATATCCTAATTAGCCCGTTCACCGAATCTGAGGTGAGGGATGCTGTCTTCCAAATGGAGCATAATAAAGCTCCAGGCCCGGATGGATTTCCTGCGGAATTCTATCAGGTGTTTTGGGGAATCATCAAAGAGGACCTTCTATGCCTCTTTGCAGACCTCCATAGGGAGGCCCTTGATCTCTACAGCCTGAATTTTGGAATCATTACTTTAATTCCAAAAATTCAAAATGCTACAAAAATTCAGCAATATAGACCAATTTGTGTCCTCAATGTGAGCTTCAAGATCTTCACTAAAGTTGGCACAAATAGACTGAATATGGTAGCCAAAACGGTGGTGAGCCCAACGTATACTGCCTTCATGTCAGGCAGGAATATCATGGAAGGAGTAGTAATATTGCACGAAACTATCCATGAGTTACACACCAAAAAAAGAGATGGGGTCATTTTCAAAATTGACTTCGAAAAGGCATATGATAAAGTGAAGTGGTCCTTCTTACAGCAAACCTTACGCATGAAAGGCTTCTCCCCCAAGTGGTGTAGATGGGTTCAGAGTATGGTCACTGGGGAAGTGTAGGGATCAAAGTCAATGATGATATTGGCCCCTACTTCCAAACCAGACGCGGACACAGGCAGGGAGATCCTATGTCGCCAATCTTATTTAACATTGTCGCTGATATGCTAGCTCTTCTTATTAATAGAGCAAAAGCCGATGGTCAAATAAGAGGAGTCATCCCCCACCTTATTGATGAAGGTCTATCAATCCTACAATATGCAGATGACACAATTATCTTTATAGACCACGACCCAGAACAAGCAAAGAATTTAAAACTTTTGCTATGTGCCTTTGAACAATTATCTAGGCTTAAAATTAATTTCCACAAGAGTGAAATTTTCTGCTATGGAGCAGCTAAAGAGATGGAACCTTATTATACTAGTCTCTTTGGGTGTAATGCGGGGGAATATCCCTTCAGATATCTAGGGATCCCAATGCACCATAGACAGCTCCTAAACTCTGAATGGAGAAAGGTTGAAGAACGATTTCAACAGAAACTCTCTTGCTGGAAAGCAAAGTACTTGTCTTATGGGGAAAGATTAGTTCTGCTTAACTCTGTCTTAAGCAGTCTACCCATGTTTATGATGTCCTTCTTCGAGATCCCTAAAGGAATACTCAAAAACCTTGATCATTTCAGATCAAGATTCTTCTGGCAAGGATCTACTGACAAACATAAATATAGACTTGCCAGATGGGACATCTTATGTCGTCCTAAGGACCAAGGGGGTCTAGGTATCCTGGATTTACAACTGCAGAATAAATGCTTATTGGCAAAGTGGTTGGTAAATCTACTTAACACAGAGAGCACATGGCAGTCCCTACTAACGAACAAATACTTATGATCGAAAACCCTTACTCAAGTGATAGCTAAACCCCATGATTCACATTTTTGGAGAGTCCTCATGCGCATCAAAGATGAGGTCTTAGCTAAAGGTTCCTTCGATATTAAAGATGGGACCAAAACGAGGTTCTGGGATGATATTTGGGTAGGAGATAAGCCTCTAAAAGTTAAATATCCTTCTTTATATAATACGGTGCGTGATCGCCACGCAACTGTATCGAAGGTGTTGGCCTCTAGTCCCCTAAACATCTCCTTTTGTAGGGCTCTGGTGGGCAATAAACTTTTAGAATGGCTAAATTTAGTAGCACAGATTTCTAATGTTGAATTGGTGGGTGGTTCAAATTATTTTAGATGGAACTTAACCAAATCTGGGTTATTTTCTGTCCGGTCGCTGTATCTCCATCTTATTGATACACAACCACCTTTTCTTCATAGGAAACTCTGGAAAATAAAAATTCCTCTAAAGATTAAAATCTTTCTTTGGTTCCTACAAAGGGGAGTGGTCCTAACCAAAGACAACCTCGCTAGGAAGAACTGGAAAGGGAGCCAGAAGTGTATCTGTTGTAATATGAATGAGACTATCCAACACTTATTCATCGATTGCCCTTTCGCCAAAATGATTTGGAGGATTATTTTATTTGCTACTAATTTAACTCAACCAAGATCTATCAGCCACATGTTTAGTACATGGCTTCGTAATCAGCATAAGGGGCTTAGAGGTGTGATGTGGGTTGGGGTGGCTGCCATGTGCTGGGTCATCTGGCGATGCCGGAATGATGTTATTTTTAACAAACTCAAAACTAACTCTATTATGCAGGTTATTTTCAGGGGAGCATTTTGGCTCCGCTTCTGGGCCCCGCTACAGCGTGATGAGCAAGCCAAGGATATCCTCTCGTCGATAAGCAAGAGATTAGAGACAATTGCTTTAGAGATTTCTAATAAAGGATGGAAACCATTTTACTGTTTACTCTAGTATCCTGGTCATTGTTTAAGACCATGGCTTGCTCTTTCTTTTCTGTTCCGAGACATTGTAATAATTGATTGTGTACATCTCTGGATGTAGAGGCTGGATATTTATATATCCCTTATCTAAAAAAATAAGAAGAGAGAAGGTATGTAAACGTTTCCTGAATTTTGATGGCTTGGAATCTCATTTCAATTGCTACGGATTTCTGATACATACCTGGGTGAGAGAAGAGCTTATTCCAATTTCCAATCATAATCTTTACAGTGTCAAGCACAAACACAATACTTATGCTGCTGCGACACCCCCAAGAACAATTTTGTCCTAGCTAGCTGGAACTGGAAGCGGAATCTAACAATCAGCTCGATCGATCGACTCGATCGGCACGGGCACGACCATCACTCATCAGTAATGGTGGTGGTGCTCGTCCATGGCGACGCCAACGATGTCGGCGAAGTCACCCTCGGAGGCGCAGGGGATGGTGAGGCCGCCGCCGCGGTGGTCGAAGCCGAACTCGTCCTCCACCCGCTTCAGCCGCGTCAGGAACGCCGGGTGGCTCAGGCACGCCGTCGGGATCACCAGCCGCTTCCGCCCCTCGCCCACGTACACCGCCAGGTGGCCCCGCGGCACGTCCGCCGCTGCCGCCGACGGCGATCGGCTCCTTGCCAGGTGCAGCCTCGTCATCAGGTGCCCCAGCTTTCCCGCCGCCATCTCTAGCTATACGTGTTGATGATTGCACAAGTCGTATATACTACTGTATATATATCTTCTTTGCGCGAAGCAGGACTCTGAAGTCTGAATGAACAAGCTAAGATTTCACTAGCTACTGAAGACCGGAGAACGGACGCGTTGTTTTTTAGCCTTTTTTTCGAAAGATTTTCTCAAATACGCCTCTGATGAAAAGATTTCAAAAAATAGACCCAGAGCTTGACGCCATCACGACTGGCGCCAAGGTAACACAGCTTGACGCCGTTGACGATGACGCCAAGCCCTCATGCCACTTGGCAGTAGAAGCTGAGGTGGCGTTGACATGACACGAGACTTGACGCCATGGGCTGTAGCGTCAAACATAACGCATGAATCTTGGCGTCATGCTTGACGCCAAGATCTCTGGCGTCAACCGTCCTGCCATTTTGGTCCGGTCACCAGGCCGCCGCAGCATCAGGTCATGGCGTGTGGCTAGTGCAGGCTTTCTACTCTTCTAGTACTAGTGATGACGCAGATTGATAGGACTACTAGCACAGGCTCGGATAGGTGTGCGCCGAAAACTGGGGGCGTTTAGTTTCTCTAAAAACTTTTCACCTAATCACATCAGATGTTTGGACATATACATACAATATTAAATATAGACGAAAAAATAACTAATTACACAAATTACGATAAATTTACGAGACGAATTTTTTAAGCCTAATTAAACTATGATTTGACAATATCATGCTACCGTATATGCTAATGACGGATTAATTAGGCTTAATTAATACGTCACGCAGTTTCTAGACGAGTTATGTAATTAGTTTTTTTATTAGTATCCGAACACCCCTTTCAACATATATAAAATATCCGATATGACATTTAATACGTTACGCAGTTTCTAGACGAGTTATGTAATTAGTTTTTTTATTAATATCCGAACACCCCTTTCAACATATATAAACTTTACGAGTTGAAGCACTTTAACGTTTTAGTATTTCTTTCAAAACAAAATTAGTACATGCGTCTCGATTTACGTACCGTTTCCCTGTAAACCAAGGCCCAGTTTGGTTTCAAAAATTTTTGCAAAAGAACAGTAGATTCCCCGTCACATCGAATCTTTAGACGCATGTATGAAGCATTAAATATAGATAAAAAATAAAACTAATTACACAGTTTAGACGAAATGGACGAGACGAATCTTTTAAGTCTAATTAGACCATGATTGAACACTAATTACCAAATAACAACGAAAGTGCTACAGTCGTAGTTACCAAAAATTTTGCCAACTAAACAATGCCCAACGGTTTGCTACAGTACTCACCAGTCACCATCGCTGGTCGCTGCCCAACGTACGCCTAACACCGGCCACTTCTTTCTAGGAGGCAGGAGGGAGGAGCAAGAAAATTTTACTCGGGGCCTGTTCAGTTCCAAAAAATTTTACAGAATTTTTCAAGATTCCTCGTCACATCAAATTTTTAGATATATACATAAAGTATTAAATATAGATAAAAAATAAAACTAATTACATAGTTTAGATGAAATGAACGAGACAAATCTTTTAAACCTAATTAGACCATGATTGAACACTAATTATCAAATAACAACGAAAATCGATACAGTGTCATTTTAAAAAAAAAATTTGGAACTAAACCGGCCCTTGTAGGAGAGGGGCTGCCCGCTGCCGGCGCCTTTCTCGGGCTGTCAGGCACACGTACGGGTACTGTTGCTCCATGTGGGGGCTACAAGCCACTAGTTGGTGTAGGCTGGTGCATGAATAACAAACAACAAACCTCGCGATCCGAGGTAGCCTGGCTGCGTCTGCGTGGCTCCAGTGTTGCTCCGTTGATCATTGACCTGCTGCTGCAGCGGCCTGGCGACCAGGCCAAAATGGCAGGAGTGTTGGCGTCAAGCATGACGCCAAGATCCATGGCGTCATACTTGGCACCATAACCCATGGCGTCAAGCCTCGTGCCATGTCACGCCACCTCGGCTTCTACCGCCAAGTGGCATGAGAGTTTGACGTCATTATCAACGGCGTCAAGATGTGTTACCTTGGCGCCAGCTATGATGGCGTCAAGCTCTGGGTCTATTTTTTGAAATCTTTCCGTCAGGGGCGTATTTGAGAGAATCTTTTAAAAAAAGGGCTAAAAAACAAAAAAGACGGCCTGCCAGATCGGACCTGGGTGTCTCACGGGAGATTTATTTCTAAAAAATAATGTTGTAAGTCCCGGATATACATGTGAAGCCACAATGGCAGTATGACGTGCCCCGTCGCCTACGAGACTCTATTAGACTTCGTTGATCTCTAGAAGAACGTGTGGTGTATATAGTTGCTACATCTAGCATGCACACTGGATGTGCGTGTTAGCAGCACGGATCACTCCCTGCCTTCATCATCTGGCGCGTACTCTTCTGCATCCACTGAGGAGCTAAACCATCAGACCCATCCTGCCGAAGCCTGGCCCAAGAGGATCAGGAAGCCCAACTTGTCTGTGCTTGGCCAGGAGTGGTGTGTGTGAGCAAATATATGTAATGAGAGAGAGAAGGAAATAGAAATTTGTAAACTCTAAACTCTATCAAGTTCTTCTTCTCCCTCAAGTTATCTTCCTCCCCTGCGTTTCTGCTTATGCGTGTGGTGGGGTCAGTGTGTGTTTGTGCGTAGGTTGAGATGCTGTACCTCAGAAGTGCAGGCTTAAAAAAAACAACTGAAGACCGAGCGGCTCTGAGCTGCTAAGAGTGCTAGTAGATGTTTGGAATGAGTGTGAGCTGAAGAGAGCTGTGGCGACCTGTGAGATTTTGGCCAAGGTTGCCTTCTTATAGCTCAGACCAGCAGCTCAGTATCAGGCTATCAGCATGGAACCAACCTTGGCATGGCAGGCAACAACGCCTACCAAGGCAGCGTTTGGTTCCAGAAAATTTTGCAAAAGAACAGTACATTCCCCGTCACATCAAATCTTTAGACGCATATATGAAGCATTAAATATAGATAAAAAATAAAACTAATTACACAGTTTAGACGAAATGGACGAGACGAATCTTTTAAGCCTAATTAGACCATGATTGGATACTAATTACCAAATAACAACGAAAATGCTACAGTTGCATTTTGCCAAAAATTTTGGCAACTAAACAACCCCAAATAAACAAGAACTTTAGGCAATCAAGATCGATCAAGAATGATGGAAGCAGTAGTGGCACTAGCTACTTGCAGTATGTACTGTAGTACTGGCCACTGGCCAGTTGCAGTTTCTTGTTGGTGATGATCATCGATCAAGCAGGACATGTCGATCACATGGTCCGGTCCACTGCGTCGCACCAATGAGTAATGTCTCTGAAAAGTATCTTCAATTCGCATCTACCATCGACATGATCTTGATCTTGCAATAGTATAGTAGCTAGCTAGCTGCCCTAGCTAGTCGAGTAGACATAAAGGCCAGCGTGCTGCGGGGCAACATACGAATTGCACTGTGTACGGTGAGGAGAGGCCGACCACGACCACGACCATGGGTATGGTTAGTTCACAAAATTTTTCAAGATTCTCCGTCACATCGAATCTTTAGACGTATGTATGAAATATTAAATATAGATAAAAAAATAAAACTAATTACACAGTTTAGACGAAATGCACGAGACGAATCTTTTAAGCCTAATTAGACCATGATTAGACATTAATTACCAAATAACAACGAAACTGCTACAGTGTCATTTTACTAAATTTTTCGCGAACTAAACCAGCCCATGCTGTCAAGATGAGGCAGCTCTGCCCAGGCGGCCGGCGGCCGGCGGCCGGCGGCCGGCGGCCGGCGGCCTGCCGGTCTACTCCAGGGCATTCACACAACGCACTAGCGCCCAGCTGCTCCGCCCTGTCAGCTCGGATTCGCGTGTCGTCCGCGCCAGCTCCTTTCCTCATGCTCGCATCTGAACCGCCCGCTTCAGATCAGCTATCACGCTGTTTAGATGACTCGCCCCCGTCTCTTCCACAACAGCACCGCGCGGCCTGTGCCTCCTCTCCACACCACCGGCGACCGCCTACGCCTCCTCCAGGTGTCGATGGCCACGACTCTGCCCTGCCTGCACTGGTGGATACCAACGCCGGTGGTCTGCACTTGCAACATGAAACACTCGAATGCAACATAAATTTAAAACAAATGAAACATTTGGGACATACCCTTGCAACATGTGTGTGAAACATATGCAACATCCAGATAAAAATTACAACATGAAAAAAACACTTATTTCAACATAAGACTGAAACAGCTGAAATATTTGGAACATATTGTTGCAACATATGTGTGAAAACATATACAACATCTAGATAAAAAAAGATTGCAACATACGTTTGAAAACAGATGAAATATTTTGAACAAATGCTTGCAACATGCTTCTAAAACACTTGCAATATATGCAACACGTGTAACATCCTCCGATCTAGTTTTACAATATCCATATGAACCAATTGCAACATACGTTTGAAACGATGAAACACCTGAAACATACATTTGTAACATAGGAGAGGAGAACCTGGGCCGGTCGATTTCAGCCGTTGGGGTCAAAGGCGGTGGTGAGAGGCGGCGCACGAGCACCACTGTAAGGTCCAAATAGCTAGAGGGGGTGAATAGCCTATTTAAATTTTCTACAAACTTCACTAAACAACAAAGTTAGTATATAAGATGGCGAAGCTAATTATAGCACTAGCTCAACTAGTTTTATGCAAGCCACAAATATAATTCTAGTGCAAGGCTATGATCTCTGGTTCACACCAACAAAGCTAAGTCTCTAAACTAATTACCCTTAAGTGATACAAACTACTTTAAGCACACTAGACAAAATATAGTGCATGAATGTAAAAGGGAAGTGAATTGATTCTTATACCACCGGTGTAGAGATGAGATGTATTCAAAGAATCAATCACACACAATCACAATGAGAATCATCGGCAATGGATGACACAAGAATTTTTACCGAGGTTCACTTGCTTTCCGGCAAACTACTCCTCGTTGTGGCGATGCACCCACTTGATGGATCACGAGCTAATCAACTATCAAGAGTTGAATCCTCAGCGGGTGCCGTACATCCACTCACAAGATGGGGATCCTCCAAGCCACGAGCTCCACTAGAGTAGCCAATTCGCAAACTCCCGCGGGGAAGTCTCAAGAACCCCTCACAATCGCTTGGTGAGGCTCGAAACAATCTCCAATCACGAGCTCCACACCACCGCTGCTCCAAGCCGTCTAGGGTGTCGGGAAACACCCACGAGTAACAAGCAATCAGCAGCAAACTCAAGAATCAAGTGCCACTAGATGCAACTCTTAATGCAATGCACTTGAATCTCACTCAATCTCTCTAGAGTATGCAACCAAGTAAGGAGATAAGCGGAGGGAAAGTTCTCTAGCTCAAAGTATGTCTCAAGTGTTCAAAGAGTCAAGAGAGAACCCCCTAAACCCGGCCACCATCTATTTATAGCGAAAGGGTAAGCAACTAGCCGTTACAAGACAACGCAGTGAAAATCGTGATGACCGGACGCACCGGTCAGGGTGACCGGACGCGTCCGGTCACTATAGGACAAACAGCAGCAGTGCGCGTCAGAGAGAGCCGTTGCCGTGACCGGACGCGCTACACCGTTTGACCGGACGCGCTGCACTCGGCGTCCGATCAGAGGCCAAAGAGCTCCTCGCGCGATCGGACGCGTCCGGTCGCACGTGACCGGAGACGCCACCGCGTCCGATCGGCACTGAGACATGCGCTGCCCACAGGGTGCGTGACCGGATGCTCCGGATCCGCGAGGGACTGGACGCGCCGGTCCGCGACCTTCACGCGTGCGTCTCTGCCTGTGCTTTGAACTGACCGGACGCGCAGGTCCACCCTGGACCGCGTCCGGTCCAGCGTCCGGTTGAAGTTTTTCAGTGATAAACACTCCGAACTTTCGCCACCTTTTCTCGCCTCCGGCGTAATGAAAAATAGGCATTTCATTTCCTCAAAAATGCCTGAATCCCGCGCTCGCAAATTCGGCGGGAGGAAGAGAGGACCACAAACCCCCTCTCTACCGCTCAAACTCCACCGCCTACCAAATAAACAAGAACTTTAGGCAATCAAGATCGATCAAGAATGATGGAAGCAGTAGTGGCACTAGCTACTTGCAGTATGTACTGTAGTACTGGCCACTGGCCAGTAGCAGTTTCTTGTTAGTGATGATCATCGATCAAGCAGGACATGTCGATCACATGGTCCGGTCCACTGCGTCGCACCAATGAGTAATGTCTCTGAAAAGTATCTTCAATTCGCATCTACCGTCGACATGATCTTGATCTTGCAATAGTAGTATAGTAGCTAGCTAGCTGCCCTAGCTCAGCTAGTCGAGTAGACATATGGGCCAGCGTGCTGCGGGGCAACATACAATACGGATGCATTGCACTTTGCACGTTGAGGAGAGGCCGACCACGACCACGGCCGCGACCATGCTGTCAAGATGAGGCAGCTCTGCCCAGGCGGCAGGCGGCCGGTGGCCGGCCGGTCTATTCCAAGGCAATCACACAACGGCAGTACTAGCGCCAGGCTGCTCCGCCGCGTCCACTCGGATTTTCACGTCATTCGTGCCAGCCGAACCGTCCGCTTTACATCCGCTGATCACGCTGTTTAAATGACTTACCCCGTCTCTTCCACAACAGTACCACGCGGCCTGTGCCTCCTCTCCACACCACCGGCAGCAGCCTACGCCTCCTCCACGTGTCGATGGCCGCAGCTTGGCCCTGCCCGCACTCGTAGACACCAATGCCGGCGGTCTGCACTTGCAACATGAAACACTTGAATGCAATATTTGCAATATGTGTGTAAAACATATACAATATCCAGATAAAACAATTGCAACATGAAAAAAAACACTTACTTCAACATAAGGCTGAAACAGCTGAAATATTTGTAATATATTGTTGCAACATATGTGTGAAAACATATACAACATCTAGATAAAAAATGATTGTAACGTACGTTTAGAAACAGATAAAATATTTTGAACAAACGTTTGCAACATATGCAACATGTGTAACATCCCCCGATCTACCTTTACAACATCCATATGAACTAATTACAACATACCTTTGAAACGATGAAACACCTGAAACATACATTTGCAACGTAGAGGAGGGGAAGCCTGGGCCGGTCGATTCCAGCCGGCGGGGTCAGAGCCGACGGTGAGAGGCAGCGCACGAGCACCACCGCCACCAATACCGCCTTGGCTCGGCGGCAACGGTGGGGGATGGGGGTGAGGAGCGCCATGGCCGCTGCGGTGGAGCTGAGCCGTCCACTCCCCTGCAACATCGCCGTACCACCTCTATGGATCTCGCTCCTGCCCCATGGATCTCGCCGGGGTGGGGGAGAGAGCCGCCAGATCTGTGATCACTAGGTGCTCCCGGTGAGAGAGGACGACGGGCGTTGATGTGATACGGCAGGGGATGAGGAGCGCGGAAGGGGTAAAGGCAGGAGCGGAGCGAGACGTATGGGAATTGATTTTGTTTTTTATTAGGCGAGCGGCGCATGCGACGGTGAGTAAAGTAAGGCATCCAACCTTTCGGACGCCTCAACAGTAGCATTACCGATCACACGAGTGCATCTCGATCACTGCACTCATACAGAGACCATATGCGTGCATGCAGAGAACCGATCTCGGCTGCAGTACGGACCCAGGGAATCGTTTGTTCATGTGCTCGCCGTCATGTATGCAGTGATATCATCTGCACGCCATGCACAGAGATTGAAGGCCGCGCCGTGTGCAACTGTCTGGAGTTTTTTTATAGCTAAGCCTGCACGAATGCATGGTTGCAACGACTTGCAAGAGGCCGAGAAGCAGGTCGAGCACATGGGGTGTGGTATTGATTCTGTGCATCTTCGAGCTCCAAATTAAAGTGTTGTCCAACACACACTGTGTGCCGCCATACCAGGCTGACGGTGATGGAAACCAGCGGCGGCGAGATGCGAGAGAGACTTCACATGCAGCAGCAGCACAAGTCCACAAAGACAAAAGTAGGTGGAGGAAGAAAATATAAAAACTGAAATGTCAAACAGGGAGTGTATATTTCATCGTGTTTTCGCCCAAAAACGGTAGATGTATGTATACTTGAACTTGATGAAGTGACTAAAACCAAAAATTTGCGTACCATCAATGTTTCTTGGCCATCGTACATTACTCTTCTTTCATCACCCACCGGCAGGGCTCAGCTCGCCGCCGCCGTTCGTCGTTTCTCCTCTTTGCTTGTTCGCCGCCACCATCTTTAATTCGTTGCATTATATTATCTTTATCAAAAAAAAATCCTGCATGTTTCTCTTGTGATAATCTCGATCTTAAGTTCCTATATAGGAGTATCTACTAAACACTTCTGTACCGACTAATCTCCAGTGTTTTTTTAAGACAAAGAAAGCTAATTCGTTGACTTCGGACTATTACATCGAGGTAATATTATATTATCTCTAAAACCTCCTAACCTTTTGCATAACTATAATGCACACAGCCTATTATTGTTCAAGAAAATAACTATATAATATATAACATCATAGATATCATGTCCTTTTTTTTTGACGAAAATAGATATCATGTCCTAGTGACCTATTAATGGATAACATAATCTTTTGTTCCATACATCATTAGAGCACACTTGGGACACGAGGGAAAGCCACAACACACGCGTGTGCTTCAATGTTGGTATTCATGTTTGAACAAAATTGAAGTTAGCACACTTGCAAAATAGGTGAGAAAAACCACTGGTGTTGTGCTTTTGCACTCACCAGAATTGTTTGGTGGGTCATCAGAATGCACACTATTGATGCTTCTTATGCTAAAAAATGGATAATTCTCCATGCGCGTATGAGGATATCGATGCAACACTTCACCGATGAGTATTACGGGTATTGTATTTATATCCTCAGGGAAAGTGTATGGCTAAGATAATTTGATTGGTATGATTTCTAGTGACTAATTTACAACCAATTTCCCTACTCTAGATCGACGGTGGTAACGATAACTGAAGAGGTAGTGTGACACAGAGAAATGAATACTTTAAGATAAACGATATAGCTAGTGGGAGGACAACGAGTGAGTACATGTAGTTCTATGCGAATGAGGCCTAGAGCATGCAGCTCTGCTGGGAATAAGGCCTGTTATTTTTTAGACTGATGCAGTCAGGGTTTTTTTTACCGACCGGTCACCCCAAACCGCCGGCCTCCGGTAGCGGTTTACCGGACCGATTTACCGGTAACCGGTCGGTAACCGGTCGAATTTGAATTTGAATTCAAACGCTCCTTCGGTTCGGTTTGTCACCGGTTTACCGAGCGGTTTGGAGCGGTAACCGCCCGGTTTGAGCGGTTTACCGCTCGGTTTGAGTTTGGAATTTTCTTTTTTCTTTTTTTTTTCAAACTTCTATACGTATAAATAAATACTAAACGAACTCAAATTTGAAAAAATTTTACACCATTGGCTTCTATAAATCATGAACTATTTTTAGGAATTTTTTCAGCATTTTTTGTTTTTTTCAAATTTTAAATTTGAATTTGGGGGCCTTAACGGGCCGGGACCGGAATTTTTTTTCTTTTTTTTCAAACTTCTATACGTATAAATAAATACTAAACGAACTCGAATTTGAAAAAATTTTTACACCATTGGCTTCTATAAATCATAAACTATTTTTAGGAATTTTTTCAGCATTTTTTTTCAAATTTTAAATTTGAATTTGGGGAATACCTAACCGGACCGGACCGGAACCGGTCCGGCCCGGTTAGGGCGGTAACCGCGGTTTACCGCGGTAAACCGAGCGGTTTTTTTAACCCTGGATGCAGTTGTTATATCGTTAAGGCCCTAGATGATCAATGCTTTCGCTGTGCTTGCAAAACCGTTGAGTGAGATCAAAACATTTATGTATTTAGTGTTCTCTGAATTCACCATTTCTCATGTGTCGAGAGGTTGTAGAGCTGTAGTAAATACTTGGTAGTCATAGGCCTCAATTATACTGATGACCCTCTGTTGTGGCTAAGAGCCTAAGACCAAGTACCAGACTTTGTAGCTTCGTTGGTGTCCGGTGATCTGTCAGGAACATGTTACTAATGGAACTATGCTTTCCATTTTTTGGGAAAAAATTAAAAAAACCCATCGATCTCCTCTTCCAAGGCACGCTCTGGGATTTGGCCTCGCTTCTGCTCGATGATGTCCAGCGGGCAGCCATTCCACCTTGCCTCCGCCCTGAGCATCGTGGCGCGTGCCAATGGGAAGCCATGATCTTCGAGGACGACGATCATAAGGTCGTCGTCGACCAGAGGCCGGGGGTTCTTCTTGAGAAGCAGAGGACGGACACCGCCAGAGGCATGTAAACGCTTCCTGAATTTTGATGGCTTGGCATATCATTTATTTCCGTTGTATTGCCATGGGTTTCTGAAACTACACCTTGGTGAGAGAAAAGGACATTCCAATTTCCAATCAAAATCTTTACACAGGGTCAAGCAATAAGCTCAACGCTAGCTACACTTAGTAACAGAACATTGGTGCTACGAATCTCCAAGAACAATTTTGTCCAAGGTAGCAGCTGGAACTGGAAGTGGAACCTAATGATCAGCTCAGCCCGATCGACCGGACTCGGCGCGGGCACGATCATCACTCATCGGTGGTGGTGATGGTCGTCCACGGCGGCGCCGACGATGCGGGCGAAGTCGGTCTCGGAGGCGCAGGGGAGGGTGAGGCCGCCGCAGCGGTGGTCGAAGCCGAACTCGTCCTCCACCCGCTTCAGCAGCGTCACGAACGCCGGGTGGCTCAGGCACGCCGTCGGGATCACCAGCCGCTTCCGCCCCTCGCCCACGTACACCGCCAGGTGGCCCCGCGGCACGTCCGCCGCCGCAGCGGATTGCGATCGGCTCCTCGCCAGGTGCAGCCTCGTCAGCAGGTGTCCTAGCTTCCCCGCCATGATCTCTAGATATGTTGATGATTGCACAAGTATCTAATCTGAGTGGACAAGATTTCGCTAGCTACTGAAGACCGAGCACTGAGCTGCTGCTCGAGCGCTCTAGTAGATGCTTGCTGTTTAGCTTGCTCAATGAGTGTGAACTGAAGAGCTGTGGCGACCTGTGAGAGCCAAGCTTGCCTTCTTATAGCTCAGACAAGCTCAGTATCAGAATGGTGCCACCCTTGGCATGGCAACACAGCACCTACCAAATAAATAAAAACTTTAGGCAATCAAGATCAGGAATGATGGAAGCATGCAGTAGTGGCACTAGCTATTTGCAGTATGTACTGTAGACCTGTAGTGCTCCAGTTTAGCAGTTTCTTGTTGCATTGGTGATATGATGATCATCAAGTTGGGGCATACATCTCGATCACATGGTCCACTGCGGCGCTCTAATGAGTAATGTCTGAGAAAAGTATATATATATATATATATATATATATATATATATATATATATATATATATATATATATATATATATATATATATATATATATATATATATATATCTTCAATAATTCGCTCTACTACCATCGACATGATCTTGATCTTGCAATAGTGGCTAGTAGGTAGCATAGTCGAGTAGACATATGGGCCAGCGTGCTGCGGGAGTGCGGGGTAACATTACGGTACGGATGCATTGCACTTTGCACGGTGACGAGGGGCCGGCCACGAGTTCACGACGACCACCACAACCACGACCATGTCAAGATGAGGCAGCTCTGCCCAGGCGGACGGCGCCCGGTCAGTCCATTCTTGGGCAATCACACAGCACCAGTGTCCAGTGCGTCTCACTGCACTCATACACTGAGACCATGCGTGCATGCAGAGAATCGATCGGCTGCATCTGCATGCGTGGTTGCAGTACGGCCCCAGGGAATCGTGTGTTCATCAGTTCGTGTGATCTCTGTGTATGTGTCATGTATGGAGTGATATCATCTGGTAGAGGCTGCAACTTTTTCCCATTATTGAAGAAAATGGAGTGATATCTTCTGCATGCCATGCACAGAGAGATTGATTGAAGGCCGTGTGCAGCTGTCTGGAATTTTTTTATAGCCTGCACGAATGGTTGCAAGCTTGCAAGAGGCCGAGAAGCAGGTCGAGCACATGGGGTGTGTGCATCTTCGAGCTCCAAAGTTGCCCAACACACTGTGTGCCTCCATACCAGGCTGATCTGGTGATGGAAACCAGCGGCGGCGAGATGAGACTTCACATGCATCACCACCACAAGGTAGTAGGTGGAGGAAGAAACTAAAAACTTATGCGGTAATCTCTTAAAATTCTTATCTCTCACCCTTTTTGTTATTTTTCTTCGTTGTCCTGCCTGTTTCTCTTATATGAGGGTAATCTCTTAATAAGCTCTTAGTATCTACTTAGCATTCTTGTACCGACTAACAGGGGCGGAACTATAGCAATATGGGTGCAAGGATCTATGTCATATGGGTACATATATAGTGAAAGTTTAGCTCTTTCTACTTTCTTTTAAATTTTGGGTGGGTGTGGCCGCACCCACCACACGGAATATAGCTCCACCCCTGTCGACTAATCTTCAATGTTTTTTAAGACAAAGAAAGCTAATTTGTTGACCCTCAGCCTATTACATCGAGGTAATATTATCTCTAAAACGTTCTAACCTTTTTGCATAACTAAAATGCACATAGCCTATTACTGTTTAAGAAAATAACTATATAGCATCATATATCATGTTGTAGTGAGCTATTAACGGATAACATAGTCTTTTGTTCCGCCACCGGTCGTGATCCACCGTCGCTGTCACTTCGCTTTCTCATTGCCTCCTCGTCTCAAGCTTCGGGCCATCTAGGCCTCTTTCCCCACTCCTCGTCCCCTCCTGCTCCGAAGTCGGAGGCGAGGAGCATCTCCACCACCACCGACCAGTGGTTGGTGAAAGTTGTCGGTGCCATCCTTTCGCACTCGTCATCCTAGGGGCACTATGGCGTCCAATAGGTCAGCGCAGTTGAAGTAAGCGGCGCCCCTCTTGTATGCCATCGTCTCCTCAAAGCAAGCCCGACAAACACTTGGTGAGCTCGACATGGTGCCGAAGTGCAAGTGAAGTTTTGTCAATAGTTCTTTCCATACAGTCTCCTCGGGCAACACCGAAGCCTGCATCCAGATCGTTTCACTAGGCAACACCCCCTTGTCGATACCTCCTTCTAGAGTGTCTCGTTAGGAAACACCCATATCCCCGATAGCTAGCAACTCCTCGTATCTATACTTCTATATTGGACCCTAGAAAAAGGGGGCACATGTCCCCATATGCCCAACACCTATCAACCCATCAGCACAACCAATTAGGGCAAGTACATTGGTGTTGTATGAATGTAGTGTCACATAATTTTAAGACAATTTAATAGACAATACTCCCACTGTATAGGTAAAAGAAGTCGTTTTAAGGGGTTGCACTGTTTGCACAAATCAAGTCATTTTAAGTGTACTAATAAGGTTTTGGACGCTATTGCCCCCGTCGCTTTGGTTCCATCGTGCCGCTTGACGAGGAGCAATAAATCGCACCACTTTCTTACTTGCCTCCGCTCGCTACATGCATGGAGGCCAGGCAATAAGCCAATAAATCGAGCCGCTTCCTTCCTTACCTCCGCTCGCTGCACGCATGGAGGCCAAGAAGCGCTTGCTCGTTCTTGACTCGAAGGTTGCGCCGCCAGAGTCCATCGAGCCGGAGGTAAGGAAGGAGTAAACTATTACATAGCATCACCCCTTGAGATGAATAACAAAAGAAGTTGTAGACTACAATGCCGCGGATGGATGATAAGATGAAAAATATAAACAGCGTCACCCTTAAGATAATTAATAGATAAAAGAAAGGTCGGATGGATGATAAGACAAAAAATATAAACAGCGTCACCTTTGAGATAATTAATAGATAAAAGGAAGGTGTAGTATGCAATTGATTCAAACGACGATGGAAGGAACATCACGCGCTCATGCCTGCAACTGGTAAATGTTAGGGGAGGTGGACCTAAGAAAAGGGGCATATGTCCCATATCCACCTACCTACAAGGCTACAATCCCAATACACCGATAGGAGGTTGTAATTAGGAAAACCATCATTCTAACTATTCCATCGTTCAAACTTTAAAATATAGTTTAATTAAGTTATATTTTAAATGAAACTACTATAACATTGATCAAGTTTTTAGGGGAAAAGCATCAACATCTCTAGTACCAAATAAGTTCAATTAAACTCTCTATAAATATGTCTTCACGGTACATTTATTTGATCTCGCATGTATCATTATGTTTTTCTTAAAACCTGGTCATTTTTTGAAAATTCTGATTCATGATAAATTTAAAGTGAACTGTAATTCTTTGCAAAAAAAATTGAATTGTAATTTGCAATGGGTGGAGTATAGATTGGTGGAACACAACTTAATCAACTCTCAGAAGCTGAGAAGGCCTTGATGCACGCAAGTTTGTTGGACGGACGGAATTTGGCCCAACATCTAAGTTTCTCCCGCTCTAAATTTTCTATAGAAGTTGATTCTCTAAGAAAAAAAAATATTTCTCTATGATTCTCTATGATAAACACTATGCATACAATGAGTCTATGCATAGAGTGAATTTCTCTAACTGAAAGTGTTTCTCTATGATCCTCTAAAAACATCTCCAAGAGTATCTCTTAAACACACTCTCTGAATCATTTGGAGAGTGAATTGAATAAAAATATTACTATATACATTCTCACCCTCCAATAGTTTCTCTATACTGTGTGCACTTTAATTAGAGAGCTAGTCCCGCTCTTCATCTTCGGTTAGCTAGAAATTTGGAATAGAAGCTGACTATATTTAGAGATCTAAATTAAAGAAGTTGTTAGATATTATTTTTTTCATCAAAATCTCTATTCGTATCAACTAAGAATGATATAAAGAGGCTTGATCTCGGAGTTGCTGTACGATAAAATCTATGCATACAACAACTTCATTAAGTTTAATTAGGGAGAAAATATAATAAGGCCACATTCGGTTCTCTCGAAACCGGACGTTCCGGGTCCGAAAATCTTCCATGCTAATACAAATTTGTGAAAGATCCGTGCGACTGGGAATCATTCCCATGCAACCGAAACGGGACCTAAATGAACAAATGCACGGCCGGATTGTACGGCGGGTGGGTATCTCCTGTGATTCGCGTAGTATTCATTTCCCGCGCTCGATGGAGACTGAACTGGACTCGACGGTCGACGCTGTGGTGGCCCATGGATGGACCCCGACGACACCATGCATGGAGGCCCGAATACTGAACGCAGAGATGGACCGCGAGACGGGCCCAGCTGGTATGAGCAGAAATGTGCATAGACGTTCCGTTTTGAAATATTCTGGATAAAACTATCTCAACTCTGATGAGGTTTATAGGGATAGCTATTAACAATTACGCCATCAAATAGTTATATTAGTTCCCCTGATGAATTTGATAATAAATAGTTTAATTATATCATAAACATTAGTACTTGTTTGTATAATTTATTTAAACTAGCTTACTGTCATGTTTTGAGTTGGGACAACTTACAGTTGCGGTATTTCTGATTCTGAGCCATAGGCACTGCACATGATGTGCGGCATGACACGTACGGCCGGTTTTTAAACGGAATAGTGCATGGTCGTCTGTACATCCCATTAATGCTACGTACTAGTCGTACAAAGATTTTTTTTTCGCGACCGGGTTGTGCCCGTATTTCATTAAGAAGAAAGAAAGTCAAGTACACAAACCGACCGCAAGGACGAAACTAAGGCGAGCGGCCTCGGTAACGTCAGGGTGACCTAAAGAAATTAGGGCTTCGAAAAAAATGGATTACATAGTAGTCAGATTTTGCGACCAAAGTGCCTGCAGGGCTGCTACGGCCGTGAAGCCAGCGGTTGCCCAGTCCTCAGCCTCCCTGGTGACCGCGGAGACGACGTCGTGCGTTGATAAAAGCGTATTGTGGAAGACTCTGGCGTTCCTCTCCTTCCAAAGACACCACACAGTAAGCAAGATTTTGATGTTCCGGCGGTAGCAGAGTGGTTACTTCATGCATGGTCGTCTGTCTCGATCGGACCGGACGTGGTGCTACGTATACGAGTACGTACGAGAGAGTAGGATGCGGGCGTGCTGGAACCTGAGCTTCTGCACGGCAATGTACGTGTAGAGTGTCAGCAGCCGGCCACAGCGGGCGATCGAGATCGAACGACGATAGATCATAGATGGAGCGGCCGAGTGGTATTCATGGTCATGGGATATGTGCTCGCCGGTACGTGCTGCTAGCGTGTGTATGCCAAATCACTCTGGCACAGAACCCGATACCCGAATCCTGAACCTAAAATACCCGGACTTGGATCCGAAGTACCCGAACTCGTACAACCCGATCTCTTGTTCGGATAGTAAATCTTATTACCCGAATTTATATCGGGTAATTCGGGTAGTTACACCCGGTACCCGAAAAACCCGAATAGGAATACGTATCAGGCTGCCAGCGATTAAGTGTAGTAGCAAACTAGTCAAATTTCCGTGGTCCTCCTCGGCTTTGCTTCCCAATTAACTCACCTCTTTACTTTCGTCTTCGTCTCCTTGACTCTCTGAGACTCCGAGTTCCCGTGTGAAGCACAAGCACTGTTGTGATGGCAGGCAACAGGCTTGAACTTTGCTCTTGTATCTTGTCAGTAGTAATAAAGTAGTCAGTACCTATGTCGTGGTTTGCACCTGCGGTTAAAAACTTGAATGCGTCGTTTATCTGTTATGTTAATGAGTTATCATCTATTATGTGTAAAATTCTATGATGTTATCTCTTTTGCTATGATTTTATATATTTCGGGTATATTGGGTATACCGAACCCAAACCCGAATTTGCAGGTATCCGAACCTGCGGGTAGTGGTTTTTTAGAGCTGTTATCGGGTAACAATTCTCATTACCCGAACTTTTGAAAACCCGAACTACCTGACCCGAACTTTGCGGGTTACCGATCGCCCCAGAGTGAATGCCAAATTGGTATAAGGAGGTATCGCAAAAAATTTGGCACCAAACGAATTGATACGCCAAATCCCTTGAACTTGTCCATATATTGGCTTGCAACTAACTAGGACCTAAAATAGAATGTAGTAGCTTCTAACAACTCGGCTTAACAATTTACTAGCTCCTACAAGTAATTAACATTCCAGATTTTACGAATCCACGCTTTTGCATTGCACGCCAAACGCACACAGTGCGCGCGCACACACACACACAAAACGTCCACAGTTGCACACAACCAGCCACGGCAAGGCAAAGGCAAATGGAAATGCTTAGGTTCGGCTGTCCGATCGTCTGGATGCCTTTGTTGATGGACCGTGATGCCAATCTGAATCAATCAGAACGGCTGAACATTCCACTGCGCTCGCTTACCTGAGAATCTTTCAGCGAACTCACATCAGAAACAAGACAAAACCATACTCTCACTTGTCATGTTCTCCTCACCGTCGCGACATGATCCATGGCGACCCCTCCGGCGTGGTGTTCTTCACTGCGCCCGGCCACCCGCGGGCCTTCATCATTCCTCCCCACCACACTTTAGCGCCGCCGCACATATTCTTCCCTCTCCACTGTGCTCATCGACTGATGTGTGGTTTCCATTCTGCATCGCACCCCCACTCGCTTCCGTCCCTCTCTAGCGGCAGCTCGTGCTAGGAGCGGCGACCAATCGACCTTCCCTTCTCTCTCTCCATGGTGCCCGGTCCGTTGCCTCCCTCGGCAATGGACTCCAGCAGTGTGCGTACGAGATCGGGTAGGGGCGACTCCCCCAGCAGCGACTACAATGACAGTGGCCATGATGCAGATTTTCGAAATCAACCATTCCCCCGTTCTGTGTTGCATCGTATGAAAGAAGCATATTGCAAGAGTATGCTTAGAAGTGTTTTAGATGTTTCAAAGGTATGTTGTAAGTGTTATATATCAACGTTGCAAAAGTATATCGGGATGTTGCACATTTTGTAATGGTTATACACGTATGTTTCAAATGTATGTTCTAAATGTTTTATGTGTTCCAGACATATGTTGCAAGTTTTTTATCTAGATGTTGCTTATACATGCATGTTGAAAGCATATGTTTCAAGTGTTTTCATGTGTTTCATACTTATGTTTGCAAAGGTTTCGTATGTATGTTTTTTTGCGAATTATACGAGTACAAACGCAGACAATCAACACGCACCTATGAACACAATACGCAAACTCTACCCCTATGAGCACCTCCGAAAGACTGTACCAGCACATCTCGAAGATTGACGAAGTCACCACAGGCGTCACATCTCGAGATTGACGAAGTCACCACAAGCGCCTCGCTGTCGACTGGAAGGTCACCTACCAAAGCACAACGTCGTTAAATCCTGAAATAAATCCAGAAAAATACGAGCACCCGTGCCAAGTTGAGAACTTAAACCTGGGTGGGCAGATTCCACTACAAGGAACCTAACCAACTGAGCTAGACTCAGTTCGTGGTTTTGTAACATCCAGTCCTGGCATACACGGCCTAGGCCCACTCTACCGAAGAGTGGTCCCACCTGCGTAGCAACCCGCTTAAGCTTTCGTCCTCGCTTCGCTCAAAATGGTTAACCGAAGGTTACTATGCGTCCCTGGCTCTGGTATTTAAGCCGGTCTGTCTCTCTACTGAACAGCGGTGCACAGTGTTTCGCGATGCTATAGTAACCGATGAACAGTACCCGAGCAACAGTAAACCGATTTTGTTCCGGCCCAATTTGGTGCTACAGTGTCGGGCTGCTACAGCGTCCGAGTAACAGTACCACACTGCTACGGTCCCCCCCCGGAGTTCGGATGTACAATCCCGCATCTACATCGAATGCCCCACTGCCCCCCAGCTGCAGTACCATCGGCCCATTCCGTGAATTGGGCCCACTTGGCCCATTTGGGACTGTTACAGTTTTCATCTGGATATTGTATATGTGTACAATGGTTTTTAAATTTTTTTAGGTGCAAGTGTTTTAGACGTTTGTTTAAAATATTTTATCTGTTTTCTATTATATGTTACAACTCTTGTATATAGATGTTTTAAAAATAGGTCCTGCTAGCGTCCGGACGTTCGGATTCGGACGCTAGCGCCGGACGCTGCAACAGCCCCGCCCGCCCCCCACGGAAATGAAAACGAAAAAAAGAAAAACGCGACCCCCGCCCCGCTACCACACGGGAACCCGCGAACCCCCCGTCCCGCCCCCGCACAGAGAAGAAACCCATGCCCCCAGCGTGCACGGATTTGCCCCCCGCCATAACCTCCCCGACCCCAGCACATCCGCCCCCACCAACTCACCACCATACTTCACCCCCAGCTGCAGCAAGGGGAATATATGCTATTGCAAACAACGAAGGACTCCTAATGAAATAAATAGGAGGAAACTGGTGAAACAAACGGGAAAAAACTATTGAAACATCGAAAAACACCTAATGAAACAAACAAAAAAAACTAGCAAAAAACTGTTGAAACATAAAAAAAACTAATGCAACAAAAAAAAGAAGAAGCTACTGCAACAAGGAGAAGAAAGCTACTGTAACAAAAAAGAAGAAGCTACTGCAACAAAGGAGAAGAAGCTACTGCAACAGAGGAGAAGAAGCTACTGCAACATGGAGAAGCTACTGCAACAAAGGAGAAGAAGCTACTGCAACATCAGAAGCGATACTAATGAAACGTCAGGAAACATGGGGATGCTGCTGCAAACAAGAAAAAACACTATTGAAACATCTCAGAAAAAAACTACTGCAACATCAGATAATCGTACAAACATTTTACATCATTTGTTGCATGTAGCTTAGATCTAACTCGCCACAGACCTTAGCCGCCATCAAAACCTTAGATCTAGAGGGGGAGGAGGAGGAGGAGGGGGGAGGAAGAGGAGGAACCAGATCGAGATCCAGAGGGGGAGGAGGGGGAGGGGCGCCTCAGATCCAGAACCTTCCCCACCTACCTCGTCGAAGTCCGCGCCGTCGTCCTCGTCTCTAGATGCATGGAGGTCGCGGCGCGCGAGCACGAGAGATCATGGAGGGAGGGGAGGCGCGCGGGCTTCCCAGAAGCTGCCGCCGTCGCCCCCCACTCTAGTGGAGAGGGGGCGTACAAGTCGCAGCGGGGAAAGAGGAGGGAGGGAGAGAAGGGAGAGAGGAAGAGAGGGAGGAAGGCTCCCTGACGGCGCGAAGGGAGGAGGCGCGCGGCGTAGAAGCAAGCACGCGTGCGAGCTTGGAGCGGTGGAGGAAGCGAGGAAAGAAGAAGAGGCGGGTGAGTGGATAAGATCGAACCGCAGCGAGTGAGTGGACATGGGGTGTCCGACGCGGGTCGGACGCCCTATGTATATCATTCGCGTTTAAAAATAGATTGAGATGTTGTTCACGTGGGAAGCCGGTGACATGGCAAGCGACGTTTGGGGTGACGCGGACATCGTCCGGGACGGTACGCGCCCCCACAGGCTTTTGCTGACGGGCGGCAAGTCCGGCAAAGGTCCGTGCCTCCTCCGAGTCCCTGGGATGGGTTGCATTCACAAAACTGGGCCGGCAACAAAGCAACCGCTCCCTACTTTTCCCTGGCTGGTGCTGCTGCCCCGGGTCTGCCGGCCGAGTCCAGCAGGCGTTGCCCCCGCGGGCCGGGCCGCGGGCGGGAGCCTAGTACACTACACAGCCCACCGCGCCATCTGCTGTTGGCTGCTGCATGACACTGTCGGGACGGAAACCGTACGTGACGTCGTGACGTGCCGCCCCGGCAGACACAAAGGTCGCGGCCGCCGTACGTTGCCGAGCACGGTCGCCTCGAGTCCCGACCCGACCTGACGCCTGGTGCCGAGTGCCGAGCAGACCAGGCGAGGCGCCGAGGCGATCAGGGTCCAGTCCAGGGAGGAGGAATCCCATCGAAGACCGCGCGAGAGCCCGGAAAGCCGGAAGAGCGATGCGAGCGTGCCCGTGTCCTTGTGCCGCCCGCGACCCGGCTGTAAAGAACCGGCCGCGGGGCGCGCAAATCCATCGGCGGAGCGATCGATCACACGCCGTCGGCGTGCGGTTGCTGATTCCTGCTTGCTTGCTCCGTTGCTCGCGTGTCGCATCGGTTCCCGTGCCGCACTGTTGGGGCACGGGGCCGTGCGTGCCTCGATCCGCGGCTGCCGGCCTCTGGCTGCCCCCTCGGCCCCGCCGAAACCCCGAATGGTGCCGGCCCTGCCTCTGCGTGCTTTTGGCGCTGGGCCCCTGGCTTGGCCCCGGCGACCGGCCGACCGGCCGGCGGGAAAAGCAAAAGCCAGGGGATTAGGGTAGGGCAGACGCAATCGAGTCGCAGCAGAGGGGTGCATCGGGGCAACGACCAACGAACCAGGGTCGGGGATTGGTGTCCCTGTCCGCGTCCGGCCGCGCCCGGCCCGGGGATGATGAGGCCATCGATGGCGACCTGATTGGCACGCCAACTCCGGTCGCCGCAACGGGCAACGGCACGGCACCGCCGGATCATCGGGGCACGCTGCTGCATGGGAACGCCGCCCTAGGACAGGGCAGGGCAGGACACGAGACGTGAGACGAGTGGCTCGCGCACCAAAGCCTGCGCCGATGGACGCTGACTGACGGGGGTACTGTAGCCACGTTGTCGGTGGACGCCATACCCTGGCAGACTCTCTGCTCTGCTTTCCCATTGCACGTCTCACTTTGGGTGGACATTGGACCTTGGACACCTGTGTCTGCACTCTGCAGTAGTGCAAGTCCTACTGTCCCAAGATGTCAGTGACTCCGCGGGGCAGTGGGGGGCGTTTACCTACTGTACTCGGTACTCCTTCCTCCGTCTACGTCATTGGATATATAAACAAATCTTATAAATTTGATCAAATATATATATATATATAAATATTAATGTTTATAACATGTAATAAGTATCACTAATCACTAAATCAAATAGTAGAGTACTTTTATAATAAGATATAAATGTCGTAATTTCTACATGCCTAATAAAATTTTTAAAAAGTACGTACACACACTGCGGCTCTGCTGTCGTCAATGGAGTGGGCCATGCATGTATACCCGACCAAGCAACTCCTTCGCCGTTGGAGTTTTGGCGCCAAACGTCGCCGATCTCATCTCATACTACAGTACAGCTGGACACGGACACCGGACCGGCCGGCCTGCAATTTCAAATCCAAACCTTGGTGGTGGTTGTGGGGCCCCGGGCCTTTCCCGCCGTTTCCTGCCCGCGCTGCTTCACGCATTCGTAGCCTTTGGCGCCAAGAGCCGCGCGCGCTCGTACGTTTTTGGCGCCAAGGAACTGCCAACGGTCGGTCGGTCCGTGCTGCATGCCTCCGTGGCGTGGGGCCGGGCCGGCCGGGGCGCCGCGCCATCGCGCGCTCGCGGGCCGATTGTCCTGTCCTGGCTGTTGGAGGCTTGGAGCTGGACCACGGGCCGCATCGCCGGCCGCGTGGCGTGGCACTGTGGCAGGTGGCACTCCGTCTCGTCCAGACCCCACACCACAGCGGACCGGTTGGAGCCACTGTCCCTGGCGTCCTGGTTGAGCAGGGAGCAGCGCGACGGACACCATGCTCCCTGCCCTCGCGTGCCGTCGCGGCGGCCACACTGTCGACGCGACCCGGCCGTCGCATGTCGCGTCGCAGGAGCTGTGCTACTGTTGGAGTACGAGCACAGTAGCAGCCACCGGCACTGCCTGCTGATGCCAGCAGCTGCGTTCGCGACGTGCTGCTGCATGTTTACGCGTGTCTGCGTCGGTCGCCCTGGCGAGCAGGAAAACATGTTCCCCGTCAGACGTGGGAATGAATGGCTCCGCCGCGAGATGAGGCCTTCGGTCCAGCCCTCCGGAACGGCGGAACCATGGCGCGGCGCCGCGGCCATGCGTGGATTGCGTGCGAACGTGCGATCCACCGGTTGATGGGCATTCATGCCGATCCACTGCCTACTCGCACGTCGTCGTCGGCTCGTCGATGCCCTTCGGCCGCCAGCTAGTACCAGCTAGCCGGCCTCTGAGCGCCCACTGCCTACTCGCACGTCGTCGTCGGCTCGTCGCTGCCCTCTGGCCGCCAGCTAGTACCAGCTAGCCGGCCTCTGAGCGCCGGGGGAGCCGCACTTGCACTACGTGGACGTGTCGGTGTCTGATTGAATATTCTTCAGACTGAGTACTGTTATACTGATCAGTCTAGGTCCGTCCAGCTGCATGTGTGTACCAAAGACATGCTGCAGCCATGCCTTCTCTTCTTTTTCTTCAAGAAAGAAAACATATATCGTGAATTGGTTTGTCAACGTTTAATGTAGTGCGATAAATATAAGAAAAAAACGCGATGGGTCGTCCAATTTAAATGTCAAACGGCATTCGATCTCGTGGTATAGGAAGTAACCGCTGTGACCATCTATCATGGATTCGTGATACGTGTCTACGTATATGAATATAACATATGAGAGAGTTGTGTCTTTTCTTTTTAAACTATTTCTTCTAAATTTAAACAAGCACATGTATTCGACCCGCTCCACTTCCGCCTCGACCTGCCATGCATTTGGTTGGCGAGGCGTTGAATCTGTTCCCGCAGCGGCTCAAGGAATTACACTAAAGAAACCCCAAAACTAAAGACTTACTTGGATACATGGTAGTTTATAGAAGATACATTTTGAAAAGCTAGTTTGTAAAAAAGATGGACTACAGAAGCTAGGCAGAAATGTTGGTTGGATCCATAGAGTGAGAAAGCTGAGAAAAGTTGCTTTCTAGAGTATAAATACCAAGACAGCCTTTTATGCTACTACCATTGTAGAAGTGGAGGGAAGAATTGTATTTTAAAGTCTATAAGTTGGAAGAAGTTGAGTTTGCCCAGCTTACTAAATTCTATAATCGGAGCCTCTATACATATTTAGTAACTTCTGTATGCTAGGATCCTAGATGGATTCTAAAAATCCAACTTCTAAAATCTTCCAACATCCAAACTAAAAAGTACTTCCTTCGGTCTAGTTTATACGACATCTTGCATTTGCATATGTTATCAGAGTTTATAGTTTCTTATCAATAATTTCTAAATATTGCAGCACAAACTACTAGACACCGTTAGATTTGAAACCAAAAATACTATAAGTAATCATAAATTTACACAATAATAAATAGTATAAACTAAATGAATGATAAAAAATATAATATATAAGATCTTGTCATGCTAAACTACGGTTTATAAATTGAACCTGATCGAGCAGTTATTAATCCAAACAGACAGTGCACTTGATTTGGCAACGATGGTCAATTGTCGGCAAAAAAAAAACCAGTGATGGCCTGCCTGGCCTGGGCACGATCACACCACATTCACACACACCACTACGTCTACACTAGACACACCGCACGGCCGAGTTGCGGCCGTTGAATCGAATCCCCGATTAGAATACTGGCACGTTCCTCCACGGTTTGACGCCAGACGCCGGAACAGAACAGGAACAGCATACAGTAGCTCCTACAGCTACGCGTAGCGTAGGTTTGACCTCCACCACCTCTCGTCCTCCGAAACAGCGCGGGCGCGACCCTCGAGGCGGCAAAAGGGCCCCGGCATGTTACCTGCCCTGCCCCTGTGGCCTGTGCCCTCTGGACTGCCATGCCCATATTGCTGCACGCTCCAGAAAAGGCCGCGGCGAGACGACGGCACGACGCGTGCACGTCGTCGCCTGTCGACGACGGGTCACGAGCGCGCGCGCGGGCGCCGGTGTGCGGCGCACGTCGTCGCGGCCTCGCGTCTAGTAGTACAGTAGGTCGTCGTCGGCCCCGGCCGGATTCGTGCCGTGCGCCCGCCCGGTCTCCTTGCTGCCCGCTGCGCCGCGCCAACGGGCCCGAATCGGATCGTGGCCGAATCTTCGTGGCGGGGAAATTGGTTAACAAACACCACGTCGCCGCCGCTAAGCTAGCTACAGCATCATCGTCATTATTCAACGCCGCAACGTTGACGAAGCCGGCGTGCTGGCTGGCTGGGCAGTGAGTGGCAGGCAGCACGTACTGTACGGGCGGCATTCGTTGCCCGCGCAGCGCGCACGAACAACGCACCAATAAGAGCAAGGACAATAATACAGCCAAGTTACTTGGCTATAAGACAAGCTATAAGAGCCAAGTTATATAATAAATGTTTTCTATTTATCTTAAAAAGTTTCTCTCTCCTATTTCTCCTCACAACACTTGTTATTTGGGCCCACTAATACCTATGCTTCCGTGCCCAGCTTGGTGCTTGCATGAGAGCCAAGCTCTCATCTCTCTCCTTCCTTCTCTCCTTCACGTCAGCATTAGCTTGGCTATAAGCCCATTATTGTACCTGATCTAAGGCAGTACGGACCGAACCGACCCCAACGGAGCCCGGCCGGCCGGCGTGTCGCGCCGTTACGGCGACGCACCACGCGCGGGCCCTCCCGCGCAGGCAGCATGGCCATACGGTCGGCGATCAATCTGGATCCGGATCCATCTCGGCCGGCCGCCATTAATGGCCGTCACGTATGGCGCATGCATGCGTGGCTGCTGCTGCTGGATGCGCGCGCGATCGAGCATCATGGCCGTGGTCCGAGGCCCTTGCATGTTGGGCGTTCGTTCCATTGAATGCGCGAGCGCGTGGGGCCATGCACACCCGCCGTACGGGGGACGGGTACGGCGGCGTCGCATGATCCCGGGGTTGCCATAAATCCACCTCCGGATCCGTCGAAATCCAGCACGCGCTCCGGTACCACCCCATTAAACTCGCCGCTGGCCCAACAAGGAGTACTACGTACGTGCCACCGCTCTCAAGAACCGTTCGTCCAACCAAACCCCTGTTGCAGTGAAGTTTTACTAATTTCAAATTCTCCTACGACATTCGTCTGAAATTATCCGAATATGCTGCACTAAACACTTGGGATATGCTTGGCAGGCCTCTTGATTTTTTTTCAGTACGCAGTGGCATTTTTCAATTGCAGCCATGGCTGTCTTATTGGTGGTCTCGTTTCGAATGGATAAACATACACTCAGGCCAGTCTAAGTGGGTTTCATAGCCTAGTTTCTAAAACGTTCATATTTTGAAAATAGTGCAGAAAAGTTTCATCTTTAGTATAAGGCCAGTCTCAGTGGGAGTTTCACTAGAGTTTCATTTGTATTTAATAGCCTGCCACATATGTATTTTTGATGACATGTCAATGTTTTAATGAAGAGAGAGAAGAATTATGTTTCATGGGGATAAAACTCTCTTGACACAGTTACCAACTCTCTATGAGTCATAGAATTAAATGTCTATAAAACTATGGAATGAAACTTTCCATGGAGAATGAGTGTTTCATCCGAGTTTCATTTCATTTTATATGATATGGCAGTCTTGGAAACAATAAAATGAAACTCTCCACTGAGACTGACCTAAAACTATCTCTACTCCCATAAAACTTTTATAATCTCTCTTCATCAATATGATGCCACATTAACATATTTAATGTCCATAAAACTCTGATGAAACCTTGTTAAAACTGGCCACACACGCCAGTACGCCACCACGGCTAAAAAAACACGCACGGTCGGCACTCCCTCACTCAGCTTGGTCCTGGTAGCATATTCGAGCGGAATTCTGCCCGTTTGTCTCTTCCAACGGAGCTTACCCAAAAATCGTCCGTTTGGAGCCAGGGCACCACTCCAAATCCGGCAACATTTTCTGGAAGTAAACAAGACCACAGTATCAGAGGAGCTGCGAATCATGGCTTCTTCCGGCTCTAGGCCTCATTTAGGTTGAAAAAATGAACCCGATAAATAGTATTACTTTCGTTTTATTTGATAAATATTGTTCAATCGTGGACCAACTAGACTTAAAAGATTCATCTCGTGATTTACAACTAAACTATATAATTAGTTTTTTTACCTAAATTTACTACTTCATGTATGGGTCTAAAGATTGATGTAATGAAGATAGTGAAAAAATTCTAACTTTAAGATACATCTAAACAAGACCCTAGTTAATTTTGATCCAAGAGAGAAAAACGACGGTTATAAGACTGTCCGCAGTGACATACTCTAAATGATACTCTAAAGCTTTAGAGTATGAATATAGAGTAAAAACTGCTACACTGGATACTCTAAAACGATACTCTATCATTTCTCTCACTATATTTAGAGTAGTACAGTGTTTACTCTATAGTGCGCAGTGGCGGGCCCTACTAGCTAAACCAAAGAAAAAAATGCTATAACTCACAAACCAAAAATCCAAATTAAATTTCGATTGCACCATTAAATTCGTCTCAATAAATCCTTCAAAACTAGATCACTCATGGATATATTTAGATAAAGTGACAAGTGGGTCCCACAGTAGATAGAGTGGATAGAGGATGATATAGGCCTTGTTTAGTTCCCAAATCCAACCCCCAAAATTCACTATGCAAAAAGAAGATTCCCATCACATCAAAATGTCGGCAAATGCATGGAGTACTAAATGTAGATAAAATCAAAAACTAATTGCACAGTTTTGTTGTACATTGCGAGACGAACATTTTGAATCTAATTAGTCAATATTTGGACAATTTTTTACACTACAAAACAAAAGCTGCTACAGTGTTCCGACAGGAACACTGTAGCAGCAGCTCCCGATTCCGGCATCCGGAATCCGGATCTAAACAAGCCCATAGAGGATGGATGGGTGCGGGAGAATTGAGTATAGAGGAGAGAATCTGGATCTAAGGTACCATTTTGATACCAAAAATTTTGCTAAATTTTTCAGATTCCCTGTCACATCGAATCTTTGGACGCATGCATGAAACATTAAATATAGATAAAAAATAAAACTAATTACACAGTTTAGACGAAATGGACGAGACAAATCTTTTAAGCCTAATTAGACCATGATTGGACACTAATTGCCAAATAACAACGAAACTGCTACAGTTCCATTTTACCAAAAAATTTGCCAACTAAACGCAGCCCTAAGAGAGAAAAACGACAGTATCTCGTCGTTGCAGCGCCGCACCGGCACTGCATCCACAGGTCAGCACCAGCTGCCACAGTAGCGCCCGTAACGACGGTACAAAAGGCGCGCGTAGGCCGGCAACAGCTAGAGCTCTCGCTGCGGTGCGCAGAAACAACTGCGCGAGCCTCCCGACCGGTCCCACCGGACCAGCCCCGCCAGCTGGCGTGCTGTGTGTAGTAGTAGCAGCCGGAAATTCCTCTGCTAGCGCTTTGCATTACGTACTCCGTTAAACAAGGTTCAGCCGTACTAGTACATCCCGTTCGATAAAAAAAGATTTTGCCTGTGTTTAGATCACTTAAAAAGTGCACTATGCAAAAAAAAGATTCCATGTCACATCAAACTTGCGATACATGCATAGAGTACTAAATGTGGATAAAATCAAAAATTAATTGTACAGTTTGGTTGTACTTTGCGAGACGAATGTTTTGAGCCTAATTAGTCAATGGTTAGACAATTATTACCAAATACAAACGAAATACTACAGTGTATTTTGGCACTCCAAAATTTGGAACTAAACACAGCCTTTCTTGCAGGACTGGCACTAGAGATTTTGAATGTCACTTGTTGGTACTGCCATTAGTACTAGCTCAGTCTATTGGTTTTTTTATTGTACCGTATTAAATTTATCAGCCATGATATAATATTTTTCTCTTACAGTAAAATTGGTTAACAGTATTTTTCAGTCTAACTTCTTAGCGAAACGAACAGGGGGCATTTCAGTACAGTAATAAAATCCTTAGTCCCCTACGATATTTAGCTGCTCGCCTAATAAATTTTTGCTAAGGACCTGTTTGATCATTATATGGTAAGTCCGTCTAATGTCTTATCTACAATTCATCTAACAAATACAGTTTGCTTGGCTAACAATTAGTTAGAGACTTAACAAATCAGGTCACATATTAGCCTCCTGTTTTAATAGACTATGTCTAATTTTGGCATTTTAAGTTGAATAACAATTAGTTATTGCTATCCAAACAGTCCCTTAGCTATTAGCTAGTTTCTTCTTAGCTAACCTTGTTAATAGTTACCTCGGTGATTTTTTTTAAATTGCACTCCCTTTGTCCTGAATAATTAGATTTCTAGAATTGTCTTAAGTTAAACTTTGACCAAATTTTTATTAAAAAAACTAAGATTTATGGTATGAAATTAGTATCATTAGATTTATCATAGAATATATTTTTATAAGTTCTTCATTTTATATCATAGATGTTGTTACTTTTTTCTATAAAATTGGTTAAACTTAAAAAAGTTTACTAACACGAATTCTAAGAATTGATTTATTTAGGTACGGCCCATACAAGCTAGTTTCTCGTTCGATACAAGATTTTACAGACTCATTATCCCGCTATTACAAGTACATTTTTGCAACAACAAGGTCCTGTTTAGTTCCAAGAATTTTGCAAAATTTTTCAAGACTCCCCGTCACATTGAATCTTTGGACGCATGCATGAATCAATAAATATTGATAAAAAATAAAACTAATTATACAATTTAGATGAAATTCACGAGACGAATATTTTAAGCCTAATTAGACAGTAATTGTCAAATAACAACGAAAGTGCTACAATACTATTTTCAAAAAAAATCACGAAGTAAACGAGTCCCAACAAGATTGAAAAAAAACACACTGTCAAGTCAGTTTCCTTATTTGTACATTTTCGTTTAATTATAAATAAAAAAGTTAATTAAGCCGGACGCAAAGGGCTGGGAGTACGCAAGTGCAGGGCAAGGAACAGGCTCATCGCACGGAGGCCCTCCACGTGGCGACCCACTGGCTCCCGCGAGCCTCGCCAGTCGCCAGTGGCCAGTCGCCTCGGCATGTGCCACGCGGGACCCACCACCCTCCCAACCTCTTAAATCCGCGCGCCCGGCCCCGTTCCGTGCACCACTCCCACCCGCCCACGCATTCCAATTCCAAATTCCAAATTCCAGCTCAGACACAGGAGGGAGCGGGGGGAGCCAACAAGGCGGGCGAGCAGAGCCACGCCAAAGCGCGGGGAAGCATCCAAGCCCGCGGGCGATCCCGCCGAAGCGTCGTCGTCCTCCGCCTCCTCCTTGTTCCCTTCGTCCCTGCTGTTAGGCGTCGCCGCGCGCGCTCTTTATATACAGCCGGCGCGCGTGACCGGGCTCGCTGCCTGCCTCTGTCTCCTCGCACGAACGCGCCGAGGCGGAGCTCGCGAGACAGGCCGGCCGGCGGCGATGGAGTGGCTAGATGAGTACGAGAAGCTGGTGATCCGGATGAACACGCCCCGGGTCGTCATCGACAATGCCGTCTGCCCCACGGCCACGCTGGTACAGGTGAGCCGCGCTCCGCCGTCGTCGGCTCGTCGCCATCCGTTCCCCGTCTCGTCCTCCGGTTTTTGGTGGCTGACTTTGGTTGGGGTCTCTGGTCCATGGTGCTGTGCTGCAGGTGGACAGCGCCAAGAAGAGAGGGCTACTGCTGGAGGCCGTGCAGGTGCTCGTCGACCTCGACCTCTCCATCAACAAGGCCTACATCTCCTCCGACGGCCGCTGGTTCATGGACGTCTTCCACGTCACCGACCGCCTCGGCCGCAAGCTCACCGATGACAGCGTCATCACCTACATCCAGCAGGTAGAGCGGCCTTTCGACATCCCGTCCTCCGCCCTCGCCCTCGCGTTCCGAAAATGAGAGACCTTTTCGCTGACGACGCGGGGCTTCCCTTCGATCTGCAGTCTCTTGGGACGTGGAACGAGCCGGAGCGGCCGGCAGCGCTCGAGGGTCTGACGGCGCTGGAGCTCACGGGAGCCGACCGCACGGGGCTCCTCTCGGAGGTGTTCGCCGTGCTGGCCGACATGGAGTGCAGCGTGGTGGACGCCCGCGCGTGGACGCACCGCGGCCGCCTCGCGTGCGTCGTCTTCCTCCGCGGGGAGGAGCCGGCCGCGGGCGCGGACGATGACCGGGTGGCGCGCATCCTCGCCCGCCTCGGCCACCTCCTGCGCGGCGACGGGGAGGCCCCGGGCGCCGTGGCTGCCGTGCCGGCCGCCGGCGTCGCGCACGCCGACCGCCGCCTCCACCAGCTGATGGCCGCGGACCTCGACCGCGCGACCTCGTTCCCGGAATTGTCCCCGGCCGTGTCCGTGCAGAGCTGGGCCGAGCGTGGGTACTCCGTGGTCACCGTGCTGTGCCGCGACCGGCCCAAGCTGCTGTTCGACGTCGTGTGCACACTCCACGACATGGACTATGTCGTGTTCCACGGCACCGTCGACACGGCGGGCGACCGCGCTCGACAGGAGTTCTACATCCGGCGCGCCGACGGGAGCCCCATCCGGTCCGAGGCCGAGAGGGAGAGGCTCAGCCAGTGCCTCCAAGCCGCCATTGAACGAAGATCTCTTGAGGTAACTGAATTCAATCAGTTACACTATGATGAATCGATGTTATTGTCGGCATCAAAATCGCAATCTTTGTGTAAACAAAAAGGTATTTCTCAGAGACTAATGTGAATGGTTTCTGAATCTCCATTCAGGGCGTGAGACTGGAGCTGTGCACGCCGGACCGGCCGGGGCTTCTGTCGGAGGTGACGCGGACCTTCCGCGAGAACGGGCTGCTCGTCGCCCAGGCGGAGGTGTCGACGAAGGGAGACCTGGCCTCGAACGTGTTCTACGTGACCGACGCGGCCGGCAAGGCGGCGGACCAGAGCGCCATCGACGCCGTCAGGGAGCGGGTCGGCACGGACCGCCTCGTCGTAAGCGAGGAGCCCCGGCCGCCGCAGGCGTTCCCGAAGGCCGGTCCAGGCGACCGTGACCACGTCGGCCTCGGGCTGGTCTACCTCGGCAACCTCGTGAAGAGGAACCTGTACAACCTCGGCCTCATCAAGTCCTGCTCGTGACGGATTCGCGGATCCAAGAATCAACCGCAGCCTCATCAAGTCCTGCTCGTGACGGATGCACGGATCCAAGAATCAACCGCAGTGCCAATGGATGGGAGACACGCCATTGCTGTACTGTACAAACAAGACTGAGAAACCGGCACCGACGACGCCATGAGCGAACACAGGAAGCTCAAGCAGGGTGAAGTTCGGCTCAGGCTGTGGCATGATGTTGGAGTCAGGAGGTCGTCGTCGGTGATCAGATCCAGGAAGCGGCACCGACGGACTCTGGACGGAGGAGCAGGATGATTAGCAGTAGTAATTTGTGTAGCCATGTACATAGACAAATTCGTTGCTGTCAGTACTAGTAGCGTGTAGTGAGTGCATTCATCGTGCGTGCCTTTGGGTTTGGGCGGCTTGCACAGTGTGGAGTACTAGGAAGGAGAGGACGATTCGTGATCTGTAATGCCGTACCGGCGCCGCTGTTCTGTCTCTCTGTCAAAACAGCATTCTTCCCTCGTTCGTTACCTCTGCTCTTTCAGTCTTTCTTGTCTGTCCTTTGTGTACTGACGGCCTGTTGGAGTGCTGATGCTTTCCTGCTCAAATCCGTTGGACATCATGCCGAAATGTGTCTGGCTAATCTTACTACCTTTTTCGTTTTTAGGATCTGAGGAAAAATGTGTGAGGGATGCTTTGTGCTGGTACTATGGATTTTGTTGTGCCCCCTAGGACAGAGTCCAGATGTGGGTAATCTTTTATTCCAGATTTGGCTAATCTTGCTTTATCATTTTAGGATCTGGAAAGAGGAGGGGAGGGCGGTGGGTTTGGTTGATTAGGTTTAGTAGCTTGCAAGGAAAACAAGGTGATTGGGTTTGGACCAGGGGGAGAGTAATTTGCAATCTGAGCAAAGGCCTGTGTGTGTAGGCTGTAGAGAGGGGGCAACGGCTAGGCCTCCTTTGTCTCACTTCCTCTTGTGGAATGTCTGAGGCTGTATAATCCAAGTGACTGCAATAAAGCTTTTGTTCCGCTACTTATAGCGAAGTGGGGGCACTCTACTCACAATTCAGAGTCTCAGCTCTCAAGTTCGCCGGAAACAGCTGCTGAGTGATGAGAGCCTGAGACTTGGGGGTTGTTTGGTTCGCAGTGGGTCAGCCACGCCACAGATTGGCGTCGCCACAGCCGCGGCGGTGAAAACGCTCGCCACAACTCGCCATGCTCTGCTAGCAGGTAAAAGACAAATGCCAGAAGCAAAACGACAAGGGACTAAATGTGTGGCAGCCACAGCTTACTCCAGAACCAAACGTGAGCCTTGCAGGTGTGGCAGCCTTACTTTCTCCGTGGCAAGTTGCGGCGGGAACCAAACAGCCCCTTGAAGTGTTGTAGTAGTACTACGTTCAATTTCACAGAAGTCATGTTAATTTCATAGAACTTGGGCCTCTTTGGTTAGAGATCACTAAAGTTTAGTCACTTTTAGTTACTAAAATGCCAAACATCCTGACTAAAATGGGTCACTAAAGTTTGTTGGCTTTAGTCACCAAGTGGTAGCTAAAAGTGGTCCTAGATGACTTTACTCTTTTTTTTTCTCTCCCCTCCTTTTCACTTTTAGCCTACGGTCGGGTTCGGCTGGTCCAGACTTGTCTGGATTTGGCTGATTTCAGCAGGTCTGGAAACGAAACGAGCGCTGGGCCTATAAACATTAAGACGATTTCAGTCCTGCCTAGAACCTGCCGAACACGCCCTACTTTTAATATATGGATCCAAACAGAAGATCACTGAACTCTAGAGGGGTGACTACTTTAGAGGAGTGACTAAAGAAACCAAACAAGCCCTAGTTTGATTTTGCAGGAAAAACGCGGGATCCAGGTAATTTTCCTAAGTTCCAAAGGTCCTAAAATAGGGTACAAAAACCAGTAGTGGGAATCAGAAGGTCCAAATTTCACACGAGATGAGCCAGTTTTGCCCATAAACTGCTGCTAAGAAGACCATTTGTCCATGCAAGATTTGAAGGCCTGCAGGCTGCAAGCTTATCCCCCCTTTCTTCCAACTCCCAAGACCACCAGCTGGCCTGCTGAAGAGCGGGAGCACGCGCAACTGAATTTGGTTGCTGCTGTCGTGTACCTTTCATCAGGTCCCATAACAGCAACCAGAGTCGAGAGCGCGAGAGATTTGGACACGGGAATTGGTAAAGCAAGCAGCAGGTCGCTTTAGCTCTGCCCTCAAGCTGAAGATTCCGCCGCCGGTCAAACGCTGATGCGGCAAAAAGCAGGGGTTTGGCCTTTTCCCTAGAGAAAATGAGATACTTGTAGTAGCATGGCTCATGTAATCATGGTCATGAGCTTAGCCTTGCTCTAAATGAGTATACAAATACCTTAGCAGCCGGTTTTGATGCGTCCGGAACTGGCATCGCCTGCTCCAACAGCAAAGAAACAAGAGTAGGACTCGTAAAGAACGGAGAGCTGCTGTTGCTGAGTGCATGCGTGCTTCAGCTGTCGTGCTTGTCCTGTCTGTCCGATCCGGGATGGATCAATGCGGGGTGATCACGACAAACGGATGCCGGTCTGGGATGAACTAAACAAACACCCACCAGTCACCAGTTGGGAGTTGGTTGTTTTATTTGGTTGTGCTGCTGCTGTGTGTGGCCTGTGAGCTGAAGCCTGAAGAAGAAGAAAGAATTGTGAGATGGGGGTGGGAGTAGGTGGCGACAAGCGGGATCGGACAGGCATCCACGGCCAGCGCAAGGTCCAGGCCGCCCGCGCCGCTGCTGGCATCTACTTCTCCGTCTGTGCGCATGCGTGTTGACCGGCCCAGTGCCTGCATGGACGGACGCATGGACCAATGGCTCTGCCTCTGCATGTGCATCTCTCTGCTCTGCAGAGTGCAGACTGCTTGAGCGTGACATTGACCTTTGTAACAGTCAGGCGATCGGACGAGACGACGGTGTGGTGGTCGGACGGCCGGAGGAGTCAGAACGGCGTCACGTGCGCCGCCGTGGATCGGATGGAGGTCGGGCGTCGCCGTGGTTCCGTTCCGTGTCTCAACGTTGACGAACATCGTTGCCATCCGGCGTTCAGACTGGAACCCACAACCAGAACGCGGATCGGAGAGGACGGAGGACGGATGGATCGCCGGTGTCGGTGGGTTCAATTTCCTCACGGGCGATCGCACGACGGCCATGGTCGGAGTCGTTGTCTTCTTGTCCCTGCTGGTTCTTGCTGGATACACGTGGGTTTACTGTATGTTTGGAACTTGAAACAATGGCTGGAATCCGTTTGCACTTCGGGCCGGTTTAGATGCAAATTTTTTTGCAAAATGACACTGTAGCAAATTTCGTTGTTATTTGGCAATTAGTGTCCAATCATGGTCTAATTAGGCTTAAAAGATTCGTCTCGTCCATTTCGTCTAAACTGTGTAATTAGTTTTATTTTTTATCTATATTTAATGCTTCATGCATGGGTCCAAAGATTCGATGTGACGGGGAATGTTGAAAATTTTTGCAAAATTTCTTGGAACTAAGACTGTCCGCAGTGGCATACTCTAAATGATACTCTAAAGTTTTAGAGTATGAATATAGAGTAAAAACTGCTGCACTGGATACTCTAAAACGATACTCTATACTTTCTCTCACTCTATATTTAGAGTAGCACAGTGCTTACTCTATAGTGCGCAGTGACGGGCCCCACTGACTAAACCAAGGAAAAAATGCTATAACTCACAAACCAAAAATCCAAATTAAATTTCGATTGCACCATTAAATTCATCTCAATAAATCCTTCAAAACTAGATCACACATGGATATATTTAGCTAAAGTGACAAGTGGGTCCCACAGTAGATAGAGTGGATAGAGGATGATATAGAGGATAGATGGGTGCGGGAGAATTGAGTATAGAGGAGAGAATCTTGCTGACTAGGACATATAGAGGATGAATATAGAGGACCATGAGTGCGGATAGCCTAAACAGGCCTTCGAACGGAATTGAAACTTGAAACTGTGGCTGGACGCTGAATCAGTTTGCACGCTAGCATGCATGACATGGGGAGTCCCAATGCGTCCAACTCCCCGAGGTAGGAACGTGCTTTGGCCATGCACGCTGCTACTGTACCTCTTGTCAGGACGCAGAGAAGAGAACGAACAGAAGCTGACACGGCCTCCCCGGCTAGTACTGAAATACTGTACCAAGAGTTAGAGGACAGTGGATGTACGAGGGCGAAAACGATACGCACACATGAGGTATCCATCCCCCAAAATACATATGTGTGTATTTAAAAATTTATTTATTTAAACGTTGTTATTTTCTATATCAATAATTACTCTAACCATATCAAGTTCATCCAAATTAGGCAAGGTAAGATGGAGCATGATTTTAGAAAAAAAAAACTGGATCCGATTTCAATTTTTCCAAGCTAAAACAAAGTCAAATGAGTTTTACAGCAATAAATCAATTTTGGGATTTTATTTGCATAACTTTTCTAGTCAAAATATTTGGATATTTTTAACAACTATTTCTCTTTTTTTATGAAGTCTATAACTATTAACATACTCCCTCCGTCCCTTTATATCTGTCGTTGTTGGTGTGCGTGCCACAAGTTTGACTTAATTTATAGAAAATATATGCAACATTTGTATCTCCAAATAAATTTATTAAAAAAACTAGATTCAAAGATCTTTCCAATGATACTAATTATGTACTATAAATATTAATATTTTTAATACATATTTAGTAAAAGTTGCTTCTCGGGAAGCGCAAACGACCGATATTTAGGAACAGAGGGAGTACTCCCACTTCCCTAGAATAAAATGGATTTGAATTTATCCCAAGTCAAACTATTATAAATTTGACCATATTTATAAAAAGTATTAATCCATATGACCTCAAATAGATAAATATAAAAGTTCATTTTCATAATCTATTTAATGATGCTAATTGATATCATAAATATGTCTACCTGTTGCAGTAGGAACGACAAATAACTATGATTACTGTAGCAAATGCTTGAAACAGTTGCAGCCGCATGAAGCTCAAGCGAGCAGGCCCAATATTCTCGGTTGCTTATGAAAGTTTGGTCAAATTTAAGTTTGTTTAACCTATGACAATTCAAAATAGGTTATACTTTAGGATTGAAATAGTGGTTTGATTTATTTTCTTGTGATTAACATGACGTCACGTTAGCTAAAACCACAACAAGTGCAGTCATCCAATTTCACAAGTTGAATAAGTCTAGAAAACCGTTTTTTTAATAAAAGAAAACCTTTTTTTATATATATTAGGGGAAGCAAATCGGACTTAAGGATGGCAACGGGTCGGGTTCGGATCGGGTGGAGTCTCCGTGCACCCAAAACCGAAACCCGAAATCGAAACCTGAACCCGAACCGAAAACCGATTCGGGTGGAAATCCATCACCAAAACCAAACCCGCGGATACCCGAAACCCGAACGGATACCCGAAACCCGAATGGATATCCAAAACCCGCGAATAAATATACACATATTCACATGTATAAATAAGAGGCAATAAATAATAAATATTTTTATGAGTCAATTTTGAATAGATTTAATAATCTAAGTAAACAAGTTATTATTAACATATTATAAAAAATGAGTTTTAATTCCAAATGATTTATTTCGGATATCCATTGGATATCCACGGGTGAAAAATCAAACCCGAAACCGAAACCGAAACTGAAAACCGTGGGTGAGAAACCATCCCCAAACCCAAAACCACAGGACCCGAAACCCGCGGGTATCCGACCCGAACCCGATCCGCTGCCATCTCTAATCGGACTTGAGTGAAACGTTGGACATCAAATGGACTTTTTTTTTCTTTATTTAGTTTCCGAAGCCTACGTCGACGGATGGAGCGGGCCGCCACGGGCCACGTGCCATGGGCTGGGCGCGCAAGGAGTCAAGGACCGGAGCCGGAGGGAAGCGGCGGCGAAGCACCGGCGACCATGTGGCGGCTGGAGCGCCACGGCGGTTGGCGGCGTAAGCGACGCACTCACGTTGCCGCCCGTTTCCCTGAGCATGGATGACCTCTCCGCTTCGGCTTCGTTGACAACGCACCAAATGTAGTAGCAGATACCATTCGGCAGTGGTGGATCTAGGATTGGGTCCAGGGGGGCTAATGTCACAGAACCTCCTAAATTATATGGCCTACATGCACCTTTCATTGTCCCTAAGACCTCTGACGGCTATGCATGTACACCAGATAACCTAAGAAGATATGCCGGGTGCCCTCACAAGACCCCGTTTGAACTACATTTAACAACTTATACCAGGATCAACAAAGGAGTAACTACAACATTACAACATTTGTAACAAAACTTTACATCAGAGTGCGGAAAAATAACAACAAAGAATTTATAAATCATGATTAAGTTAACTTTTTAGAAACTTAACTTGCATTGCGGAAGTCGAGTAGAACTACATAAGACAACTTAGGTAAAGCACCTAAGTCAGGAGAGGACAACCTGATCATATCGAGCCCACCGACATGACCTCGGTTAACAGTACCAGTCAGTACCAGTAACAGGGGTTAACAAACCCTGAGTACTCAATTGTACTCCGCAAGACTTATCCGACGAGAAGAAAAGACTCCAAGGATATGCTGGCTTAAGAGAAGTAGTGAAGCTAGAAAAGAGAAGTTTTGCAGAAAAGCTTACTACCAGTGCATCCTTGCTTTTAAACTTTTAAATAAGTTTTGGCTCCAGTTTTAGTATAGCCTAATTATAGCTAACTTTTGTACATGTATCTATCTCAATCATAATTATAAACATTACACTTGTTATTCATTTCTTTTCCATCTCAAGTCCAACGGTAATCATGTTCCAGTTGTTGCTACGATGTGGTACATAGTCAAGACTCCTTTCTCATGGAGCAACGACGATTCGAACCGCTTGATTTACCCAACTAGGGCTTCCTAGCCACACGACATATGTAGAACCAAATCTTGCATATATCAACACTTACTCGGGTTGCCCAAAACCAGAACGTGTCCATCGCCATCCGAGAGCACAGTACTCCTCGAACCCAGCCCAATTCTAGCCCTGAGGGTACACGCTACTCTCGTCATCTCTCCACTCCCAGTGCGAGGTTAGACGTTCTCGTGATGGAATAGCCAAAGTAAGGCTTACCCATCCTTGGGTATGTGACTAGTACTATCTAAAACTCCTTGACTCGAGGGCCAACAACGTACGGTCCTTAATCGACACAGACGGGACCAACCACCAAAGACGATTCTCATGCCCCGTCCGGTCTCAAGTTCATTCTCATATTCATTTCCACATGCTCTCATGACCTGTCATTAGGTCAGGAGAAGCAAGGAATAAATTTATTCTTGCGATCAAAGAAAACATTATTCGACTTCTACCTAAGTCTAAGCATTACTAAGCATAAGAGATCGACATACATATACTTGTGGGATATCATCTGGATATAAATGTAGATCAAGGTAATTATGCAGCAACGGTATCAACAAACTCATACTAACATAATGCACATTACACTAGACTTAAGGTGTAATAAAGCATTTATAAAACAGAAGAGTGGTTGTATGTCCGGGGCTTACCTGCGTTGCAGCGGTAGTTAGTTCTCGTAGAAGTCAAGTTTGACACCAACACCACGGGTGGATCACCTTTTTCAAAGCTTGATCGACACGAACCTCGTCATCACTTGTTCACCACAAATCTTCTCACTCTCGTAGGCACTACACGTATATAAATGATGCGATGCTTAACATGATAGAATGCATGCCATGGTGCATGATAATGAACAAAGCATAGCATAAAAGGGACATTTAGAAAGGATAAACATTAGTTATCTACTTGAGTACAACTTTCCTTTACGGTACAGTTGCAAGCTAACAAGGTTAATTTAAAGGTTAACTAACCATAACTTTGTTTTTACCCAAGAGGTTGCATCTAATAACAAGTAATTCTATCACAGACCACTAATTACTTACACAAGAAATCATTAACCATTATTGACCTATGTTAAACACATTAATTATCATTAACAAATCATAGTTAACGAGTTAATCATAAACTCAAACAATTAATTAAAATGCCAAGGGTCATTACATGTTAATGACCCAAGGTCATCACTCAATCAAAAGAGCACACAACACTTAAAGTTATTGATTTAACATTTAATTAACCACTTAAATAATTAAGGCATAAATTAAGAATAAATTAAACTTCCTCAAATTGAGCTCATACTTTTTCTATAGATTGATCATGGCCTAAAACAGTGTCAAAACAAATTTCATGATTTTTGGATTAATATTTTATTTACTAAAATTCTTGGAAGTTGCCTTTAACAATTAATTAAGCTAATTAAATCACATACAAAAATTACTTAAATTTCAAGTTTTAAATTTTTCCTAGGTAGCATACATCACAGAGAGGCTACATAAAATTTTTCAATACTTTAGGAGCTCCAAATAATTCACAACAAAATAAACAAAAGTTGTTACTATTTAACATTTTCAGAAAAAGAAAAACACTTTTCTTCTCCTCAGCCCACAACTCTCTCTCTCTCCTCTGGCCCACAGTGGACCGACTCGGCCCAGCCGCACAAGCGGGCACAGCCCAGCAGGCGGGCGCGCGGCCCAGCAGCACGGGCAGGCCGGCCCAGCGCGGCCTGGCGATTTTGCAAAAAGGCCCCCGCGGTCTTTCCTAATTAACACGAAATAAACAACACTATTTACTTGAGTCATTGAGTTAGCAAAAAGGACCTTGGCTTTGCTTCTATTCATGTATGATGTCCTTCCTCTCGCTTCAAAACAGAGCAGGGTATCGGTCGGACTGTCGGCGGCCAAATTCGGCCATCAGGGACCGTCGGTGGCGGGGTAGGGGCGGAGAGGACCGAGGCGCCCCTGCGTACCCGTGGGGGTCCACGGCACGGCCTAAGGTGCAGCGTGGAGGCGGGGCTTCGTGAGCGGGCGGTAGCAGCAGGGGCGGCCCGACATGGACGACTCGGACGCCGGCAGCGGCCTCTACGCTCGCGCGGTTAGGGTGCACAACCCTCCAGTGGACTCGGCGCAAGATTGTGCAGGCCACGAACGCACACAACGGTGACCGCGCCTTGCCCTGCTGTGGCCCGTAGGGACATGGCCGCGCACAACGGTGACACGGCGGCCGGCGGATGGTAGCAGCAGCGCAGCGGAACACGGTGGTGTAGGCGGACCGACGCGGTGCATATAGGGGAGCAGGGTGAGGATGGTGGTGCTAGCTAGGCGCGGGGTAGGACGGAGCGGTGATGGCGGCGGTGGAGCTCTGCTCTGGCACCCATGGCGGACGTGCCCTAGCACGGAGTGGAGCAAGGAGGAGTGCGCGAGGGAGGGGCAGCGTGGAGTGGCTTGGCGCCTTCTGAAGGCCAGGACAGCACGGCATGGGCGTGGGACGCGCAGCGTGCGCAACTGAAAGTCCTATGTTTGGTGTTGGTAATTAGTGACAATGCCTAAGTACTAATCCTATGCCTAAGTTGTATGTAGCATATGAGGATTAGTACATTCCAAGGTTGGTGGCAAGATGGACATGGTGATCATGATGGCCACACTTGGATTTGGACGCGCCCCTACGTGATCAAGGCAAAGGTATATGCTTAAGGGTTGTATTTTAGTAACCAAGACACCTAGTGGGTGTGGTTACATTATAGGATAGATAGCCGTACTATAAAGAGGGGAATGACGCGGCTATTGAACTCCTAAGTGCCTCTAGGTGTGCATTTCATGTCATATGCATTTGGATAGAACTAATAACGCCTCAAAAAATGATTGTGAAAATGCTAACACACATGCACATAGTGATGGTCACTTGGTGATGTTAGCACGTTTGCGATGGCGTTGGAGTTTAAGCGGTAGAGAGGGTTTGGGGTCCTCTCTCCCTCCCGCCGAGCGTGCGAGCGCGGGATTCAGGCGATTTCGGGGAAATGAAATGCCTATTTTCCACTACGCCGGAAGTCGGAAATCAAACGAAAATCAAACGGAGGCGAACTGAGGTCACAGTGGTGACCGGACGCTGCACCGGACGCGGTCACTGTTTGACCGGACGCGTCCGGTCAGCGTTCAGCGTCTGCGCGTTTTTCAGTTGGTTGATCGGACGCGCAGCGCGTCCGGTCACAGGCGACCGGACGCGTCCGGTCGTCCAGGGAGCTTACTGGACTCCGACCGGACGCGGGCACTGTGGCGTCCGGTCAGTTCTTCAGCGCGTCCGGTCGATGGTTCGTTTTGCGCGACTCAGTGTTGACCGGCGCGTCCGGTCAGTCACGGGACCGGCGCGTTCGGTCGTGACCAGCGCGTCCGGTCGGCGTTTCAATAACTAGCCGTTACGCGACCGGAGCGTCCGGTCAGTTGGACCAGCGCGTCCGGTCAGCACGATTTCAGCTGGATCTCGTTCCTAACGGCTATATTCGAAGGGGTACGTCTATAAATACTCGTTGGCCGGCTTAAGGCTCTCACTCTTGGACATTTGACATACTTGTGAGCACTTTGAGCTAAGCAACTCCCCTCCCACTCATCTCTCTTGCTTCTTTGCATATTCGAAGTGAGATTGAGTGATCCAAGTGCATTTGCATTGTGAGATTGCATCTAGTTGGCACTTAGTGGTTGATTTGCTGCGGGATTCTTGTTTCTCTTGGTGGTTGCCGCCACCTAGACGGCTTGGAGCAGCTTGGAGGCGTTGGCAAGAGTTGGTGATTGTTCTTGGCCACCTCCGGTGATTGTGAGGGGTTTGTGCCTACCTCGGCGGAGCGCCAAAGGCAACATTAGTGGATTGCTCGTGTCATTTGCAACCTTTTGCCATTTGGTAGGTTCTTGTGGCGCCTTTTGAGAGGCTCGGTGTGAGACCGATTAGCCACCGAACCACGTGGTGAAAAGGGACACAACGGGGACTAGCGTGCCGGCAAGCACGTGAACCTCAGGATAAATCTTCGTGTCATCACTTTCATATTGTGATTGATTGATCCCGGTGTTCGGTTGTCTTGGTTTTCATTGTTGATCATATTGGTTGGCTCAATACTTCGCCCCTCGGTGATACCCTCCTAACTCTCACTTGTATTACTTTCTTAGTTATCTTTGCTAGCTAGTTAGCTTTGCTAAAGTAGCTCTTTTGTGTAGCTTGCTAGTTGTAGTGGTAGTTACCTCCTCGGTTTGACTTGTGCGGTTGAGTGCAAATATACTAGATTTGTGAATTGGATAGGTGGCTTGCAAACACCCCGTAGGCTAAGCAAAACTTGCATCTCGCTATTGGTTGTATTGATAAACTTGTTTAGCTTGTCTTTGTAGAAATTTTTATAAGGCTATTCACCCCCCTCTAGCCATCAAGACCTTTCAGCAGCGCGCGTGAGCGGTGCCGTGAACAATTTGGGCACGGTAGCTCCCTTTGAAGCCTAACGTCGAACACGTGGCGCGCGAGAAAGTTCCCGTCCTTGCAGTCCCTAAACGACATATTCGGCTTGGATTCAGACCTGGGTGCCTATAGCAAAGTTGTTATCCATAAGCTGATCTCCAAGTCTTGTTAAGGGTGCACAGCTATTAAACTCTCGGATTAGCAGCTAATCAATCCTCAAGTTGACAGTGTCAATGCATTGACAGCGATAAAGAAAGCCCACACTTGAGGGTTGAAATGAAATCTAACCAAGCTCAAACTTTGCCTAGCCATTCTTCGCGGCCTACGCTCCAACTCTTATTTTTGGATCGAACCAAGTTGTTTAACGAAAACTCGAGAATGCGACACGCCAACATATCAACATCATTGCCCCCTAATCCCAGACTTAACATTTTAAAGGCTTAAAACAGCATCTACTTTTGAATTTTCAAAATTACTTATGATTTTGCATTGAAACATAAAAATTTCCAAAAATAAAAGTTGCTCAAAATTTTGAACTCTACAACGTTGCTTTTGTGACCAAACTCAGGTTTTGTGACCAACGTTGCTTTTGTGACTGGACTCCGACCGGACGCGGGCACTGTGGCGTCCGGTCAGTTCTTCAGCGCGTCCGGTCGATGGTTCGTTTTGCGCGACTCAGTGTTGATCGGCGCGTCCGGTCAGTCACGGGACCGGCGCGTCCGGTCGTGACCAGCGCGTCCGGTCGTTGCGACCGGCGCGTCCGGTCGGCGTTTCAATAACTAGCCGTTACGCGACCGGAGCGTCCAGTCAGTTGGACCAGCGCGTCCGGTCAGCACGATTTCAGCTGGATCTCGTTCCTAACGGCTATATTCGAAGGGGTACGTCTATAAATACTCGTTGGCCGGCTCAAGGCTCTCACTCTTGGACATTTGACATACTTGTGAGCACTTTGAGCTAAGCAACTCCCCTCCCACTCATCTCTCTTGCTTCTTTGCATATTCGAAGTGAGATTGAGTGATCCAAGTGCATTTGCATTGTGAGATTGCATCTAGTTGGCACTTGGTGGTTGATTTGCTGCGGGATTCTTGTTTCTCTTGGTGGTTGCCGCCACCTAGACGGCTTGGAGCAGCTTGGAGGCGTTGGCAAGAGTTGGTGATTGTTCTTGGCCACCTCCGGTGATTGTGAGGGGTTTGTGCCTACCTCGGCGGAGCGCCAAAGGCAACATTAGTGGATTGCTCGTGTCATTTGCAACCTTTTGCCATTTGGTAGGTTCTTGTGGCGCCTTTTGAGAGGCTCGGTGTGAGACCGATTAGCCACCGAACCACGTGGTGAAAAGGGACACAACGGGGACTAGCGTGCCGGCAAGCACGTGAACCTCGGGATAAATCTTCGTGTCATCACTTTCATATTGTGATTGATTGATCCCGGTGTTCGGTTGTCTTGGTTTTCATTGTTGATCATATTGGTTGGCTCAATACTTCGCCCCTCGGTGATACCCTCCTAACTCTCACTTGTATTACTTTCTTAGTTATCTTTGCTAGCTAGTTAGCTTTGCTAAAGTAGCTCTTTTGTGTAGCTTGCTAGTTGTAGTGGTAGTTACCTCCTCGGTTTGACTTGTGCGGTTGAGTGCAAATATACTAGATTTGTGAATTGGATAGGTGGCTTGCAAACACCCCGTAGGCTAAGCAAAACTTGCATCTCGCTATTGGTTGTATTGATAAACTTGTTTAGCTTGTCTTTGTAGAAATTTTTATAAGGCTATTCACCCCCCCTCTAGCCATCAAGACCTTTCATGTGGTATCGGAGCCGTGGTCACCGTTTGTAAGGCTTAACAACCTCGGTGTAAGATGGCTCAAGTTGTGTTCAACCATGTCAGGGGCAAGCCTCCATTCTTTGATGGTGTCTCATCTTTTGATCATTGGAAAAGAAAGATGAAGCAATATCTTGGCTCTATCAATGAGAAGGTTTAGGAGGTTACACATCATGATTATGCAATCATTGATCCCGACAACCTCACCAACAATGACCGCATCAACAACCAATGCAACACTATGGCTCTCAACACTCTCTACAATGGGATTGATGCAAAGGTCTTTGAGCAAATCAAGGATCTTGAGATGGCAAGTGAAGTGTGGACAAGATTAGAGGAAACATATGAGGGCACTTCAACGGTAAAGAGTGCCAAGTTCTATATGCTCATGGATAAGTTTGCAAGCTTCAAGATGAAGGATGATGAGTCTATACCGGAGATGTTCTATAGGCTCCAAGTCATTGTCAATGATCTCAAGGGGCTTGGAGAGAAGGTTGAGGACAAGGACTTCTCACATAAGTTCTTGATGAACTTACCTAAGAAGTTTGCTATCTTGAGGAAGATGATCCAAAGAGAGGGTTTGGACAAGGTAACTCCAAACCAAGTGCTTGGAGATGTCATGACCGATGCTCAATATGATGATGATGAAGATGAAGATGAGAAGAAGGAGATCAAGGTCAAGCAAGAGAAGCCCATTGCATTCAAGGCCTCAACTTCTAAGGGCAAGAGCAAGGTGGAGAGCGATGATGATGATCCATTCGATGATGAGACCATGGCCCTCCTAGTGCACAAGATGGGGAGGTTCATGAAGAAGAAAGGACATGGTGCAAGGAAGAGAAGGGACTTCATGAAGGCAAAGGAGGTGCTTTGCTACAATTGCAATAGCCCTGATCATGTAGTGGCAAAGTGTCCCTATGAAGACAAAAGATATCATGATGGGGAGTTGAAGTTGAAGAAGAACAAGAAGGATAAGAAGGAGAAGAAAGAGAAGAAGAGCTTCACTATCAACAACAAGAAGAAGGGTGGTGGCTATGTGGTCACTTGGGATAGTGATAACTCCGATAGTGATGATGATAGCTCTAGTGATGATGAGAGGACCACTCGGCGAGCCATTGCAAGCATCGCCCTCTCCAACAAGCCATCCATCTTCGACACTACATCGACATGCCTTATGGCCAAGCCTACCAAGGTAAAATATGATGATAGTGATGATGATTCTTGTGCTAGTGATGGTTGTAGGAGTGATGATGAGGAGGATGAGGACTACTCCAAGGATGATCTATTAGGCATAATAGATCAAATGAGCAAGGGCTACAAGAGGACAACCAAGAAGTGCAAAATCTTAGAGCAAGAGCTCATTGCCAAGAGCAATGAAAATGATGCCTTGATGGAGGAGCTTGTTGCTCTCAAAAAGAGTAAGGAGTGCAAAGGAATTGAACAAGAGCTCAAAGCTCTTAGGAAATCCTTTGATGAGCTAGAGGCCTCTCGTGAGTGTCTAAAGGAAGACCATGAGGACCTTGAAGTTGCTCACACTAGGCTTAAGGAAGCCCACTCCTCTCTACTTGAGCTCATCAAGGAGAAGAACCTCAAGTTGGAGAAGCTCATGAAGGAAGCTAAGGAGGAGCAAGTGATTGCCACTTGTGATATTGGACTAACATGTGATATTATTGATGATTCTTTATTTGTTTGTCCTACTAATGCTTCATGTAGCTCATCATCATCCACCACAACCAACTCTATCTCTACTACTAGTGATTCATCACTTGTGGTTGAAAATAAGACTCTCAAGAGAGAAGTGGATGATCTCACCCGCGCATTAGGCAATGCCTATGGTGGGGATGCCCGCTTGCTAAAATGCTTGGGTAGTCAAAGGTTCTCTCTTAACAAAGAGGGTTTGGGCTATACTCCCAAGAAGGACAAGGCGGCCTTTGCTACTCCAAAGCCTCGCTTTGTGAAGAGCAATGGTCGTTATTGCAATAGATGCAAGCAAGTTGGGCATCTAGAGATTAATTGTAATAAAATGAACAAGAACAACAACAAGTTTCATGCTAAAATGGATTACATTCCTTTTGATTCTTATTATGTGCTTACCAAGGGTGAGAAAGATGTGCATGCTAGGTTTGTTGGTACACCAATTGTGGGTCCAAAGAAGAAGGCCATTTGGGTACCAAAGAGCTTAGTTACTAACCTCCAAGGACCCAAACAAGTATGGGTACCTAAGAAACATTAATTTATTTTGTAGGTAAATTACAAGGCCGGAGGAAGGCATTGGGTGCTTGATGGTGGGTGCTCTCAACATATGACCGGTGATTCAAGAATGTTCAACTCTCTCAAATCAAATGATAGTGGCATTGATAGTATCACATTTGGTGACAATAGCAAGGGTGATGTGAAGGCTCTTGGAAGGATTGCAATCTCAAATGATCATAGCATTTCCAATGTGCTCCTAGTTGAAAAGTTGAACTTCAATCTTCTCTCGGTTGCTCAATTGTGTGATCTAGGTTTCAAGTGCATATTTGGTGTTGATGATGTGGAGATAATTAGTGTTGATGGCTCTAATTTGATCTTCAAGGATTTTAGATATGAGAATCTATACTTGGTTGATTTCAATGCTAGTGACACTCAACTCTCAACATGTTTGCTCACCAAATCAAGTATGGGTTGGTTATGGCATAGAAGACTTGGTCATGTTGGCATGAAGCAATTGAACAAGTTAGTGAAGCATGACTTAGTTAGAGGCTTGAAGGATGTCACATTTGAGAAAGATAAGCTATGTAGTGCATGTCAAGCCGGAAAGCAAGTAGGCAACACTCATCCATTGAAAAGCATTATGAGTACTTCCAAGGCATTTGAGTTGTTGCACATGGATTTATTTGGGCCAACTACATACACAAGCATTGGTGGCAACAAGTATGGGTTTGTGATTGTGGATGATTTCACTAGATACACATGGGTATTCTTTCTTGGGGATAAGAGTGATGTATTTGACATATTCAAGAAGTTCATCAAGAGAGTGCAAAATAAATTTGAGACCACAATCAAGAAAGTGAGAAGTGACAATGGAAGTGAGTTTAGAAATACAAGAATTGATGAGCTATGTGATGAGCTTGGAATCAAACATCAATTTTCGGCCAAGTATACACCTCAATCAAATGGCTTAGTTGAGAGGAAGAATAGAACCTTGATTGATATGGCAAGATCAATGTTGAATGAGTATAATGTGAGTCATTCATTTTGGGCCGAAGCAATCAACACGGCTTGCTTCTATAGCAACCACCTCTATTGCCATAAGTTCTTAGAGAAGACACCATATGAAATCTTAAATGGAAGAAAGCCCAACATTGCATACTTTCGGGTATTTGGTTGCAAATGCTACATCTTGAAGAAGGGCACTAGATTGAGCAAGTTTGAGAAGAAATGTGATGAAGGATTCTTACTTGGTTACTCCACTACTAGCAAAGCTTATAGAGTTTGGAATTTGGCTAGTGGTTTACTTGAGGAAGTTCATGATGTTGAGTTTGATGAAACAAATGGCTCTCAAGATGAGGAAAATAACTTGGATGATGTGAGAGGAACTCAATTGACCAATGCTATGAAAGAAATGGATATTGGTGATATTAGGCCAAAGCAAGTGATTGATGTGGATGACAACAAAGATCAAGTGCCCCAAAGTCCAATTACACAAGCTAGTGGTTCTCTAATACAAAATCAAGCTAGTACATCATCTCAAGTGCAACAAGGTCAACAAGTGGCTAGTTCATCATCTCCAACTCATGATCAACATCAACATCCAAGCAATCAAGTCCAAGTGCTTCAACCAACTAACATTGTAAGAGACCATCCATTGGATTCCATCATTGGTGACATACAAAGGGGAGTTCAAACTAGATCAAGATTGGCATCATTTTGTGCTCACTCTTCCTTTGTGTCAATAGAAGAACCCAAGGACATTGATAAAGCATTGAGAGATCCGGATTGGGTAAATGCAATGCATGAAGAGCTCAACAACTTCAAGAGAAATGAAGTATGGGAACTAGTTGAGAGACCTAAGGATCACAATGTCATTGGAACTAGATGGGTCTTTCGCAACAAGCAAGATCAAGATGGAATAGTAGTAAGGAACAAAGCCAGACTAGTGGCTCAAGGTTACACACAAATAGAGGGTCTTGACTTTGGTGAAACTTATGCCCCGGTTGCAAGATTGGAAGCAATTAGGATCTTACTTGCCTATGCTTGTGCTCATAATATCAAGCTATATCAAATGGATGTGAAGAGTGCATTTCTCAATGGGTACATTCAAGAAGAGGTGTATGTGGAGCAACCTCCCGGTTTTGAAGATGACAAGAAACCCAATCATGTCTACAAATTGAGAAAAGCTTTGTATGGATTGAAGCAAGCACCTAGAGCATGGTATGAAAGATTAAGGGACTTCTTGCTAACTAAAGGATTTGTCATGGGCAAAGTGGATACTACTCTCTTCACTAAGAAGATTGGGAAAGACTTGTTTGTGTTGCAAATATATGTTGATGATATCATATTCGGTTCAACCAATCAAGATTATTGTGATGAGTTTGGAAAAATGATGGCAAAGGAATTTGAAATGTCAATGATCGGTGAACTTAGTTTCTTTCTTGGACTTCAAATCAAACAAATGAAGAAAGGAACATTTGTGAGCCAAACCAAGTACATCAAAGATATGCTCAAGAAGTTTGGCATGGAAGATGCAAAGGGCATTACAATCCCAATGGGCACTAGTGGAAGTTTGGATAGTGACAAGAGTGGCAACATGGTGGATCAAAAGCTATATAGATCAATGATGTTTAGTGTATGTATGTGTGCAAGATTTCAAGCCTCACCAAGAGAAAGTCATTTGAAGGCAACAAAGAGAATATTGAGGTATTTGAAGCATACACAAGATGTTGGATTATGGTATCCCAAAGGTGCAAGCTTTGAGCTAGTTGGATATTCGGATTCCGACTATGCCGGTGACAAAGTGGAGAGAAAGAGCACTTCCGGGACTTGTCAATTGTTGGGAAGATCGCTTGTCTCATGGTCATCCAAGAAGCAAAATAGTATTGCACTATCTACCGCCGAAGCCGAATACATTGCCGCGGGTAGTTGTTGTGCACAAATCTTGTGGATGAAGGCAACATTAAAGGATTTTGGAATCAATTTCAAGAATGTGCCATTGCTATGTGACAATGAAAGTGCCGTGAAGCTAACCAACAATCCGGTTCAACATCAAAGAACAAAGCATATTGATGTTCGTCATCATTTCATTAGAGATCATCAACAAAAGGGTGACATTGCTATTGAGAGTGTGGGCACCGAAGATCAACTAGCCGATCTTTTCACCAAGCCACTTGATGAGAAGAGATTTCACAAGCTAAAGAATGAGTTAAACATAATTGACTTCTCCAACATGAGTTGATGCACCCCATATATGACATGCCTCTCCTTCGAGCCCCAAGGTACAATTGGTTGACATGTCATGCATTCTATGCTAAGGACTTGCTTAGTGCATCTAGTCATAATTTACATGTTCTAGGCTCATACATGAAAATCAAATGACTTTGAAATTTATATGGTGCCACTATTGTTTCCATGACTTGTATGATCTAGTGGTAGCATATAACTTGTTTAAGTAGCTTGTGATCCTAAGTGTTTAATCTAGATCACTTGTCTAAATATTTGCTTCAACATGGTGCATGATAACCCTTCTAGTGAGGTGTGAAGAAGCTTGCCCTTGGATCAAACCGAAGCATTTTATTTATGCAAGCAATCTAGGTTGAATCACAAACTTGATCCTCACCCCATAATTTCAACATGATAATCTATCTAAAATTGGTCCCTTGTGGTCATTGGTGCCAAAGGGGGAGAAAGTGTTGTTCACAAAGATAGATTCTAAAAGGGGAGAAAACTTAAAGGGGAGAATTGATGAAAGAAGGGGATCAACTAAAATTTTGAGCACACAAGTAGGGGGAGCAAGCTCTTAAACATGAATGTTGCATTTCTTTGTGCACTTCATATGTATGATGCATAGTTATGCATTTCTTTTTCTCCGATACTTTGCTTGTGTGATGTTTTGCTAGTATACAATTGAATGGTGTATTGAAGTACTAGCATGAATAGGAAGTAGTTAGATTTCTCTTGCTTCATGTTTTTCAAAGTGGTACTAGAGCCTTGCTTATAATGTTGATCTCACGAGGTTTCTAGTTATGTTTGTGCTTTTCCAAGTGGTATCTAACTACACAAGGTGCTAAGATGGTGTTTATCGCTACTCCGATGGTATCACGCTTCAAAGGTCTATAATCTAAAACACTTAGCACCTATTGATAGTCAATGCTCCTAATCTTTCCTATCTAAACATGTATGCTTCCTAAATCCAAACATATAGCATACATGTAGGGGGAGCCATTGCTATCAATTTGAATTCATGATCACTTGTTCATACTTCTTACACATGGTAATATACTTGGACAATGTGACATGGGTTCAATCAAATTTTTATCATAATATCTTTGTGAAAGGGTTGTCACCAATTACCAACAAGGGGGAGATTGAAAGTCCTATGTTTGGTGTTGGTAATTAGTGACAATGCCTAAGTACTAATCCTATGCCTAAGTTGTATGTAGCATATGAGGATTAGTACATTCCAAGGTTGGTGGCAAGATGGACATGGTGATCATGATGGCCACACTTGGATTTGGACGCGCCCCTACGTGATCAAGGCAAAGGTATATGCTTAAGGGTTGTATTTTAGTAACCAAGACACCTAGTGGGTGTGGTTACATTATAGGATAGATAGCCGTACTATAAAGAGGGGAATGACGCGGCTATTGAACTCCTAAGTGCCTCTAGGTGTGCATTTCATGTCATATGCATTTGGATAGAACTAATAACGCCTCGAAAAATGATTGTGAAAATGCTAACACACATGCACATAGTGATGGTCACTTGGTGATGTTAGCACGTTTGCGATGGCGTTGGAGTTTAAGCGGTAGAGAGGGTTTGGGGTCCTCTCTCCCTCCCGCCGAGCGTGCGAGCGCGGGATTCAGGCGATTTCGGGGAAATGAAATGCCTATTTTCCACTACGCCGGAAGTCGGAAATCAAACGAAAATCAAACGGAGGCGAACTGAGGTCACAGTGGTGACCGGACGCTGCACCGGACGCGGTCACTGTTTGACCGGACGCGTCCGGTCAGCGTTCAGCGTCTGCGCGTTTTTCAGTTGGTTGATCGGACGCGCAGCGCGTCCGGTCACAGGCGACCGGACGCGTCCGGTCGTCCAGGGAGCTTACTGGACTCCGACCGGACGCGGGCACTGTGGCGTCCGGTCAGTTCTTCAGCGCGTCCGGTCGATGGTTCGTTTTGCGCGACTCAGTGTTGACCGGCGCGTCCGGTCAGTCACGGGACCGGCGCGTTCGGTCGTGACCAGCGCGTCCGGTCGGCGTTTCAATAACTAGCCGTTACGCGACCGGAGCGTCCGGTCAGTTGGACCAGCGCGTCCGGTCAGCACGATTTCAGCTGGATCTCGTTCCTAACGGCTATATTCGAAGGGGTACGTCTATAAATACTCGTTGGCCGGCTTAAGGCTCTCACTCTTGGACATTTGACATACTTGTGAGCACTTTGAGCTAAGCAACTCCCCTCCCACTCATCTCTCTTGCTTCTTTGCATATTCGAAGTGAGATTGAGTGATCCAAGTGCATTTGCATTGTGAGATTGCATCTAGTTGGCACTTAGTGGTTGATTTGCTGCGGGATTCTTGTTTCTCTTGGTGGTTGCCGCCACCTAGACGGCTTGGAGCAGCTTGGAGGCGTTGGCAAGAGTTGGTGATTGTTCTTGGCCACCTCCGGTGATTGTGAGGGGTTTGTGCCTACCTCGGCGGAGCGCCAAAGGCAACATTAGTGGATTGCTCGTGTCATTTGCAACCTTTTGCCATTTGGTAGGTTCTTGTGGCGCCTTTTGAGAGGCTCGGTGTGAGACCGATTAGCCACCGAACCACGTGGTGAAAAGGGACACAACGGGGACTAGCGTGCCGGCAAGCACGTGAACCTCAGGATAAATCTTCGTGTCATCACTTTCATATTGTGATTGATTGATCCCGGTGTTCGGTTGTCTTGGTTTTCATTGTTGATCATATTGGTTGGCTCAATACTTCGCCCCTCGGTGATACCCTCCTAACTCTCACTTGTATTACTTTCTTAGTTATCTTTGCTAGCTAGTTAGCTTTGCTAAAGTAGCTCTTTTGTGTAGCTTGCTAGTTGTAGTGGTAGTTACCTCCTCGGTTTGACTTGTGCGGTTGAGTGCAAATATACTAGATTTGTGAATTGGATAGGTGGCTTGCAAACACCCCGTAGGCTAAGCAAAACTTGCATCTCGCTATTGGTTGTATTGATAAACTTGTTTAGCTTGTCTTTGTAGAAATTTTTATAAGGCTATTCACCCCCCTCTAGCCATCAAGACCTTTCAGCAGCGCGCGTGAGCGGTGCCGTGAACAATTTGGGCACGGTAGCTCCCTTTGAAGCCTAACGTCGAACACGTGGCGCGCGAGAAAGTTCCCGTCCTTGCAGTCCCTAAACGACATATTCGGCTTGGATTCAGACCTGGGTGCCTATAGCAAAGTTGTTATCCATAAGCTGATCTCCAAGTCTTGTTAAGGGTGCACAGCTATTAAACTCTCGGATTAGCAGCTAATCAATCCTCAAGTTGACAGTGTCAATGCATTGACAGCGATAAAGAAAGCCCACACTTGAGGGTTGAAATGAAATCTAACCAAGCTCAAACTTTGCCTAGCCATTCTTCGCGGCCTACGCTCCAACTCTTATTTTTGGATCGAACCAAGTTGTTTAACGAAAACTCGAGAATGCGACACGCCAACATATCAACATCATTGCCCCCTAATCCCAGACTTAACATTTTAAAGGCTTAAAACAGCATCTACTTTTGAATTTTCAAAATTACTTATGATTTTGCATTGAAACATAAAAATTTCCAAAAATAAAAGTTGCTCAAAATTTTGAACTCTACAACGTTGCTTTTGTGACCAAACTCAGGTTTTGAATAATTTTTTAAATTTGAATTTGAGTTCAAAAGGGAACAAAGTAGGGTTTCTGTAAATTCAAAAATTACTTCAAATTTTTGAATACAACTTGAAAATCTGTAAAAAGAGAAAATGTAAAACTTTTTAAGATCTACAACTTTCATAATTGGGCCATCACCCAATTATGTCTAATTTTTGAAATTGAGTTGAAATTCAAATTTGGAATTTTAATATTTTCAATTTTATTCAAAATTTTACATTGAAATTTTGAAAACCTAAAACACCAAAGTTGTACATCTAGGTAATACCTATAACTTTGCTATTCAAACCATTTTCAAATTCTGCCTCCATTTTGAAATTGGAATAGGGAAATGAAAAGGGGTCAAATTTGAGATTTGCTTCTTTTCAAAATTACTCCACATTTTACACTAAAACTTTAAAAACTCACAACACCAAACTTGTAGCCCTTGAAAAAATCTACAAACTTGGTTTTAAACTTTTTCCCAAATTTTGCTTAAATTTTGAGTTACACAAAAAGGGGTAAAACGAGGTTTTCCGGAAATCAGGGTTTTGAATTCAATTGATTATTCTTTTAACTAAAACATGATTAATCCTTTAACACTAATAAAACATTATTTCATGTGATAAGCAACATGGCATAAACACGTATAAAGCATTTATTATTGAAATCAATCATAACAATTCACTATTGAAACATGTATATGTAACCTACGAAACATTGATCAAAACCTATGAAACATTACTTTGAAACATAGCCACACTCGATATGAAACATTGCAAGGCAACATGTGAGACTCTTTTGCAACATGAGCAACATGGCATAGGAAACATATGGAACACATGCAATATGACTAAAACAACTGGTGCAACATGAGTGCATTGATGGCATGTCATTTGATGTTTATGCTTGATGATGCTTCATAATCAAGTTTTAATTATTTCCTAACATCTGGGATGTTACAGCTAACCTCGAGGTGGGAGGGCGGAGGTGGGACGGCTGGCCGCGGACGCCGGACGCCGAACGAGGAGGGCGGAGTGGCGCGAGTTCGGGTGGGCGCGCGGAGGGGCGGAGGGACGCCGGAGGCAAGGGCACGGAGGGGCGGACGGCGGGACTAGAGCAGCCGAGGCGTGGAGCAGGAGTGGCTGAAGCACCGAGCGCGATGGGAATCGGGCGCCGCAACGCGGACGCCGGACGGGGATGGGAGTACGGGAGGGGCGCTGCTCCTGAACGGTTTGTGGATGTAGGGGTGGCAATCTGGCCTGTGATGGAGCTGTTGGGCTGGACGGCGGAAGACATACTCCATGGAATTTCAGCACATGCCATTCGGGAAGGGACCCAGACGCAGCCTGCACCTGCACTGCACGGCTGCACCGCAGGGAGGCGGCATCTGAGCCCGGCCCCGGCGGGCGGCGCTACCCCGTCGCCCCCATAGGCACATCACATATTGCCTTCCCCCGTGGCATCCACCCACCCACGCGGGCACCCATCAGGGATTCCGGACCCGATTCCCTTTCCGATTTCATTCCCCTCCACCTGCTGCGTGTGGACGATGCACGGGGAGAGGGAGAGTCTCCTCCTCCTCGACCGCAGCGCCGACGCCATGGAAAGGGGCGGCGAGCGCCACCACCCGCTTAGCGTATTCCTCCGGGACGCGAGGTGAGCCGCCCATCCATGATCCATGGCCATGCCGGGGCGCCCGCTATAGCTTGCTGTTTAATTAATTTTCACCTGTTTTTCACCCCCCCGCGCGCGCTTCCCCGTCTTCAGGCTCGCCTTCAGATGGGACGAGCTCGGGCAGGAGATCATGAAGATCGCGGTGCCCGGCGCGCTCGCGCTCATGGCTGACCCAGTCGCCTCCCTCGTCGACACCGCCTTCATTGGCCACATAGGTTTGCTCTTGTTCTTGCCTTCTCCCCGTTTCTTCCAAGTCTCGGGCGCCCGTCCTAAACCTGCTCCATCCACGTAACTCCCGAAAAACAAAGTAATACTAGTTAAGATTGATACTTTGCGACAAGTACCATGCTCTGCACCTGCTTGTTCAATGTGAATTTATTCGATCAAGGGGCTTAGCTGTCTGCACCTCCACCGACTAACATGCCCTCCTTCCATTTCACGTTGTCGCAAGAAGACCTGAACAACGAGTCCTGACTGTTATATATACCCAAAAAAAAAGGAGTACTGGCGTCTTTCACGAATAATATGGCCATGCCTTGAATCAAAGGAAAAAGCACGTGTGCAGTCAGCGTGCATTGCTGCAAAAGATATGACGAAGCTGGAAGCATGGGTGTCTGCAACTCGAGAACTGCGGTGATAGAATACAGAAACTAGAGGGTACTGTGGAAAATAGCGGGACTAGGTTGATTATTACTTTCTTGCTTAATCTTCCACATAGTTCAACAGTATAAGCCAACCTAGGATGCTTTGACCTTTAACCTCAACTCACCTTAGCTTAATTATTGGGCTATTGGCTCTGCTCTACCTTAACTGGACTCCTTCAGTTTCTTAATCTAGTCAACTATCCTTTCTAACTGCCCTGGACTCCCACTGAACCTGATCATTTAGTGCTAAATGAAGTCCACAAAGTAGTGTGATTCTCTTGAGATGTTTTGACAAGAAGCTTGGTTACTCTGATACTCCCTCCGTCCTTCATTTAGAGGCGTAGTAGCATTTTTCACCGAGACCAAGGAGAATTTAATTGCCGTAACCTCCAGCCTGTTCTACGCTGCAAAATCTTCGTATCCCACGCTGATGGTAACTCCCTGCTGCATGGCTGCATGCAAAAGCATTCAACGCTCGTGCAACGCCGGAACGCCCGTGACTGCGCTCGTCCGCTTCCGCGTTTTTAGTTTCAGTTTTGCAGTTGAAAATTGCCGCGTTTTGAGTTTCAGTTTTGCTGTTGAAAATTACCGCCATGCATAAGAAATCAAATCTCCCGCTTAAGGTTTCAGGGTGTTTAAAATTTTCACAGTTGCCGCGCCTATGAAGCCTCCACAGTTCTATATATACCCTCTCCTGCAGCCTGTTCTAATCAGCTCTCTCTCTCTCGTCAATTCTCCTCTCCCTACCTCTCCAATCCATGGCGCCATTAGGCTTTGATCTCAACCAAGAGGCGCCCCCAGATTGGGACAATCCAATTGATTGGGAAGCCATCGGCGAGTGGGAAGGGCCTGCACATGTTCTCGGCTACAACTTTGTGTGGGATGATGGAAATAATGGTGCCGCTAGTTTTCAAAGATTCAGTTTGTTTTGTGCCAAATATGATTCCGCTGACTTGTTTTTCCCTCTGCTTTTCTAGTCGGAGATCATGACGACGATGCCGACGACCATGGCACCCAGCATGGTGATGCCAGTGACCATGGTGCCCAGCAAGTCGATGCCGCGAGCAATGCTTTGGATCATGGAGGAAACAATAACACTGGAGAGGGTAAGCTAGCATTTCTATCATCAGCATCTGTAAGCTTCTTTGTTGCATGGTACTGTAGCGCGTTGCTTTCATGCACGTTGCATGAGCATGAGCATGACCATATTATACTTTCACGTTGTACTACCATGCTCTTTGTTTTAAATTCGATTTATCTTTGCAGCTTCTAGTGAGACAGAGGAAGTTCTACACCAGATGACATTAAGATGGCTATATATTGTGATTTGTTAGCCAAAACAAAACCACCTATACTACAGCGTGGAGTGAGTAAGGAAGTTGCACAGAAACAGTGTGCCTCGTAGAGTAGTGCAGAGGATATGGCGAGAAGGACAACTTGCTGGTGGGATACATGGTGTTAAAAATAAGTTGGTTAGGAATTGTGGTCGCAAATGAATTGAGATAGACATGGAAGCCATAAAAAATGTGCCTTTGAAAGAGCGCACAACCATCCGTGATCTAGCCAATGCGCTCGGTGTGTCTAAAAGCGCACTTCATAGTCGTTTTAGGGAGGGTTATTTCCGTCGGCACACAAATGACCTAAAGTTTAGTTTAACAGATGAAAACAAGAAGGCACGAGTTAAGTACTGCTTGTCCATGCTCACAAACAACATTCCAAATGCTCCCACATTCAAACCAATGTACAACATCGTGTACATCGATGAGAAGTGGTTCTATAGGACTAGGCGTAACCAAAAGTACTATCTCGCCAATGATGAAGAAAGACCACAAAGAGCGGTTAAAAGCAAAAACTTCATTGAAAAGGTCATGGTTCTTACTGTGGTTGCTCGGCCTAGATTTGATGAGCATGGTGTATGCACCTTTGATGGGAAATTTGGCAATTTTCCCTTTGTCTACGTAGAGCCTGCAAAGAGATGGAGCCCCAATAGAGATAGAAGTATGACATGCATATGCACTTAAAATTTTCCCTTTTCTATTTAATTTTCTCTTTTTTACTTAATTTGGCTAACAAAGAGTATATGCTTTCTGTAGGTGTCATGGTAACAAAGGCCATGACGTCTGTTACCAAGGAAATTAGCCGGCAATTCCTTATCAACAAAGTCCTCCCTGCAATAAAGGAAAAATGGCCAGCCGAAGAAAGAGGAATGCCAATATTCATCCAGCAGGACAATGCCAGGACTCACGTTGCTGTAAATGATCCAGCATTTGTAGAAGCTGCCCAAGCAGATGGGTGGGACATACGGCTAACATGCCAGCCACCAAACTCACCCGATCTTAATGTGTTGGACCTTGGTTTCTTTGCAGCAATTCAAGCGTTGTTTTACAAGGGAACTCCAAACAACATCGGAAAAAAATGTGGAAAAGGTTGACAAGGCATTTCGCGAGTACCCTGTGGATAGGTCCAATCGGATTTTCCTAACACAACAGAGTTGCATGATGGAGATCATGAAGCAAAATGGAGGACAATATTACAACATCCCGCACATGAAGAAGAAGCACTTGGAGATGACAGGCAACCTTCCAATTAGCTATGAGTGTCCGATGGAAATTTACAATCAAGCATTAGGATTCGTTGGTTAAACTTGCTTCTTTTGCCATGATGTTTAGAGTATCTTTTGCATGGGTAGTGTCTGTTTACTTCTTTCCTGTTAATCTTAAGCTAGTCATGATGTTTAGACGATGCATGTTTAGAGGGACTTTTGAAATGAATGCATGAAGAAATAGATAGACATAAGCACTTCTAGGTAGCATCAGCGTTACATGCACTCTTACTACTGCTCGGTTACATTGAATCAAAAACTACTCTTGCTGTTCGCCTACACTGGTTGAATCTTGAATATCAGCATCACTCTCGGCCATCCATATGTGTGCAGGGAACAATACAGTATCGCCATCCATCTTTAGATTGTCGATGTTAGGGAAAAGTACCTTGCAGTCAAACTCGTTGAAGCCATAGATCCATGATGTGATCTCATACTCACTGTGTATGAGACCACAGCGAGAGCATGGAATCCTGATGCCGCGACGGATTCGCCACTCCTCACGATCGATGGTAACGAGCTCGCTCTCGTCCTCGGAGTCCGGCGCCCAGTTGAGACCATGAATGAGCACCGGCGAAGCGACCGCGCCCTTTGCCGGCGAGGCGGCCGCGCCCTTTGCCGGCGAAGCAGCCGCGTCCTTTGCCCGCGAGGCAGCCGAACCCTTTGCTGGCGAGGTGGCCGCGTCCTTTTCCAGCGAGGTGCCCGCGCCTTTTGCCGGCGAGGCGGCCGTGCCCTTGGCCGGCGAGGTTTCCGCGTCCTTTTCCATGTCCATGGCCGGTGCTTCTCTTTTGTGGCTGAGTACGCAAGCGGGAGGGATAAAATAGGAAGCGCAGTTGGGAAGGGAGAGCAACTTGCATGCATGCATGCAGCTGATACTGGAAACGAGGCGTCGCAGTTACTACGCGCGAGAATACAGGACGTGAGCGTTGGCTCCCGATGCACCCAACGGCTTAGGCGCCGGTGAATTCACAGACCTTTTCCCAAGCCAATACGCCTCTAAATGAAGGACGGAGGGAGTATACAGGTATTTTGATTGCTCTGATGTTTTTCATTTTTGATAACCAGGTCCGGTTGAACTTGGAGCTGTAGGTGTATCAATTGCTGTGTTTAATCAAGTCTCGAGAATTGCAGTGTTCCCCCTTGTTAGCGTCACAACATCATTTGTTGCTGAGGAGGATGCTCTGTCCAATGGCAGAGACAATGACAAAATACATCAAGAAAATGAATCCAATGTTTCTCTTAGTGAAATGGAGGAACTGATTTCTCCTGAAGGTGATCTTCTTTTAAAAAGCATGGACAGATGGTCAGTCCATACTTCTCTTGACACTTCAAAATTTACTTGCAGGGGCCAGTGCCACTACCAGCATATCATCTTTTGAAACTGATTCATGTGAGGTCAGTGTTGAGCAAAAGAGGAAAAATATTCCATCAGTCTCTACAGCACTATTACTTGGTGGGGTGCTTGGCCTACTTGAAACCCTACTGCTTGTTCTCTCTGCAAAACCTATCTTAGGTTACATGGGTGTAACACCGGTAATAATTTCTTGATTCCTTCTTGTCTATTAATGTCCTTTATTCTTTTCAGCAAAAATACACAAGGGATAGCATAATGGATTTCCCTATAATTCTGAATTTATAGCAACGGATGAAAGCCTACGAGTATATTTTGAGGATGCTGCTATTGTTTATTTTACTTAACTAACTAAACAAATGTATTAGCTAAATAAATGTTCTTTTAGGTTGCTAAAACATCAAATGCAGAAAAATTTAGAGTAAGAAACTGTTGCAATAGAGTAGGCTCATATCATCAGTATAATTGTTGAAAGCTGTGAAGATTTTGAAAATTCTATGAAGAATCTGTTACGATTAGGGGTTTGCCTTTTGTTGCTTTTTCCCATAAGCGGTTGCCTTTTCAATTGAAGGACTATTTTCCAACAGGATTCTGCTATGATGAAGCCCGCATTGCAGTACTTGGTTCTCAGATCTCTTGGTGCTCCTGCTGTCCTGTTATCTCTGGCAACACAAGGAGTCTTTCGCGGATTTAAGGATACAAAGACGCCTCTATATGCAACTGGTATAATAATATTTCAGTTCTTAGTTAGTAAACCATAGATAGTTGGCAAATTGAATTCTAAAAGAAATCTTCCACTTTACTCCAATCATGACTGAGATTTGAATCGCCACATTTCATTACGGATCATTTCCCCCCATTAATGCTAGTTTTGAAAGTGGTCTGCCATCACAAAAAACGTACCATTCAGTTTTGCTGAATGGCATTGACATATGGGCTGATATGAACTTATCTCTCTTTCCCAAGTCCCAAGTCCCAACCCACAGACAATCACATCCACTACATGTAGTGGGACAACACAGTGTGCAGGCATCATTGCATGCAGATATGGGATGGCTTGGTGATGGTGTGTTGTATGCAAAACATGCACGCAAGAAAGTCTCTCTAGAGCCTAGTCCTTGTGTAGAGAGGAAGGGAATGCAAAGAGAAACATATTGAAGAAAAAGATGCAGAGAGAAGGGTGTTTTCTTAGGTAGTGAGCCTAGCTCAACTGGTCGGGTGAGAGGTGTGGCAATGCACCCAACCACCCAGGTTCAAGTCCCGTCTTGGACTGAATTTGGGTGCCTATTTCTCTTCTTAATGAAAAACCACCTAGTTCCTCCTAGGTTGGATCTCATTTTTTTTAGAAGGGTGTTTTCTTTGACTTAGTGATGTTAGTAAGCTGGGGTGACATAGCAGCTCATATGTGCAATTCCACCTTCAAATAAGTTGATGCCATAAAACTACTAAGCAAACTGGTTTCGGATGTTAAGTTATCCGGTATGTGAACATCTGGATTACACTGAGCTATGCTTATACTTGAGAGGAGTAAACTGTACCTTTTCCATTTCTCAATATTTTTAAGTACATTTTCAATCCATATTTCAAACACGTGCAGTTTGGACTGAAGGATCCAACATTGACTGCAATGTATTCATGATAACATTTGATAGTTGACCATATTTTAGTCATTTACATGATTTGTTATATGATGCTAATGGTTTGTGGCAATGTTTCTCGGAAGGATTTCTGTTTTGCTTATGTCTAATGTTTTTATGACGACCAGTGGCTGGAGATGCGATCAATATAGTTTTGGATCCAATATTTATCTTTGTGTTCCAATATGGTGTTAGTGGTGCCGCCATTGCTCATGTTATATCACAGTACGTACATACCTTTTGCTTTTTCCCTGTCGAGACGGAAGGCACATACATCTAAAAGTTTATGATTCTTGTGCTCTATCTTTTGTGATAGTGTATGGTGGAACATTCTGCAGATATTTTATTGCATCGATACTCTTATGGAGATTAAGGCTCCATGTTGATTTGTTGCCACCTAGCTTTAAGCACCTGCAGTTTGGCCGGTTTCTTAAAAATGGTAATTTATTTCTAATACACTTGACTCCAACTAAGATATGATACTCTTTTCCCCTATAGAAGATTGTACCATACGCCTTGTTACTATACTGATTACTATACTCTGTACTGAAAATTTGCTCATCACATGATTATTAGTACAAGTGAACCATTTACCTGTCTATTTTTACAGTTGACATTGTCATTACAAATATTTTTTGCTTATTTACATCTGAGCTATGAATCTATGATATCTCTTTCCACAATATTGCTACATCATTTAATTCATACTGAAGAAATGGAATTCACAGTAGTTTCAGCTGTTTAAACCGCGTACTGATTGTAATATTGTATTAAGATATTCTCTTTTTACACTTCAGGTTTTCTGTTACTTGCACGAGTTATTGCCGCAACTTTTTGTGTGACACTATCTGCGTCAATGGCTGCACGACTAGGTTCAACTCCAATGGCTGCATTCCAGATCTGCTTGCAAACCTGGTTGGCTTGCTCACTTCTTGCTGATGGATTGGCTTTTGCTGGACAGGTAAGGGAACTCTTTCTTTCCCTTGGTCGTTCCTTCTTTATTGGAATTTGTATGACATTTAAGCTCCAGTTAATATGGTTGGCAATGGGTTTTCCGGATGCATCTTATCTTTTAGTTTATTTCTTATAAATCCGGATCACATTTCAACAGGCTATACTTGCAAGTGCATTTGCTCGTAAGGACTATCCAAAGGCTACTGCCACAGCTTCTCGTATCTTGCAGGTATGTTATTTATCTTGATTTTCTATTTGACACATTTTCCATGGCCTTAGAGAAGCACTTGTTTTGCAGCTGGCTTTGGTCTTGGGACTTATCTTAAGCATACTTCTTGGTATTGGTCTGCGCATAGGATCTAGATTATTCACGGATGATCAAGGTGTACTGCATCATATCTACATAGGAATACCGGTATGGTTTCTATGCTAAATGCTAAGAGTGGCAAGTCTCTGCCTTCATATCTCACATTATCTCTTTTACCCGTTCAAAAAAAAAACATTCTCTCTTTTATTCTTTCATATTATTGTGTTGGTATAGTTTGTAGCTTGAAACGGATTCTACATTACTTCTTTTTTTCATTTATACACGAAGCCGGAGGCAATTTCAAGAGGCTCATGAATACATGATCTTCTGCGTGTTTGTTTTCATTTATTAATCCCACCTTTTCCACTAATTAAGTACTCCTGCATGCTTCCTGAGAAACATTAAGGGTCAAAATCTGCATGCAAGCCTTTCAGATAGAAGTTAGGAAAGAAAAAGAGCTAAGGACTAAATTAACCATTCCTTAGTTTCTGCTTCCTTAAAAAACGACATGTAAAATCAACTGGAGGCAGTTTCTCTTAAAATACTTATCTAAACTATTTGTTTTTTCCTTGTGCAGTTTGTCTGCCTTACTCAACCAATCAATGCTTTGGCTTTTGTTTTTGATGGTATCAATTATGGAGCATCAGATTTCGGATATGCTGCCTATTCAATGGCAAGTTGACAAACTTCTGTTCTTCTAGTTATCGTGTATTCTTTTAAACTTTTTCTCTTATGAATTTTATTGAATCCTGTATCATCAGGTCCTTGTTGCTATTGTCAGTATCATTTGCATCCTCACTCTTGAAAGTTATAGTGGTTTTATTGGAATCTGGATAGCTTTGGTGATCTACATGAGCCTCCGGATGTTTGCTGGATTTTGGAGGTAAAATTATTCAACAATTCCAACATTTTATTTGGTCATTACTGTTTCAAATCTTATGCAGTTTAACATAAAATCTGAAAACCGTCACACCTACTCTTATGCTAGCCAAAATACAACTTTGTCGCATTTAAAGTGAAAAACTCACTGAGGCTTGATCTAGAGTTACTCCAAATGTGTCTCAAGTTAAGAAACCGACTGTTCTATAACCTAGACAAAGTTGGAAAATGAGCATCAGTGGCCATTTTCCAGTCAATCCCTGAGCTCAGGATTTTCTAGCCGCTTGCTCCAAGGACGAGTTCAGCCTATTTATGGCCTCCAGTGAAGGTCGGAGCTGTGGGTAAACATAACGCCCCTTTTAATATGAAATAATCTCAAACAAAAGCATTTTGTTGTAACACAAGATTTGGATCTCTATGGAGAGTAGTAAGAGCCGGCATCTATCAAGAATAATGGTGCAATATGCCACAACATTGAATAACAGGTGGATTGCATTCGGCATGTGTGTGTGGGCATGGGCATTGAGCAATGAATGGAGAGTATGGGTCACATCCTGGACATGAAAAAACACCACTTGCGATCTTTGAGAGAACCACATCCTTCTTTTGGGAAGGGCTGACACTATTTAGTTTAATTTGGTGGCACGTGTGTGATTTTTGTTTTGTTTTTCCTTCCCCCAAACACTGTGCTCGAGCCAGCTCAGTGTTACACCAGCTGTAATGTGGCTTTTGTTTTAGTACGCGTATATTAACAATGGCTTACCACTCTTTGTTCTGTTCTTCCAGGATAGGGACGGCACAAGGGCCATGGGCTTATCTTCGCAGCTGAACATGAGCGCAAAGCTAATAATCTGACTTAACCAACACGACGAGCACATGATTTATTGGGCGCAAAAGTGTACGCAATACGGACTCAATTCACCAAACTTCATTCTGCGACTTTGGCAGATTTGTAGGCACTCACGCCGTTAAACAATCTGTTGTACTGGCCTAGTGTAGTTGGTAGTTGTGACAGATGGAAAATTATGTTATGATTGGCCACTATACATAGCAGAGTTGTAATACATACCCCACCAGGGAACTTGTCAAAAGTTTAGCACACTTGTTGTACTAAGGCGTGTGAACTATGCCGACATGCCAATTATGCAATTGGTAGTCCAGATTTAAGGACAAACTATGCTACGACATGTTGTAGCTATTTTATGTTCCGTATTCATACGATACGAGCAGATACTACTTACAAGTAAAATACCGTCCAGTCATATATGGAACTAAAATGGTGAGTACAGTTGCGGGCATGTACTCGGGGGTCCTATCTCCTCCACTCATGAGTCTTGACTAATAAAGATCGGTAATGCTACGGTTTTACCATGAGCACAAATCGTCGAACGCTTCCGCAAGCCCACCGCATCGTCGCTTGCGCTTTTATCCTGTTGCTGCCTCTGCCCACGAGTTTATTAAAAAAATCACACATCCTTATCCCGTCCGCTTCCTTCTCCCTAGTTGTAGCGCCTTGCGGCTGCATCGTCCTGGACTCGGACTCGCACTCCCCTCACTGCTGTCGCGCGCCCCATCAGCCGCCGCTCGCTCGTGCCCCGTTGCGCGTCTCGCCCCATCCCGTCACGCGCGCTGGTGCTGGTGGTGCTCACTCCGCATTGCACGCGCTGCCCTCCCTCCTGACCCAAGCTCGGTGCTGGTGGTGCTAGTTGCTAGTGGTGCTCGTGCGCCGCCACTTGCCGCTGGCTCTTACCCCAACGCCCAGAATTGATCGGCACAGGCGCCCCCCTCCCCTATATTGTAAATATATGTTTCAAGTGTTTTAGAGGTATGTTGCAGTTGTTTTATATGGATGTTGCAAAAGTATATCATGGATGTTGTATATGTTACAAGTGTTCCAGAGACATGTTACAAGAGTTTGTTCAAAATGTATCATCTGTTCCAAACGTATGTTGCAAACGTTTTGATATGGATGTTGCATATGTTTCACAAATATATTGCAATAATATGTTCCAAATGTTTCATATGTTCCAGTCTTCCGTTGCAGTAAGTGTTTTCTCATGTTGCAAGTTGTAAAAGTTTTATATAGATGCTGCATATGTTTTCACACATATGTTGCCAGTGTATGTTCAAAATATTTCATCTGTTTCAGTCGTACGTTGCATTCAAGTGTTTTCATGTTACATGTGTTTCATGCTGTTCGGAGAGATAGGGGGCGCAGGGGAGTCATGGTGGCACAGCACTAGCGCCGGGGAATGGGGTACGACAAGCCGGTGGGTGGCGGACGTAGCGCGCAGCGCGGTAGGGGCCGGCAGGCGGCGGCATGATGGGCTGGGTGCGCCTATAGGGCCGGGGCGAATGGATGGGGGCGGGGTGCGCGGATGGGGGCGGGTTTCGAGGCGGACGTGACAGATTGTGAGCAAGTCGTACGTACACGACAACGGCGTGATGCACATGCGGGCAGGGCGAATTAGCGGACGGGGGACAGGCTGTGCAGGCGCGCATGGGAAACAGTCGTCCGACGGAATCCTATCACGTTGGATGTCCGGGGCCAGCACGTCATAATACAGAATGTCATTCACACTCTCGAGTTAATCAATTTTAACTTTAACCAAATTTATGAATAATACTTTAATTTATAATGCATAATAAGTATTATTAGATGGATAATGAAACATATTTTTATAAGAATCATTAGATGGATAATGAAACATGTTTTTATAATAAACATATTTAGACAAATGTTGTTTGATATATTATTTTTATAAGCCTAGTCAAGGAAGTTTGATTTACTCCAAATAAGCCTATGATGACATTCTTTTTAGGACAGGGAGGGTAGCATTTACCCCCACAAGAAATTTAAAACTCAGCAAAGAGATATGCGTGGGCATTGGTCAGTACTAGGACCAGTTTGGCATAAGCTTCAGCTCCAATATCCATGTCGGATTTGTAGCTTGTATATTAATGCCTCATCTAGGAGTCGATGAAGCCGATTTTTTTGCCTTTTTTTAAAAGATATTCACAGATACATCCTTGAAGATATCCTTTCAAAATATAGACCCTAGTCATTTTATATGTGTAGTTGACGTGGCTACTTGCATGGCGCGAACGTGGCATGAGCTCGCCCCCGTGGATCTTGGGGTCGAGCTCAACACCAATGGTAGCGGCGCCGAGCTCTGGCCAGCTGGCCTCACGAGGGAGTGCCATTTGTTCCTGTATTTTTCTCCTCCCCCGTCTGAATTTAACCCTAGCTCAGGTATAATTTGCTAAGTCTCCAAAAATTTTACCATGAGATGGACAATTCTGACTATTTTAGCTATACCGGCTTCACCGCTCCAGCTCATTCGTACAAGGTAACAAGTAGCCAATGCCTTTTAGAACCATGTCAGGCCTAAAATAAAGTGGTTTAAATATTTATATCTAATCCAAACTAGTATAAATCCAACTCCAAATCCAAAAATTCTTGGAGCTACAAATATGTAGTTCGCACAAATCCATAGATTTTTTGGAGCTCCACCACTCCAACAGACATGCCCTAAAACTAAGATGCCTAAGAATAATGCAGGTAGTTAGCTTCCTGAAAGCAAGCTCCAAGCTTGAGCAGTTGACATCCTTCCCATGTCTAAGTCTACGTACCTAATCGGTTATTAGAAATTCATAAATACCGACTATCATATTACAGCTAGCAAAGCAGATCTTATAAGATCATGTTCATAATATTACCTGGACAAATCTTATTAGGAAGCCTGGCCTAATATATACATTATAAAGCGTCTTCAAATCTGGCATATTCTATTCTTCCCTATACTAACTCTGTCTCAAAAACGCAATTTACTTCTAAGAAGTCAAATAATTTAAATCTTGACCAAATTTATGTAAAAACTACGAGTAACATTTATGATGCCAAATTAATATCATCAGATTAATTATAAATATTTTTTATAGTAAATCTATTTAGAGACAAATGTTGGTACTATTTTCTATAAATTTAATCAAACTTAAAAAAAAACTTTGCCTTGTTCTAAACCTATAATTATATTTTTTAAACAGCGGAATACTTGATTTTTTTTGAAATGAGAGGAGTGCTTGTCGGCGAGGTTTGTATATGACTGCAATACAATTTGTTAAGAATGTGAGTTAGGCCCAAAGGGTATATTCGGCTTATCTAGTGGCGGGCCCAAAGGGTAGTCCAGATAGGCCCAAGACTACCCTAGAATCTGGCCCACAACTAGTTTAGTACTCAGTATTTTTGATCTTTTGGCCCATGAAAAATCTGGCCCAACAAATAACTGAAAGAAGGCCACTGGCCGGTGGCCGTCTAGACTCGATCTAGCACGCCCCATGCCCCCAGCCCCAGCGTGACTGCGCGAGACCTGCACCGACGCCGAGTCCCCAACTCCCCAAGTGCCGAGGCCGCGAGGGACCGTCGAGCATTGAGTGCCGAGGCAGACGGTGCCACGGCGACTTCCACGAGCAACGAGGGCGAGTGCCGCCGCGGTGCCGCCCGCCGCCCCCGAGCGTCGAGTCCGAGTCGCCCAAGCGGCACCCCGCCGGCCGCCGCCCCGCCTGGGCCTGGCACTGCCGCGCTGGTCATCCGTCGGCCGTCGCCAAGCCTGAGCGGTGCTCCCGCTGCGGCACTGAGCCGCGCCCCGCGCCGGCCATCGGGTGCGCAAGCTGCAAAGCAGCTGGCAGCGCGCCAGCGCCCCTCGACAGGTGAGTGTGCTTCTGATTTTCTGAAGTTCTAAGCTCTCCCAAATCTCATACCTAGGGTTGGATACTGAGCAGTGAGCACTGGATTGTAAGTTTGATCTTAGGGATTTTGTATATGATAAATTGGTGTGATTTATTATTATTGGTTAGGGCAGAGCATACAATTGAATGAAATTTCTTGTCATTTTTTAAGGAAGTGAGGCATTAAGAAATCTCTTGTGAATGAAATTTCTAGTTAGGGATTGATTCTTGTGAATAAAATCGAACCTTTTAATTGTATTATCACAATTTGCTTAATTTACAGTCATGCATACTGATTTTTTTAAAAAAAGAAATTTGTCATATTACATATAATTTTTTTTGACTGGGACTACCCTCGTCTCAAATCCTAGGTCCGCCGCTGATGGTAACTGGTACTCCCTCCATTCCAAATTATAAGGTATTCCAAGAATCTTGGAGACTCAAAGCATTTTAAGTTTGATCAAAATTACAGAGAAAATTACAAAAAATTATAACATCAAATAGTTATACTATGAAAATATAATTAATGAAGAATTTAATAATACTTAATTGGTGTTATAAATATTATTATTTTATCATATAAATTTAGTTAAACTTGAGATCCTTTGACTCTCCAAGATTCTTGGAATGTCTTATAATTTGGGATGGAGGGAGTACGTACTCCCTTCGTATCGGATTTAGAAGTCGTTGAGGACAGTGACACGGTCTCCAAAACACAACTTGACCTCTTGTTTTTATAAAAAATATTTATAGAAAAGTGATATATATATATTTATGAAAAGTATTTTTCAAGACAAATCTATTCATATAATTTTTACATTTGCAAACTCAACAACTTAAAAGTTATTGATGATTTATATTCCCAATGTTTGACCCAAATCTTGTCAAAACGACTTCTAAATCCGATACAGAGGCAGTACTAGTTTGAATGAATACCAGCAGTTTTTTTTCTTTCTCAGTTTCAATTTGATTGCAAAATGAAAACTGAAATTGAACATTAAAGATGCAAATACACAGCCTCACTGGACGCTAGTAGGAAGAAGATGTGGAGAAGAGGGCGCCGGCGCTCATCCGGTCGGGTTGGTGGGAGCCACGGCCACGGGCAAGGCGGGAGCAGTGGGCCCCGGAACATTTGGGCTCGGGGATGGCCGGATGGGCCTTTCCCAGCAGTCGGCGCAATCGGCGGCCTCCACGCGCGACGAACAGCAAGTCCTCCTGCCGCCCCGGCCCCGCCGCCTTCTCTTCTCCTCCACCACTCCCTGCCCCGTGGCCCCGCTTCGGTCGCCGCCCGAGGAGCACACTCCCCCTTCCGCCGCCGCCGCGCCGAGGGAGCTTGAGACCCTCCCTGCCTCCGCCGCCGCTCCGTACGAGGCGGACAAGCCCGCCGCGCCGGCCGGCCGGCCGGCCTGCCTCTTCCTGCCGCTGCCAGGTCGCGCTCTCCCCATCTCCGGTTCTCTCCCGGTCTGTTCGTTTGGGTTCGACATCCTTCCGTTCCTTCCAGGAGACGCGGTTGGTTGATTGACTGATTAATTCCGTCCTTCCTTAGGAGCATCCGCAGTCGTGGTCGACCCACCCCGCCCTTGGCCGGCACCGACACCTCGACGGCCTACTTCGTGGCCGCCGCACCGTCCGCCCTCCGACGTTGCGCACGTTGAACCGGAGGTCGGAGATCTGCCTCGTTGAGCCGGAGCCGGAGGTCGGAGGTTAGCCTCCGCCTACGAATCGGCAGCAGCAGCAGCCAGCAGGTGCATATCCGTTTTTTTATACATCGGTTCTTCCCTCTCTCTCCTCAATCGCCTCCTCAAGTGGTTGATTCGATTCCTTGTGCCACTGATAAGCCCTAAATAAACCCAGCTAGCTTCCTTTCGATTGGATGTATCCCCGGTGTCGGAGGAGTTGGGGTTTCAGCAAATTCAACCCGTCCTTTCTCTACATTCCATTAGAGTTACAATAATAGCTGTGCATTTCATTGTTACATACATGGTGCCCCAGCCCATCTGCCCATTGTTCTGTTAGATTATTCTTATTATGCACGCAGCGTTGGTCCATCACTGTTGAAATGCTAGTGCAATTTTTTGGGTCCACTTATAGACAGTTAAACCCAGGCAGTGTTGTGCACGCTTGATTTTACCCGCATGAAAGGTCATGAACGCTGAAACGGTTTAAAGAAAACTATAAAAGTGAAACAAGTCAGAGGTGGAGAAAGACAAACTATGGCCTTGAAACTCATGGATGCATGATAATGTCACGTTATTTAAGTTAACACGCTAAATTTTCTCTGTTTAATAGCATTACTATAGCCGTATGCAAAAAGTACAAACGTCTAGGTGCTAGGCAGAGCCTCATCGCCTGCCTAGCGCTTAGCATTTTGTTATAACATTGAGTATTTGCTGACTGGGGCATCTTGAGAAAATCGAGAGTTGGGCATGGTTATGTTACAGATGATGCTAATATATGGTTTTCCCTGATGGGTCCTCGTAAACCAATTGGGCATTGCCCCAACTTTTCTGGATTTTATTTGTCCGTTCTGCTGTAGCCCTGTATCCATTGTTGTCGTTGAGTACTTTTGCTGCGGTTTAGTTAGTTATGTCACTGCCAGTTGTCCTCCATCTTGAACTCCACCGTTACTCACATGTGATGTTGCACCATATTTTCCTGCATCTACTGCTTCCGATCCTTGTAAATTATTGGTTCCATTAAAGGCTCTTTGCATTGTGGCATTCATTTGGTAGTTGTGTATTTAGTTCAAATTTATATTAAGTTCCAGAACATTCTGGTTGAATACCCCATCCTAACTCTACAGGCCCTAAGGATTTTTATTTCCTTTTATACTTGTCTGATTCTATGTTTGTCCTCATTGCTGCTTCCTAAACGTGCAATATTCCTTTCAGGCTTTCAGTGACACTTTAAGTTCAAGATAGCCTGCTGTAGACCACAACGGCCACACAGATGATTGATGATGAGGCCAACTTCGGCAATATCCTTGATGCCTCAGAAGAAGTTCAGGCTACTGCAAAGTTCCGTCCCAAGCAACGGCCCAAACCCCGAAAAACAGCTATGTCATCCAGATCTGCAGCGCCTAATCCTACTGAAGAAACTGGAGATGGGAAAGTAGGAGCCTTAAATCAAGTCAATTCTTCTAAAAAGCTCACCAGACAAGAAAGGACATCCTTGACGTGCCCTGGTAGCGAGTCAGTTGATACTGTTGCTGGTTCTCAAGGTACTCTCGACACACCATCGGAAGATGCGATGACAGTTCCCCTGGGTCCTCTGGCTGGTGCTTCTGCTGCAGATAGGATTTCTCAAGATGGCGAACACAATGATGATCCTTCTATACACCAAGAAAACTCGGTTGCTTCAGATATCAATGTGTCACCTAACAGTTCATGTGGCAAGGCTGTTGATGATATAGTTGAATTTGGGGACATGTGTGATGCACAAGTTGATGAGGAAATAGTTCCAAAGTTCCGGCCAAAGGCACAGACGAAGCTTCTTAAGGAAACAGCCAAATCTCGGAAGACTAACCAAAAGGTGGAAGCTTCCACTGTAGATGTGGTTACACAAAATGGAAAGGGCAATAATATTCAGACAAGACTCCATGACGATCAGGTACAGGATCCTAAAAGTCATGAAAGTGTGCAGATCCCAGATTCTGAAGAACTATTGGCAACTGATAATAGTAAAAGTTGCAATTTAGCTAACCTCGACAGTGTCCTTGAGGAGTCAGTTCAAGAGGAAACAATAGCTAAGTTTCGTCCTAAATTGCAACCGAAGCCTGGGAAGGCTCCATCCAAGGTTGCTGTGACTAAAAATAATGTTGCTGCTGTTGCTCCAATGGTTGGAGTTTGTCTCGGCAACAATGATATGTGCAGAGAACCTAAAGATCAAGAAACCATCACCGGTCCAGCCGCTTGGTCACCACAGGTTACATCTAGGAGGTTTCATTAAATTATTTTATGGCATTTCATATAATAGCAAAAAAGTTTACTTAATCAACTGCTATTGATATTATAGGCTGTGCATGCTACTGTTGATGTAGACTATCACAATGAACTAATTAATCCTCCTACCGATGGTACTCAATCAATGGTTGGCAAAGTCCTAGGTAACAGCTTTTACTGGTGGAACTTCTTTCTTTCGATGTACTGTGTATTCTATACTTTAAACGATTGCAGTGCGGGTGACCTCGTTGTTCTTTATATTTGACTATTTGAGGGCTATTTTTCATGGACGAAACATCTCACTAGAGTAAATGGAATTGAAAATACTTTTGTTAGATATGTGCTTATTGTTGCAATAATACTTGAGTATGAGTTTGAGCTCTGTCATGCAGGCTTGTGTTTATGCACAGATGGTCAGGTCAATTATCACTAGTGCTATTTTTAAAACCATGATTTGTATCTGTGCTATTTTTAGACGCAAGTGTTTTATTGAAACAGTTTTTTGAGGTTTAAACTAACTGTTTATTTAAATAATAGTTTCCTTCACTTGCTACCCAAATATTTAAGGATCAAGTCTATTGTACTAACTGAAATTTCCATATGTATGCATAGCCCCTTAACTATTTAACTAGATATCCTAGTGGACTACTTATTAAACTCTCTTTTTTCTCAAACATTTCATTAAGTTCAAGGAAAAAAGATATAACCAAGAGGGCATAAAGACCCTTGCTACCCACACATACAGTGATACAATCTACCATATTATCATCACGCACTCATAGATGCATATGACTAGCTCGTGCAGGAAAGGGACTAAGAGTCCAAGGTGAGCGACTTTAGGAGTAGCTCGCATAGTCCCAGGCACCAGCTGAACACCACAGAGCACTCTCCTACTCTCTTTTGCCACTGCCTGTAAGACCAGTGAGACGCATGTGCTTCTTCTAACCAAGAATCAGATATGTATTTTGATTTCTCAGGACATGACAGAAAAAAAAGTCCAAACGCAATGAGACCTAGGTTCTAGTAGGTCAGCACAGGTGGCCTGCGTGGTGTGGTGGGATTGTGTCGCTTAGTACCTACATGTCTGTCTTGGGCAGCACTGGTTTAATCTGGTGCGGTCTGTGGGTTCTCCCTGTACCTCTAGTCTATACATAATTCCTCATGTTGTAACACTATAATATCAATTGTGCTTAGCTACGTCAAAATGTAATTATATTTATAAGGATCAATTTCCAGTTAATTTTGTTCTTCCTTCATAGTTTGCTTAATCTAGCTAAGGAACCAAGAGATAAAGTATCACATGTTCCTTTACTATCAGTTGAAGCTTTTTCGAATTGAGTGATATTATCTGCATAGCCCTTATTCATATTGGGATGTACAGAAATAATTTTTGTTATCATGGTTAATAGTTCGCCTTTCATTGGGTAATATCCTTGGTACTTGTATTCTCATAAAGAGCAAAAATATTCATTACAGCTATACTCACTTTTAAGTCTCAACCTACTGTAGGAAGAGAAAAGGGAAAATCAAAATCTGTATCTTTTGCTCTATCGGATGCTTCTGGGGTAGCTACTCCTACAGATACCAATTCTGAGATGGGTAACATCGGCAATTCCTGTAGTGACAAATTGACTGATGAAAATTTAAGTAACCCATCTCAGCAGATGACTGAAAAGGTCAGTATATTTCTGCTTAGAAGATGTAATGATCTATATGTACATGACTACTACAAGGTTTCTCATTACTCTCTTTTTCTTCTTTAAGCATTCTATTACCGAGGACCAATATTCAAATGATCAGGACCATGAGAGGGAGCCACTAGATAAGACTGTTGAACAGCAACCAAATTCGGATGTTGGAGAAATAGCATCATCTATGAAACTACGTTGCAGGAAAAAGTTGCAAAAAGTTGGGACACCTAATCACACTGTTGATGACTATTTTGATGAAGACTGTGTTGAACCTTCATTAGCTGAAGAAGATAATGATAGCGGTGATGATTACACTACTGGTAATAAGCGTAAGGCTAGGAAAAAGTCAAGGGATGGTGTAGAAGAGTCACAACAGCAGAAAGTTCAAAAAAATAAAAGCAAGGTTTCTTCACGGGGCCGCAAAAGAACGTTGAAGGATGAATTGGCAACGAAGCCTGAGAAGAAGAAGCTAACCCACAGAATTCGTCAGAGGACACCAAAAGGTTGGTGGCTAAAAAAAAAGTATCAAAGCTTCACTTTTGCATAATGTGAGTTCTCACTCTTGTATATTGGGTATTTATTTTTTTAGAGATTAAGACTTTACTGGAAAGTGAGAAGATAGATCCCATGAAGCTAAGTGCAGCACATCTCAGGTTGTTACAAGAAGCTAGAGCGCGTGTTAATGTGAGTTTTGTGGCAATTTTTATTGTTATATTTGTTTTTTTGGCTAATTCTCATGATTTTCTTGATGACTTCAGCCAAAAGAGACTCCATCTGGGCCATCCTCTAATACAAGGTATACTTCTTTTTTCTTCTATTTCTCTATGTATGATATCATCTAACCAAAGTAGATTTGGGGCATTTGGGTGGGCATAAATGAACATATTGGACCAGTGTACCACTCCCTACTTTCCAATTTTCCATCCAGATGTCATCTGCTAGCATGTTTAGATATTCATTTTTTCAAAGGGGATATTTTTTGTATTTCATACTCCCTCCATTCCAAAGTATAAGATGTTTTGGCTTTTCTAGATTCATAACTTTTGCTATGCATCTAGATATAGTGAGTATAAGCTATTTCAAGATGACATTGATGTTGCTCTTGCTGGTTCTAGAGTCATTATTTGCATTCTTCAGTTTTTTGGACTGCATCAAAGCTTCTATCACACTCTGCTAGTGCTATGTATTCCATTCCTGACATTTTATTTCATATAATATACACCTGTTGAATAGCCAAGACCCTTCCAAAAGCAACTTCTGATTGTTTTGGCAGCATAAAAGCCTTTTTGTGCTATGTATTCCATTCCTGAAATTTTATTTCACACCTGGAAATGCAGCTTAAAAGCCATGATTTTTTTTTTTAAAAATGGCTGATTGGTTTGTCTGAATTTAAGTTGAAGATTAAAATATCTAAAACATCATTGATCAAAATTTAAAATCTAAAGGTTCAAACTGAGTACTATAGTTTCAATTTTTTATTTGCATTTATTCGATTCTTTCGTTAATATGTTATCTTATGCACAGAAGCTTTGAACTAGAAGATATGGATGATTTGGACTACAGAGATGAGGAAGCTAGGTTCTTTGACAACGATGGAACAGAGAACCATGTACAAAATGCAACAAAATTGAACTACCAATCCTACATGAACAAACCAGCCAGAGGGAAATGGTCAAAATCAGATACTGACTTGTTTTACGAGGTTTATTTTTCTTTAGAAATTAAGCGCTTGGAATGCTATATGTAATTTCATATGACCTTAAATCTTCTGCTAAGATGTCATTGTATTAATGTTGGACCAGGGTCTTCGACAATTTGGTAGCGATTTTGCAATGATACAACAATTATTCCCTGATAAGACTCGCCATCAGGTGCGGCAAAAATTTAAATCTGAGGAGAAAAAAAATCCATTGCTAGTCCATGATGCTATAATTCATCGCTCAGGAGGTGAGATGTCGCTTAATTAGTGGGTCAACCTGCATTTTTTTCTAATCTTTCATCTAGCTTAGTGCTTGTCATTTACCAATTTCACTTTTCTCTGCAGATAATTTGTATTTCAAAAAGGTAATTAAGCAGCTCAACATTGAAGATGTTGTGCTGCCAGAGATTAACAATACACAAAAACAAGATGGCGCATCAAGTGAAAGAGGCCCTGGAAATGAGGTTTTTCTTGAACAGACATACATTATGTTAAGTTTATCTAATTAGATTTATAACTTATTTTCTTCGTTTCTAGAATGTACTGGATGATTTCAACGAGGAGGAAAATAGTTCAAATTGGTCGAACGAAGAGCACGGCGGACAGATGGCGGATGTGCAAGAAGAGCATGATCTTGGAAAAGGTGGTGATGATGATGATGATCTTGGGGATGTTTTTGATTGGTACTAGTTAATCACGGCTGGAATTAGGACTCATGATACTACAATTATGATTCTGCTAATGTCTTGAGGTATGAACATGGTTTGTGAACTTCTTTTAATCATAGTAATACAAATATATACTGATTTGAACAGCGCTGTTGCCAGGTTGAACTATACAAACTATTTCATTTTAGCTTGAGCATCTGTGGGATTTTAGTTTCTTCAATTCTGTGTTTGCGCTTTAGTTCCCTAGGTCGCTAGTACTCCCTCCATTCCAAATTGTAAGTCGTTCTGGCTTTTCTAAGTATATTGCTTTTGCTATGCACCTATGTATGTAGAAGAGCCAGGACGACTTACAATTTGGAACAGTATATTGTGTATAGCCCATCTTTCCTACAAAAAATTATTTCCCAGCTTTTGTTGTTTGTGCTGATGAATTTCCCCCCATACATTCCCTATGGTTTCCATTATTGACATCCTTTGCTATGTTTTCAATGAATAATAGATTCCACTTGATGTGTTTGTAGAGTTGGCACCATGCTGTTTATTATCGATTTATATTTCATTGACAATTGCTAGGTACATTGGTGGCTGGTCATGTTGTTTTGATTAGATCCTAGCGAGACTTGTCGTGGGTTCTAGTCATTATTTTGTGTACTTGGATTGCCTCAGAAGTAAATGGATGCATAAATTTTTGAAGGGCCGAATGGGGGGATGGATGCATAAATGGGCTCTGTGCAATCATTATGCCCCCAAAGAGGAACACAATGTGCACATACTGCCTTCTACGGCTTCCTGCAATCGTTAATTTTTAAGCAGGTAGATTCTTACATGTTTTTTTTTCTTTTCTGGATCAGGTACCTGATTTGCTGACTTTTGTGTTGTCACCTTCCAAGTTGATTGCTAAGTAGAGGAAGTGACAGCCAATACTCCTTTTTATGTAGTGCTAAGAGTCAGATGGAAGGGGACCCACATTTTTACAGCCAGAAATCTGTGGAATGGATAATGTCCAATTGGATCAACACATTCTTGGTGATTACTATCAGTACCAGTGGTTGGAACAGATGTGTTCTGGCTGTCAAGTGTAGCAAGCTGATGGGGAGTGCGTGCAACGAGTAGTTAGATACGTCATATTTCAATTTGTACTTCAGTTTTTTATTACCTCCCACACAAATGTAGTGCTGATGGATGTTAGATACGTCATATTTCTCTTTATAGGAACTTCGATTTCCATGCTCTGTGACTTGGATATTGGTTTCTTTGAAAAGTAGTATCGGTTTCAATAAAACCTTATTTGGCATCTCTTTGGGTAGCTATCCTGCTGAGCAAGAATGCAAGAACAGTTTTGTCTCTTGGTATGGAATTGAGTGTTGTCTGATGCCCCTTTACTTAAGTTTACTAGTGCGTGGTGCCGAAGCTTAAACCCGTTGCATATATCCTTTATGTATCAACCCACCCTTTACATAACCTAACACAACTAATTTGTAATTGTAGTTCTAACAGAAAATCCGAGCTTTGGCACATGAATATATAGCACCTGAATTTTGATTTCTGTTTTCTATTTATAGAAAGAAGTGACAAAAAACCAACTGATTTGGAATAGTGACATGCAACACTCTGTTCCCATGAATATTATAGAGATTGATTGACGCGTCGTCTAATATCATCATTAAATTCTGAAATAAATCTTAAAAATACCAGTGTATTGTTATCAAATTGAATTCGGATGAACATGGGGACAAGTGGTTTGTCAACCTCGCTCTTTGTTCCAGGAGGATGGATGATGTGTGGCTACCGATTGTCGCCATTCACGCCACCATCCATCATGATCGATGCATGGTTAGACTGGCATTGCCTTCCTAACCTCTGGGCTCTGGTTGTTTCTCCTTCCGTGTCTGGTTCTATGCTTGTCCACTGACGATACTGATTCGGGGAATTTTTTTTAAATAATATTTTTTAATGAATAATTGTAAATCTAGCATTTGATTAAAAAGAATTGTAAATCTAGTAGCCTGTCGACTGCTGGATAGCCGACCGATGGCCTATCGGCATTGTCGGTTGACGGCAGCACGAGCCGCAGTGTGTGTACTTTTTAAAAATTTTACTACGCATGTAGAAAATACGATAAAAATTTATATCTCCTTATAAACTCTACTATTTGATTTAATGATACTTATTCATGTTAATATTTTTGATATATATTTGATCAAATTTATAGAATTTGTTTATAGTATATCCAATGACGTAGACGGAGGAGGGAGTACTCGTACCGAGTACGTACGGTAGTTAAACGGCCCCTACTCCCCGGCGGAGTCGCTGACATCTGGGACAGTACACAGTAGGACTTCCGCTACTACAGACACAGGTGTCCCATGTCCACCCAAAGTGAGACGTGCAATGGGAAAGCAGAGGCCAGGCCATGGCGTCCACCGACAACGTGGCTACAGTACACCGTCAGTCAGCGCCCATCGGCGCGTGCCGAACGATAGGGCCTGTCGGCTACCCAGCAGCCGACAAGTCTGCTATATGGAACTTGTCGGTCATCCAGCTGCCGACAAGGTACCTATCGGCAGTCCAGCGGCCGACAGGATGCTATATCTGCAATTTTTGTATAACAGCTACTAGATTTGCAATTATTCATTAACAAAATATTATTTTTTTAAAAAAATCACTGATTCGGACAGCTCTCGCAATGCCCAGCTGAAACATTGGTGAAATCGCTACTGCAAGCAAGCTAGGGACGTGTACTGATGTTTGAGCTTGGAAACTAGGTGAGTGCTTCCAAAGTGTTTGTTGAAATGCCTCACAGCCAGCAGAAATGTTAGTTAGCATTTTTTTGTTCTCCTTCTTTGATTTCTGGGGTTACTTTCGTCTTAGAATAAACAACTTCTCTCTTCCAATTGGAGAATACTTCAATCTGGAAACTGGTAGAGGCATAGCCAGTAAAACGGCCGGCGTGCAACTGATAGCGAGAACTGACGATTGGCTGTTAGAAATTAGGCATTGCTGGTTTTCACTGCGTCTTCAGTAGCTTCTACATGTACAAGTGGATCAACCTAAGTTGAAGGCAACAAATTAATCACATCTTGTTCCAAATAAGTCCATTCTTCAAAATGGTGCTATTTATAGAAACATAGTATTCATAATTTGAAATAACAAAAGACGAGTGTAGTCAGAGTTCCAGAGACACTGCCTCAATCCATATGCATAGCAAATAAGGCCAAAATAAATATTAGTTTAAGGGTTCTTCAGAAAAAAAAACGCAACAGCACATTGCTGATGCTCAGCGTTTACAGGTTCCAGACAACATTCAGCTCAGCTTCTTAGGTTGAAGCCCTTACTGTAGTCATATATCTGTACACATAAGATTTGCTAGGGGTAAGCAAAACCAACCATTTCAACAGTAGCCGGTAATAAATACCAATAATACACCTAACGTGGTAGACTAGCTGACAATAAAAAGTCTCGCTCCAAGCTAGAGTAGTTATAGCTGCGCTCAGGTGCTACATTAGCCCCATTGTTCGATTCAACAGAGAAGGATTGCCGGTGAGAGGCTAAAGCTCTTCTTGTCACCAATGGCTGAATGTATTGCTCGTTTCCTGTGTCCACATGAGAAGAGTTCATCCTTTCTGCTAGTAAAAGCTGTAGTGTTATGACTACTTGCTTCATCGTCGGCCTTTCTTCACCTCTCAGCCTCAAGCACATCTCTGCAAGGGATGCGACCTTTTCAATCTCTTCCTCTGTTGCTTCTTCAAGAACTTCAGCAGCTATTATCCCTGTGGTCGGCCTTGTCGTGATCTCTGAAAGGAAGTAGTTACACAGGTTCTGCTTCGTTCCTGATTCAGTTGTAAAAACTGGTTGTTTTCTCAGAAGAAGCTCTAGAAGTACCACACCGAAGCTATAAACATCACTTTTCTCATTGAGCTTCCCAGTTTGGTAATATTCTGGATCTAAGTAACCAAATGTGCCCTGTACATTTGTACTGACATGGGTTTGATCAATTGGGACAGATCTTGAAGCGCCAAAATCTGAAACTTTAGCAGTATAGTTTCCATCTAGGAGTATGTTCGAGGATTTCACGTCACGATGAAAGATTGACATCGAGGCGGCAGAATGGAGATAGTATAGGGCTCCTGCAGCTTCTGTGGCAATCCTTAGACAATCATTCCATGATAATGAGGATCCGCTACTTGAATAAGTATGGAGAATTTCAACATAGTGAGTCAAGAACTTGTATCTCACGCTTTTTTGCATGAAGAACAACTAAATACCAATGTGTGTCCTTAATATTTATTGGAAGTAGAATCTAATGAAGACAATGAATTAGTCTCAGATATGTAAAAAAACAATACAAAGGTATTAAATTAACATAAAATTAAAATATGGAAACGTATGTTACCATGTCATGGCTTAGATATTTTTCAACGATCCTTGTAATGAAGCTTCCATTTTCATGTATTCTAAGATTGCCATCCCGTTTCAGCAGTACGATGTTAATAGGATCCTCAAAGTATACCTTAACCCCATTTCTAACTTGTAGATGTGCTTGTTCCTTTAAACAACAGATATATGCACTTATAACCTACAAAAAAAATTATTGAAATAACAATAAGATTATACTATTTATAAAACAGAGAATTATTTATATTAGATAGAGAGATTTTAAAGCATATTGGTACACTTACCTTGTCGTTCAAATATTTAGCCGGGTCTAAAAGACATGACAATTGATCTTGATTGACAAAAATGTCATCTATCTTCACAAGTATATCAATGGCCAAAGATGACTATATTGAGCACATAAATCCTTGTCGGTCATTGTATAATCTGCAAGTAAAATAAAATTATATTATATATAACTTTAAAAATTGAACAACATTGTGACAAATAACTATACGTTACAATATAATTTAAATACCTTGTGGAAGTTCATCATATGTCTGGTTATCAATCGTGTGTTCATTTGCAGGAGATTTTTCTTTTTCTGAGTTTTGAACATTTGAGTTCATAACAATATCCAAATTAGCCTGCAAAAGGTAGATAAAAAACCAAATTTATAATTCATAGAGTAATTCTTTGACATTTTCTTTTTCATAGGATATATATTTATTATAGCTGACATCTATGCTTTTGTCACACTTGTCAATGTTTATAGATCAAAGCTAAAAAAACCTGGCCATGGACTTCAAGCATAATGTGATAATCTTAGCAGCTGTCATATTTATAAGTCATATTGTCATATTGGTCCTGTGGTACCTGATGTTGAACGTGGTCAGTAGCACGGCGATGTGTGCGTGGTTGGCGATAGTAGTGCTGATTCACCTTGTTGTCTGTCGTTGTATGTTTGATTGGTGACGGTGCTGATCCGTTGTGCTGTTTCTGTTGATGCAAAAGTGAATCTGCAAACACAAAGGGCAAATACCCGAAATCGATATCCAAAGCGTGCCAGTCGATTTGACCTGTTAATCGACAAGGATGAAGATACGAGCACTTTGGTCCTGACAACAGCGATACGCCCGGAAGTCACGGCCAAGAGGTACTCACGCGGAACTCGAGGATCGACAAAGATTGCACTTAGAGCAATGCAACTCGCCGAATCGATGAGAACTCGTAAAAAGGAAAAATATGCAAATTGACGAAGTCGCCGAAAAGTAGATGTAAATAAGAGTAAAAGCTGATTTTTGATGTATTGATTGATCCCCTATTACATTGCCCTTCACTCTATATTTATACCCTGATCTATAGAAACATAACCAAATACGACTAGGACACTAAATCCAAGTCTAAGGAAAAACACATGACTTTGACACAACTCAGACTCTACTAATCGTAAACAAGGAAATCAACTCCTATTTTATTCCATAGTCCGCCTTAATCACGATGGTATTCTTATCGACCCCCTTTTCACCAGCACAGCCCCTGTTCCATCGGCAGCAACCTTCGATCTCCTTTCCATCGGTACATTCCCTGTTTCATCGGCTGCAGTCTTCATACCTTCCTTCATCGGTACATTCCCTTATCTTATCGGCAACAGTCTCCAAACCCTCTTCCATCGGCATCGGCAAGGCAGCATTCCAAATTAAATTCATACACTGTCACCGCTTAAAAAACAAAGTTATTCTCCTTGGCTATCAATTTACACGGCAATCTTTCCCTTGCTGGTTAGCCTTTCCTGATCATCTTGACACATGCTAAAAACGGTGTCAACACATGCCCCCCAATTTCGGAGTATAAGATACTGATGCTTCCGAAATTTACTCCAACTGATGCTTGCTATTATCTATTTCTTTAACCCATTCTCCAAGCATAACATGATTTGTTACTAAATTCAATCAAATCTAGATCCAATCCATGTATCTCAATATATATCGCATTTTTTCCAACCTTCTTTGCCTTAAACTACGGTTGAGATACCAAAATAACAACCCATCAATAATATCTCACCGCAAGATATCCTTTAAGTTATGATCACTTGCCGTCAAATCTCCTGTACCATCCCTTGATTGTCGTGCGAACAGTTACCATATCCAACTGAACCACCTCGATCCATCCGCATACGGCATAGAGATAAGTCAAGAATACCCCTACTCCAAATAACCTATAAATAGATTCCTCCGGGCTGTTCATCTTCTACCTTCAAACTCCACCTTTTGGCATTCTCATCCCAGCGGCAACCCTAACCAACAACCGCGCGTCTTCAACTCATCAGAATCATCATCTTCAAGTTCCCAGCTCGCGCCCTCATCCCTCTGAAGCAATGGCTGTTAACTTCGACGTCCCTGCGGTTTGTTCTTCTTCTCATTACTTTTACTTTAATCCTTTCGGTCTCCTGCGAATTCTTACGGTCGACATTTTTCTTTCTCTTTCATTTTCTTGGTCCTTCAAACCTAGGAACTTCGCAACACATTGGTGATTTCAACCCATCAACCTCCCCTTCACTGCTTAGGTCCGATGGGCAACCCAGACCCAACTGATTTGATTAATGCAGAAGCCAATCGTATTCCCTTCAAATCTCAGAATTTCTCTTTGAATTTGTGAAAAGATACATTCCGTTCTTGGCCTAAACCCACCAAAGGGTGGAAAAATTAGTTTCTGAGGGTCAACAGGTCAATGCAAGTGTTCTGGGCAGAGCGAAAAATAGATCAATGTATCAGGCTGTCCATTGCCGATATGCAGAAAAATGAATCTATGATGATAGCTGCTGCTCAATTTTGGTCTGACACCACCAACACCTTCATGTTCGGTCATGGCCCATGCGCCCCTACCCTTGCCGATGTGTACATGCTCACGGGCCTAGACATTTCAACTGTCGATGAAGGCCATATTTTCGGCAGAAAAGCTGAATACAGAATAACCACACGCAACATCGGCGGCTGGACAGGATATATCCAAGAATATCAGAAGACTGGCACTGTTAATCAAAGGGAGCATGCCACATTCCTGAACATGTGGCTAGAAAAGTTTATTTTCTGCGGACGATCGGTAGGACCAACTAATGCTTTCCTCCAAGCAGCAGAACTCTTGGCCAACGGTGTCAGATTCCCACTTGGCCGATATCTTCTGAGCTCAACCTACCATCTCCTCCACCAAGTATCCCAGAAGCTTATACTTGGCGAACCCATCGGCAATCTGGGAGGCCCATGGTGGTTTATTAATATGTGGTTAAACGCTCACATGCACAAGCGTTTACAATGGGATCTCTTTGCTCAGGAATTCCCACGAGAGATTCCCGAAGAATACGTCCTTAGGGATGATGAATCGGCAACACGCCCCCCTCTCAACTTCGGTGAAGCAATCATCGTCCTTCCCGGAACAGAAGCCAATGAGGATCAAATCGGCAGATTTTTCCATACTTTCTACCATGGCCTCCCTCGTGATCTCAGGGCTTGGGTGCCTTATATTGACGAGGATAACAAGTTTCCCCTCCTCTTCAATTTTGCCGATAGTGATCTGAACCAAGATAATGATCTCATGATGGCCATCATCACCCCCAGAGCAATTCCAGTCAACACCTTTGGCAGTGGGAAAGCCTCCCACATTACTTATGAATTTTACAATCCATCGACAGTATCTCGCCAGCTGGCCTTTGGGCAACTGCCCATCAAACTGTGCTATGCCGATGTGATTAAACCCAGGGAAATCATCACCTCCGGAACTGAATGGAGCAGGATAGTAAGACTTGCTCCTGATGCCGATATTTCAAATGTCGATCTCTCCGCCTGGTCACCAGCTTCTTTCATAACAGAATCATATAAGCAATGGTGGCAGGAGTGGAAAGAACAGCTATTTTCAACGTCTGTTCACACATATCGGCACCAGATCGACCCCGATTATGCTATTCCTGATAATGCAGTAAGTTCCTTTCAACTTTTGTCCCTTTCCTTTCTTTTATTATGTGTATCGGTAACTAACCTTCCTTGAAACAGGCTGACGATCCAGTTCCACCGATAAGCAAAAGCGGAAAACCCTTCAATCTCCATCCAGCCTCTCCGATTTCAGCAATCGGTTACAACGCCCCCACCCTGGAAGCCTTGACCTTCCAAAGAGCTCGCACCAAAATTGGCACTTCTAGACCAAGATTGGGAACATCCAGGGCTTCTCCAAAGGCTGCTGCTTCAAGCCTGATCAAGGCTTTTAAGGTAACAATCTTGTTCACTATCTTCTCTGCCGATACACTTTATATTAACATACAACTATTAGGGTGTACAAGTTGCAGCTGGATCATCATCGGCAACTTTACCGAGCACCACAACTTCTACTCCTCCTTCAGAGGTATTCTCTCATTATTTTTTATTTTTCTCCATTAAACATCCAATCTTATACCTATTTTTGCAGCAACAAATGGATACATCGGTAAGCACACCGATCATACAAGCTCCCCAACCAACAGACGTTGATGCCCCCCAGCCAGTTGTTGTTGAAGCACAACAAAAACGTAAAGCTTTGACCGATGCTGAGGCTCAACAGAAACGACAAAAACCTACACCAGCCCCTGCATCTGCTCCAACACCCGTCGATTAGTCCTCTGAACAAACTGCTCCTGCCCAAGATACATCATCGGCGATTGTACCTCAAGGGCTGACTACCGATGTGGTCATAGAAGACATTCCATCGGCATACGACAAGCTGGAAACCCTCCTAAACCTGCTACAGCAAGAAACTGCCCAATTGGTAATCGACTCGGATCCTGCGAAGTCTATCTTCAAGGCGATCCGCGGCCAAGTCCCATCCAATGTTGAAGAAATCATCTTTCCAGCAGTCCATCTGGAGAGCAGATAGCTTCAATATCAAAGGGCCGTTCATCGTATTGCTGACAGAGCAACCCAGTCTCAACTTAAAGAAGAAATGCTACAGCTGAAGCAAACTGCCGACGAGAAGCACAAGAACATCAACAATTTGCAAGCCTCCAGTGCCGATATTAGACAGAAAATCTCAGATCTATCGGCAAAGAAAGCAGCCCTGCTAGCTGAACTGGAAAAGGTTGAGACAGCTCTGACTCAGGCCAAACAAGAAGAAGACCAGCTTCCCGACGCCATTAAAGCCCTTCAACAGGAACGGGATGCTCAAGCTCGCAAGGCCTTGGCCTTGAAAAAGAAAATCAAACCTGTGGAGGGAAATGCCGATGAAGATGCCAAGGAGCTAAAAGAAGCCGATGAAATTCGCCTGCGTGCGATATCAGCCATCCAGGTTTTGTTAAATTCGGCATAATTGATACTTTGTTTTAACTCCAGCCGATAGGATTGTTATCGGCAACTATACTTTTTATGCATCTATCCAAATACTAGGGTAATATTTCTTTAAATATTTTCCATTTAACGCTCTGGGAAATACCACTCCTTCGAGAGTTTCAAGAATATACGCATTACCAGGAACAGACTGATTTATCCGATATGGACCCTCCCAATTAGGAGACCATTTGCCAAACTTAGAATTTTTAGTCCCAATCGGTAAAATCAATTTCCAGACTAATTCACCATCGGCAAATTCCTTTACCTTCACTTTCTTATCATACCACCTAGCCACTCTCTTCTTGTTTTCCTCGATGTTAACCAAAGCTTTTAACCGATGACCTGCTACGTCTTCCAATTCATCTTTCATAAGGATATCATAATCATCGGCTGTCAGTTGATCCTGAAAACGCATCCGCCTAGATCCAATCTTAATCTCCCAAGGTAATACTGCATCGTGTCCATATACCAATTGATAAGGCGACACCTTGGTTGCACCATGACATGCCATCCGATATGACCACAAAGCTTCATTTAATATGGTATGCCACTTTTTAGGATATTCTTTGATCTTGCGCTTAATAAGTTTGATAATCCCCTTATTAGATGCTTCAGCCTGGCCATTTGCTTGGGCATAATATGGTGAAGAATTCAAAACTTTAATCCCCATACTCAAAGCAAACTCATCAAATTCACCTGATGTAAACATAGTGCCCTGATCGGTAGTGATGGTTTGAGGGATGCCAAATCGATAAACAATATGCTCCTTCACAAAATCAACCATGTTAGCCGATGTCACCTTTTTTAAAGGAATTGCTTCAACCCATTTTGTGAAATAATCGGTAGCAACCAGAATAAATTTATGCCCTTTACTCGATGGTGGATAAATTTGACCGATGAGATCAATAGCCCAACCCCTAAACGGCCATGGTTTAATTATAGGATTCATAGCCGATGCGGGTGCTCTTTGAATATTACCAAACTTTTGACATTCCTGACATCCTTTAAAATATTTAAAACAATCCTCAAGAATAGCTGGCCAATAATATCCATTTCTTCTGATCATCCACTTCATCTTGAATGCTGACTGATGAGCCCCACATACTCCTTCATGAATTTCACTCATCAGGCTTTTTGATTCCTCTATGCTAACACACCTGAGTAAAACTCCATCTATGGTACGATAATATAATTCATCATCGAGGAGTACATACTTTGTCGCTTGGAACCTTACACGTCTTTCAACCTTTTTAGATGGATTCCTTAAATAATCAATGATTTCCCTTCTCCAGTCATCGGCATCAGCCACCGATGCAATGCTTCTTGAACAGGTTGATATCCTGAAGCATGCTGAGCCAATCGGTTAGCCTCTTCATTATGCATCCGGAAAATATGCTCCAGATGAAAACTCCTAAACCCTTTTAACAATTCCAAACATTTTTCATGATAGGAAATTAGGATTTCACTTCGACATTCATAAATCCCAATCAACTGATTTATAACTAGCATAGAATCACCAAAGACCTCAACAGCATCAGCCTGTATTTCTTTAAGCAATTCTAACCCTTTTATCAGTGCTTGGTATTCAGCTTGATTGTTTGTCGATGTGGCGACGATCGGCAATGAGAATTCATACTTCTTCCCCTGAGGAGAAATCAACACGATGCCGATGCCTGCCCCTTCACCACAAGTGGACCCATCAAAGAACAGTGTCCATGGAGCAACTTCCAAAGAATCTACCGTGTTGCAATGTTGAGTAACAAAATCGGCCATAACTTGTCCTTTAACTGCTTTAGCCGATTCATAACGTAGGTCAAATTCTGATAACGCTAAAATCCATTTACCAATCCTACCATTCAATATCGGCATAGATAACATATATTTGACCACATCATCTTTGCATACGACAGTACATTCAGCCGATAGTAAATAATGCCTTAACTTACTACAGGAGAAATATAAACATAAGCACAATTTCTCAATAGCCGAATACCTGGTTTCAGCATCTATTAATCTTCTGCTCAAATAATAGATAACACGCTCCTTTCCTTCAAATTCTTGAATAAGAGCCGAACCGATAACAGTATCTTCAGTTGACAAATATAATCTGAAAGGTTTTCCATGCTGGGATGGAACTAACACTGGAGGATTTGTTAAATAACTCTTAATCTGATCTAAAGCCAACTGCTGTTCATACCCCCATTTAAACTCCTGGTCGGCTTTCAATTTCAATAACGGACTGAAAGCCTTGATTTTGCCTGACAGATTAGATATAAACCTTCTGATGAAATTAATCTTACCGATCAAGGATTGTAATTCAGTCTTATCGGCAGGAGCAACAACTTTGTTGATTGCCTCAATAGATTTTCTACTAATTTCAATGCCCCTCTGATGCACCATAAAACCCAAGAATTGTCCTGCCGATACACCAAATGCACATTTATTGGGATTCATCTTTAATCCATGTTTTCTTGTGCACTCCAATATCTTTCGTAGATCGGTTAGATGCTTCGTGATGTCTCCAGACTTAATCACTATATCATCAATGTAGATTTCCACCAATGTGCCGATATATTCATGGAAAATAAAGTTCATAGCTCTCTGATAATTAGCACCAGCATTTTTCAAACCAAATGTCATAACTATCTACTCAAATAATCCCACATGACCTGGACATCTAAAAGCAGTCTTGGAAATATCTTCTTCAGCCATGAATATTTGGTTATAACCCGCATTTCCATCCATGAAACTAATAATCTGATGCCCTGCTGCAGTATCAATCAACAAATCAGCAATCGGCATCGGATAACCATCCATCGGTGTGGCCTTATTAAGATTCCTGAAATCAATACAAACACGGAGTTTTCCATTTTTCTTATATACAGGAACCACATTAGAAATCCATTCTGCATATCGACACTGCCGAATAAACTTCGCCTCAATTAACTTGGTTATTTCGGCCTTAATATCAGGGAGTATATTAGGATTGCATCGGCGAGCCGGCTGCTGATGTGGCCGAAATCCAGATTTAATAGGCAACCGATGTTCAACTATAGATCGGTCTAATCCAGGCATTTCAGTATAATCCCAAGCAAAACAGTCTTTATATTCCTTTAACAAATCAACTAGTTGCTGTTTACACTTGGAATCTAACTTAGAGCTAATAAAAGTGGGTCTTGGCCTATCGCCTTCACCAATATCTACTTCTATTAAATCATCTGCCGATGTAAATCCTTGACCTAATTTTCCATCATCGGCAAATCTATCCATTAAAGCTCTTCTTCAGAACCGACTGCTTGGATCGGTAAAATTTCATAATCAGCAATCTTGAGGAACTCTTTTTCCCAGGCTTCTCCCGATATGCACTTGGTTCGTTCATAAGTATCTGATTCTGCCGATGCAATGATATAAGAAGAGTCATCAGGAACAACTTCAATTTTATCTCCAATCCATTGTACCAGACATTGATGCATTGTATAAGGAACACAACAATTAGCATGAATCCAATCCCTTCCTAAAAGTAAATTATATGCACCCTTGCCATTAATAACAAAGAAAGTTGTCGGCAAAGTTTTACTGCCGATGGTCAACTCAACACATACTGCCCCTTTAGCTGGTGACACATGGCCTTCAAAATCTTTTAGCATCATATCGGTCTTAGTTAAGTCTTGATCCCCCTTACCAAGCTTCCGATACATCACATATGGCATAATATTAATCGCAGCTCCTCCATCAATAAGTATCTTAGATACAGGCTGCCCATCAACTCTGCCTTTTACAAACAAAGCCTTGAGGTGTTGTCTCTCATCATCAGCAGGCTTCTCAAAAACAGCCATCATTGGATCTAACATTAATTGAGCTATCTGATCAGAGGAAACAGCCTCTTCTTCACTGTCAGACAGAGCCAAAAATTCCATCGGCAACATAAACACCATATTGACGTCTGCCGATGGACCTTTATCCTTGTGCCTTATCTGCCACTGCTGGTTACCAGATTTCTCATTGGAGGGACTTTCTTCTTGATATAAATCTTTTTGACGATCCCGCTGCATTTTCCTCTTCTGTGTCTTTGTCAAACCTTCTGGACACCACTGAGGAAGCTTAGTTTTCCAAACTGGCTGATAAGTCCTAGTTGTCTCCACACGACGTATATTGGGATCCCTGTAAAATATTTCTTCATCAGGGACTCTTGCATTTGCCATCTCTTCGAGTTCTTCTTGGTTCCTTGGAAAATATGCAACGCGTTTACCAAGCCTTTCGTGCACACTGAGCCTGCCCCCCAGCCGATCATGTACTGACGCTCTCCTTCTGATCGGCTCATTAATGAGCAAATCTTGATTACCCGATTGAAACCTTCTTGCAGGATAATTAACTCCATAATAGCCATTGCACTCTGGACAATTTTCAACAGTAGGTAACTTAATACCTTCTTCCCAACAATGAATAAAAAATGGACAATTCCAATGATCCTTATGTCGATTCCACTCTTCTTGACGCCTTTCCTCTTGTTGTCGTCTATACCGGTCCCTTCGCTGACGCCATCCTTCGTGTTGTCTTTGATGGGTAATCACGATGCCAGATCGAGGAGGCTTCCCAGAACTGCTACTCTCCGTCAATAGCCCCTTACCTTTTGCAACATCGAAAGTTATCCGATGTTGGGGATCTACTGATTCATTCTTTTCAGCAGCTACCGATGTCAATACCTTAATTTTTCCTTCAGCATCCAACATATTTGCTGGAAAAGGATATTGATCAATTTTCATTGGCTTTTGAATCTTGGAATTGCCAAATTTTATCCTGCCATACTCAATAGCTAACTGTAATTGCTGTCTAAACACCTTGCACTCATTGGTACTATGTGAAGTTGCATTGTGCCACTTGCAATATAGCATATGCTTCAACTCTTCTGCCGATGGGATCACATAATTAGGTGACAATTTAATCTGGCCCTCCTGAAGCAAAAGATCGAATATTTTATCAGCTTTGGTAACATCAAAAGTAAATTTTTCTGGCTCTTTGTGACCAAAGGGACAAGATATCGGTTTCTTATTCTTAACCCACTCTGCCAAACCGATAACTGGTTCATTATCTGAATCAGAATCTTCCGCTTCTTCAACAAATAAAACTTTCTTGTTCTAATTTCTCTTAGGTTCAAAAACCCTAGTGTCTTGATCAGAAATCCTTTGTACTAAATGACTTAGGCTTTCGAACTCCTGAGAAGCATATCTGTCCTTTAGATGTGGTAATAATCCCTGAAAGGCTAAATCGGCAAGCTGCCGATCATCCAATACCAGACTATAACATTTGTTCTTTACATCTCGTAGCCTTTGCACGAAGCCTTCTACCGATTCATCATTGCGCTGTTTCATCTTTACCAAATCGGTAAGCTTCTTCTCATGAATTCCAGCAAAGAAATACTTATGAAATTGTTTTTCCAGATCAGCCCAGGTGATAATAGAATTTGGCGGTAGTGAAATAAACCACGTAAATGCTGATCCGGATAGAGATGATGAGAACAGACGAACTCTCAATTCATCTCTACAAGCTGCCTCTCCACATTGAATAATAAAACGATTAACATGCTCCATGGTTGATGTATCGTCTTGCCCAGAAAATTTAGTGAAATCTAGCACTTTGTAACGATTTGGGAGAGGAATTAAATCATATGCTGGAGGATACGGAGTCCGATAAGAATAGATATTAACCTTGGGCTTGATCCCAAATTGATCTCTCATAATTTCTGCTATCTTATCGGCCCAAAAAACATCGACATCTTACTGACGATATGGTTGTATCTCTGCTGGAGGTATCTGTTGATACCCTTCTGCATACCTTTGCTGCCCACGATCTCCAGCAATTGGCATATTTGCTACTAACTGTGGTCCATTAACCTGCTGAAAAGGATTCATCGGCTGAGCTGCCGAAGCTTGATTCTGAAACCAGCATGCATGTGACCTTGATGAGCTCCTGTGGCTTGCTGGTTTGGCTGAACTGTATGTTGAGTAGGAAACTGCCCTGACCAATTATTAGTATTCATCGGCACAAAGTTTGCCGATGGCTGGTAACTTGTTGGCATTGCTGGATAATTACATCCAACTTGAGGCATAACCTGGACTCCAGGTTGACTGGTGATAGGAGCCTTCTGCTGCATCGGTAACAAATTTGCCGATGGACTTGAGTTAGATGTTTGCCCCAAAGAAGCCTGAAAACCTCCTAGACTTGGTTGTACAGTAGTTGCAATATATTGAGGCGCTTGGGCTATCGGCAAACCAGCCGATAGAACAGGAGTTTTTCCCGCTGCGTCAAACACTTGAGATAATCCGTGATTGACAGTAGATGGCTCCGGAGGCATACCATATCCCCACCAATTAGCAGGAGTTTGATTATTCTGTGGTACAGGACCTGATAAAGCTGATGCTGACAGATCTGTACCAAGCTGAACTCGTCCTGATAATGCTGAATCTGGACGCACCGGAGTAGACTGTACATTAGATAATCCTGCTGATACTGGAGGAGAAGAAATCTCTACACCCGCAACGGCTGGAGGAGCCGATGGAGCAACAGCAGATGCTGCTTCTGGTTGATGATAAGCAGGCCCGACATAATGATGTGACGCTTGCCCTTCTTTAAAAGTTCGAATCACAGCATTATGAACAGTATTGGACAGCACATTGGAGTGATTAATTAAAGCATGATTCACCGCAGAATTAACCATCTCTTGAAGTTTACCAGGATTAGGATCAAAGGTAACCTGCCGAGGCAACAGCAAGTCCTGCTTCTGGATGACTTGTCCACTTTTGTTCACGCTGAATGACTTTAAGCAAAGCTGTCTATATTCTTCAATAGCCCTCTCCATAGCCTGCTTCTGATCGTCCTTAAGATCTTCTTCTGTTACTGCGATGATATTCCCAGCATCGATCTCATGATTAGGCATCTTGACTAAATCTGTCCCACCGAGCGTGCCAAAAGATGTGTTGATACAAAAGTGAATCTGCAAACACAAAGGGCAAATACCCGAAATCGATATCCAAAGCGTGCCAGTCGATTTGACCTGTTAATCGACAAGGATGAAGATACAAGCACTTTGGTCCTGACAACAGCGATACGCCCGGAAGTCACGGCCAAGAGGTACTCACGCGGAACTCGAGGATCGACAAAGATTGCACTTAGAGCAATGCAACTCGCCGAATCGATGAGAACTCGTAAAATGGAAAAATATGCAAATTGACGAAGTCGCCGAAAAGTAGATGTAAATAAGAGTAAAAGCTGGTTTTTGATGTATTGATTGATCCCCTATTACATTGCCCTTCACTCTATATTTATACCCTGATCTATAGAAACATAACCAAATACGACTAGGACACTAAATCCAAGTCTAAGGAAAAACACATGACTTTGACACAACTCAGACTCTACTAATCGTAAACAAGGAAATCAACTCCTATTTTATTCCATAGTCTGCCTTAATCACGATGGTATTCTTATCGACCCCCTTTTCACTAGCACAGCCCCTGTTCCATCGGCAGCAACCTTCGATCTCCTTTCCATCGGTACATTCCCTGTTTCATCGGCTGCAGTCTTCATACCTTCCTTCATCGGTACATTCCCTTATCTTATCGGCAACAGTCTCCAAACCCTCTTCCATCGGCATCGGCAAGGCAGCATTCCAAATTAAATTCATACACTGTCACCGCTTAAAAAACAAAGTTATTCTCCTTGGCTATCAATTTACACGGCAATCTTTCCCTTACTGGTTAGCCTTTCCTGATCATCTTGACACATGCTAAAAACGGTGTCAACAATGTAATAGGGGATCAATCAATACATCAAAAACCAGCTTTTACTCTTATTTACATCTACTTTTCGGTGACTTCGTCAATTTGCATATTTTTCCTTTTTACGAGTTCTGATCGATTCGGCGAGTTGCATTGCTCTAAGTGCAATCTTTGTCGATCCTCGAGTTCCGCGTGAGTACCTCTTGGCCGTGACTTCCGGGCGTATCGCTGTTGTCAGGACCAAAGTGCTCGTATCTTCATCCTTGTCGATTAACAGGTCAAATCGACTGGCACGCTTTGGATATCGATTTCGGGTATTAGCCCTTTGTGTTTGCAGATTCACTTTTGCATCAACACATCTTTTGGCACGCTCGGTGGGACAGATTTAGTCAAGATGCCTAATCATGAGATCGATGCTGGGAATATCATCGCAGTAACAGAAGAAGATCTTAAGGACGATCAGAAGCAGGCTATGGAGAGGGCTATTGAAGAATATAGACAGCTTTGCTTAAAGTCATTCAGCGTGAACAAAAGTGGACAAGTCATCCAGAAGCAGGACTTGCCGTTGCCTCGGCAGGTTACCTTTGATCCTAATCCTGGTAAACTTCAAGAGATGGTTAATTCTGCGGTGAATCATGCTTTAATTAATCACTCCAATGTGTTGTCCAATACTGTTCATAATGCTGTGATTCGAACTTTCAAAGAAGGGCAAGCGTCACATCATTACGTCGGGCCTGCTTATCATCAACCAGAAGCAGCATCTGCTGTTGCTCCATCGGCTCCTCCAGCCGTTGCGGGTGTAGAGATTTCTTCTCCTCCAGTATCAGCAGGATTATCTAATGTACAGTCTACTCCGGTGCGTCCAGATTCAGCATTATCAGGACGAGTTCAGCTTGGTACAGATCTGTCAGCATCAGCTTTATCAGGTCCTGTACCACAGAATAATCAAACTCCTGCTAATTGGTGGGGATATGGTATGCCTCCGGAGCCATCTACTGTCAATCACGGATTATCTCAAGTGTTTGACGCAGCGGAAAAAACTCCTGTTCTATCGGCTGGTTTGCCGATAGCCCAAGCGCCTCAATATATTGCAACTACTGTACAACCAAGTCTAGGAGGTTTTCAGGCTTCTTTGGGGCAAACATCTAACTCAAGTCCATCGGCAAATTTGTTACCGATGCAGCAGAAGGCTCCTATCACTAGTCAACCTGGAGTCCAGGTTATGCCTCAAGTTGGATGTAATTATCCAGCAATGCCAACAAGTTACCAGCCATCGGCAAACTTTGTGCCGATGAATACTAATAATTGGTCAGGGCAGTTTCCTACTCAACATACAGTTCAGCCAAACCAGCAAGTCACAGGAGCTCATCAAGGTCACATGCATGCTGGTTTTCTGAATCAAGCATCGGCAGCTCAGCCGATGAATCCTTTTCAGCAGGTTAATGGACCACAGTTAGTAGCAAATATGCCAATTGCTGGAGATCGTGGGCAGCAAAGGTATGCAGAAGGGTATCAACAGATACCTCCAGCAGAGATTCAACCATATCGTCAGCAAGATGTCGATGTTTTTTGGGCCGATAAGATAGCAGAAATTATGAGAGATCAATTTGGGATCAAGCCCAAGGTTAATACCTATTCTTATCGGACTCCGTATCCTCCAGCATATGATTTAATTCCTCTCCCAAATCGTTACAAAGTGCTAGATTTCACTAAATTTTCTGGGCAAGACGATACATCAACCATGGAGCATGTTAATCGTTTTATTATTCAATGTGGAGAGGCAGCTTGTAGAGATGAATTGAGAGTTCGTCTGTTCTCATCATCTCTATCCAGATCAGCATTTACGTGGTTTATTTCACTACCGCCAAATTCTATTATCACCTGGGCTGATCTGGAAAAACAATTTCATAAGTATTTCTTTGCTGGAATTCATGAGAAGAAGCTTACCGATTTGGTAAAGATGAAACAGCGCAATGATGAATCGGTAGAAGGCTTCGTGCAAAGGCTACGAGATGTAAAGAACAAATGTTATAGTCTGGTATTGGATGATCGGCAGCTTGCCGATTTAGCCTTTCAGGGATTATTACCACACCTAAAGGACAGATATGCTTCTCAGGAGTTCGAAAGCCTAAGTCATTTAGTACAAAGGATTTCTGATCAAGACACTAGGGTTTTTGAACCTAAGAGAAATTGGAACAAGAAAGTTTCATTTGTTGAAGAAGCGGAAGATTCTGATTCAGATAATGAACCAGTTATCGGTTTGGCAGAGTGGGTTAAGAATAAGAAATCGATATCTAGTCCCTTTGGTCACAAAGAGCCAGAAAAATTTACTTTTGATGTTACCAAAGCCGATAAAATATTCGATCTTTTGCTTCAGGAGGGCCAGATTAAATTGTCACCTAATCATGTGATCCCATCGGCAGAAGAGTTGAAGCATATGCTGTATTGCAAGTGGCACAATGCAACTTCACATAGTACCAATGAGTGCAAGGTGTTTAGACAGCAATTACAGTTAGCTATTGAGTCTGGCAGGATAAAATTTGGCAATTCCAAGATTCAAAAGCCAATGAAAATTGATCAACATCCTTTTCCAGCAAATATGTTGGATGCTGAAGGAAAAATTAAGGTATTGACATCGGTAGCTGCTGAAAAGAATGAATCAGTAGATCCCCAACATCGGATAACTTCCGATGTTGCAAAAGGTAAGGGGCTATTGACGGAGAGTAGCAGTTCTGGGAAGCCTCCTCGATCTGGCATCGTAATTACCCATCAAAGACAACACGAAGGATGGCGTCAGCGAAGGGACCGGTATAGACGACAACAAGAGGAAAGGCGTCAAGAAGAGTGGAATCGGCATAAGGATCATTGGAATTGTCCATTTTTTATTCATTGTTGGGAAGAAGGTATTAAGTTACCTACTGTTGAAAATTGTCCAGAGTGCAATGGCTATTATGGAGTTAATTATCCTGCAAGAAGGTTTCAATCGGGTAATCAAGATTTGCTCATTAATGAGCCGATCAGAAGGAGAGCGTCAGTACATGATCGGCTGGGGGGCAGGCTCAGTGTGCACGAAAGGCTTGGTAAACGCGTTGCATATTTTCCAAGGAACCAAGAAGAACTCGAAGAGATGGCAAATGCAAGAGTCCCTGATGAAGAAATATTTTACAGGGATCCCAATATACGTCGTGTGGAGACAACTAGGACTTATCAGCCAGTTTGGAAAACTAAGCTTCCTCAGTGGTGTCTAGAAGGTTTGACAAAGACACAGAAGAGGAAAATGCAGCGGGATCGTCAAAAAGATTTATATCAAGAAGAAAGTCCCTCCAATGAGAAATCTGGTAACCAGCAGTGGCAGATAAGGCACAAGGATAAAGGTCCATCGGCAGACGTCAATATGGTGTTTATATTGCCGATGGAATTTTTGGCTCTGTCTGACAGTGAAGAAGAGGCTGTTTCCTCTGATCAGATAGCTCAATTAATGTTAGATCCAATGATGGATGTTTTTGAGAAGCCTGCTGATGATGAGAGACAACACCTCAAGGCTTTGTTTGTAAAAGGCAGAGTTGATGGGCAGCCTGTATCTAAGATACTTATTGATGGAGGAGCTACGATTAATATTATACCTTATGTGATGTATCGGAAGCTTGGTAAGGGGGATCAAGACTTAACTAAGACCGATATGATGCTAAAAGATTTTGAAGGCCATGTGTCACCAGCTAAAGGGGCAGTATGTGTTGAGTTGACCATCGGCAGTAAAACTTTGCCGACAACTTTCTTTGTTATTAATGGCAAGGGTGCATATAATTTACTTTTAGGAAGGGATTGGATTCATGCTAATTGTTGTGTTCCTTCTACAATGCATCAATGTCTGGTACAATGGATCGGAGATAAGATTGAAGTTGTTCCTGGTGACTCTTCTTATATCATTGCATCGGCAGAATCAGATACTTATGAACGAACCAAGTGCATATCGGGAGAAGCCTGGGAAAAAGAGTTCCTCAAGATTGCTGATTATGAAATTTTACCGATCCAAGCAGTCGGTTCTGAAGAAGAGCTTTAATGGATAGATTTGCCGATGATGGAAAATTAGGTCAAGGATTTACATCGGCAGATGATTTAATAGAAGTAGATATTGGTGAAGGCGATAGGCCAAGACCCACTTTTATTAGCTCTAAGTTAGATTCCAAGTGTAAACAGCAACTAGTTGATTTGTTAAAGGAATATAAAGACTGTTTTGCTTGGGATTATACTGAAATACCTGGATTAGACCGATCTATAGTTGAACATCGGTTGCCTATTAAATCTGGATTTCGGCCACATCAGCAGCCGGCTCGCCGATGCAATCCTAATATACTCCCTGATATTAAGGCCGAAATAACCAAGTTAATTGAGGCGAAGTTTATTCGGCAGTGTCGATATGCAGAATGGATTTCTAATGTGGTTCCTGTATATAAGAAAAATGGAAAACTCCGTGTTTGTATTGATTTCAGGAATCTTAATAAGGCCACACCGATGGATGGTTATCCGATACCGATTGCTGATTTGTTGATTGATGCTGCAGCAGGGCATCAGATTATTAGTTTCGTGGATGGAAATGCGGGTTATAACCAAATATTCATGGCTGAAGAAGATATTTCCAAGACTGCTTTTAGATGTCCAGGTCATGTGGGATTATTTGAGTGGATAGTTATGACATTTGGTTTGAAAAATACTGGTGCTACTTATCAGAGAGCTATGAACTTTATTTTCCATGAATATATCGGCACATTGGTGGAAATCTACATTGATGATATAGTGATTAAGTCTGGAGACATCACGAAGCATCTAACCGATCTACGAAAGATATTGGAGTGCACAAGAAAACATGGATTAAAGATGAATCCCAATAAATGTGCATTTGGTGTATCGGCAGGACAATTCTTGGGTTTTATGGTGCATCAGAGGGGCATTGAAATTAGTAGAAAATCTATTGAGGCAATCAACAAAGTTGTTGCTCCTGCCGATAAGACTGAATTACAATCCTTGATCGGTAAGATTAATTTCATCAGAAGGTTTATATCTAATCTGTCAGGCAAAATCAAGGCTTTCAGTCCGTTATTGAAATTGAAAGCCGACCAGGAGTTTAAATGGAAGTATGAACAGCAGTTGGCTTTAGATCAGATTAAGAGTTATTTAACAAATCCTCCAGTGTTAGTTCCACCCCAGCATGGAAAACCTTTCAGATTATATTTGTCAAATGAAGATACTGTTATCGGTTCAGCTCTTATTCAAGAATTTGAAGGAAAGGAGCGTGTTATCTATTATTTGAGTAGAAGATTAATAGATGCTGAAACCAGGTATTCGGCTATTGAGAAATTGTGCTTATGTTTATATTTCTCCTGTAGTAAGTTAAGGCATTATTTACTATCGGCTGAATGTACTGTCGTATGCAAAGATGATGTGGTCAAATATATGCTATCTATGCCGATATTGAATGGTAGGATTGGTAAATGGATTTTAGCGTTATCAGAATTTGACCTACGTTATGAATCGGCTAAAGCAGTTAAAGGACAAGTTATGGCCGATTTTGTTACTCAACATTGCAACACGGTAGATTCTTTGGAAGTTGCTCCATGGACACTGTTCTTTGATGGGTCCACTTGTGGTGAAGGGGCAGGCATCGGCATCGTGTTGATTTCTCCTCAGGGGAAGAAGTATGAATTCTCATTGCCGATCGTCGCCACATCGACAAACAATCAAGCTGAATACCAAGCACTGATAAAAGGGTTAGAATTGCTTAAAGAAATACAGGCTGATGCTGTTGAGGTCTTTGGTGATTCTATGCTAGTTATAAATCAGTTGATTGGGATTTATGAATGTCGAAGTGAAATCCTAATTTCCTATCATGAAAAATGTTTGGAATTGTTAAAAGGGTTTAGGAGTTTTCATCTGGAGCATATTTCCCGGATGCATAATGAAGAGGCTAACCGATTGGCTCAGCATGCTTCAGGATATCAACCTGTTCAAGAAGCATTGACATCGGTGGCTGATGCCGATGACTGGAGAAGGAAAATCATTGATTATTTAAGGAATCCATCTAAAAAGGTTGAAAGACGTGTAAGGTTCCAAGCGACAAAGTATGTACTCCTCGATGATGAATTATATTATCGTACCATAGATGGAGTTTTACTCAGGTGTGTTAGCATAGAGGAATCAAAAAGCCTGATGAGTGAAATTCATGAAGGAGTATGTGGGGCTCATCAGTCAGCATTCAAGATGAAGTGGATGATCAGAAGAAATGGATATTATTGGCCAGCTATTCTTGAGGATTGTTTTAAATATTTTAAAGGATGTCAGGAATGTCAAAAGTTTGGTAATATTCAAAGAGCACCCGCATCGGCTATGAATCCTATAATTAAACCATGGCCGTTTAGGGGTTGGGCTATTGATCTCATCGGTCAAATTTATCCACCATCGAGTAAAGGGCATAAATTTATTCTGGTTGCTACCGATTATTTCACAAAATGGGTTGAAGCAATTCCTTTAAAAAAGGTGACATCGGCTAACATGGTTGATTTTGTGAAGGAGCATATTGTTTATCGATTTGGCATCCCTCAAACCATCACTACCGATCAGGGCACTATGTTTACATCAGGTGAATTTGATGAGTTTGCTTTGAGTATGGGGATTAAAGTTTTGAATTCTTCACCATATTATGCCCAAGCAAATGGCCAGGCTGAAGCATCTAATAAGGGGATTATCAAACTTATTAAGCGCAAGATCAAAGAATATCCTAAAAAGTGGCATACCATATTAAATGAAGCTTTGTGGTCATATCGGATGGCATGTCATGGTGCAACCAAGGTGTCGCCTTATCAATTGGTATATGGACACGATGCAGTATTACCTTGGGAGATTAAGATTGGATCTAGGCGGATGCGTTTTCAGGATCAACTGACAGCCGATGATTATGATATCCTTATGAAAGATGAATTGGAAGACGTAGCAGGTCATCGGTTAAAAGCTTTGGTTAACATCGAGGAAAACAAGAAGAGAGTGGCTAGGTGGTATGATAAGAAAGTGAAGGTAAAGGAATTTGCCGATGGTGAATTAGTCTGGAAATTGATTTTACCGATTGGGACTAAAAATTCTAAGTTTGGCAAATGGTCTCCTAATTGGGAGGGTCCATATCGGATAAATCAGTCTGTTCCTGGTAATGCGTATATTCTTGAAACTCTCGAAGGAGTGGTATTTCCCAGAGCGTTAAATGGAAAATATTTAAAGAAATATTACCCTAGTATTTGGATAGATGCATAAAAAGTATAGTTGCCGATAACAATTCTATCGGCTGGAGTTAAAACAAAGTATCAATTATGCCGAATTTAACAAAACCTGGATGGCTGATATCGCACGCAGGCGAATTTCATCGGCTTCTTTTAGCTCCTTGGCATCTTCATCGGCATTTCCCTCCACAGGTTTGATTTTCTTTTTCAAGGCCAAGGCCTTGCGAGCTTGAGCATCCCGTTCCTGTTGAAGGGCTTTAATGGCGTCGGGAAGCTGGTCTTCTTCTTGTTTGGCCTGAGTCAGAGCTGTCTCAACCTTTTCCAGTTCAGCTAGCAGGGCTGCTTTCTTTGCCGATAGATCTGAGATTTTCTGTCTAATATCGGCACTGGAGGCTTGCAAATTGTTGATGTTCTTGTGCTTCTCGTCGGCAGTTTGCTTCAGCTGTAGCATTTCTTCTTTAAGTTGAGACTGGGTTGCTCTGTCAGCAATACGATGAACGGCCCTTTGATATTGAAGCTATCTGCTCTCCAGATGGACTGCTGGAAAGATGATTTCTTCAACATTGGATGGGACTTGGCCGCGGATCGCCTTGAAGATAGACTTCGCAGGATCCGAGTCGATTACCAATTGGGCAGTTTTCTGCTGTAGCAGGTTTAGGAGGGTTTCCAGCTTGCCGTATGTGTCTGATGATATTGTTCCCAACGCCAGGGAGGAGCTCGCTTCTTCTCCGTCGTCATCAGAAACATCGATAGCAAAAGAAAATAAGCTATCGGGAGAGTCTTGTTCCTATGGGATAAAGAGAATTAGAAATCCTGTTTATAATATTTTGAAGATATAATAAACCAGGTAATTGACTGGTTTACCTGCTTCAAGGCGATTTCTTGAGCTTGGCTTGAAGGAGCGGCTTGTAAAGGGTCCTGTGAAGGATCGGCAGAAGATGCCGATGGAATGTCTTCTATGACCACATCGGTAGTCGGCCCTTGAGGTACAATCGCCGATGATGTATCTTGGGCAGGAGCAGTTTGTTCAGAGGACTGATCGACGGGTGTTGGAGCAGATGCAGGGGCTGGTGTAGGTTTTTGTCGTTTCTGTTGAGCCTCAGCATCGGTCGAAGCTTTACGTTTTTGTTGTGCTTCAACAACAACTGGCTGGGGGGCATCAATGTCTGTTGGTTGGGGAGCTTGTATGATCGGTGTGCTTACCGATGTATCCATTTGTTGATGCAAAAACAGGTATAAGATTGGATGTTTAATGGAGAAAAATAAAAAATAATGAGAGAATACCTCTGAAGGAGGAGTAGAAGTTGTGGTGCTCGGTAAAGTTGCCGATGATGATCCAGCTGCAGCTTGTACACCCTAATAGTTGTATGTTAATATAAAGTGTATCGGCAGAGAAGATAGTGAACAAGATTGTTACCTTAAAAGCCTTGATCAGGCTTGAAGCAGCAGCCTTTGGAGAAGCCCTGGATGTTCCCAATCTTGGTCTAGAAGTGCCAATTTTGGTGCGAGCTCTTTGGAAGGTCAAGGCTTCCAGGGTGGGGGCATTGTAACCGATTGCTGAAATCGGAGAGGCTGGATGGAGATTGAAGGGTTTTCCGCTTTTGCTTATCGGTGGAACTGGATCGTCAGCCTGTTTCAAGGAAGGTTAGTTACCGATACACATAATAAAAGAAAGGAAAGGGACAAAAGTTGAAAGGAACTTACTGCATTATCATGAATAGCATAATCGGGGTCGATCTGGTGCCGATATGTGTGAACAGACGTTGAAAATAGCTGTTCTTTCCACTCCTGCCACCATTGCTTATATGATTCTGTTATGAAAGAAGCTGGTGACCAGGCGGAGAGATCGACATTTGAAATATCGGCATCAGGAGCAAGTCTTACTATCCTGCTCCATTCAGTTCCGGAGGTGATGATTTCCCTGGGTTTAATCACATCGGCATAGCACAGTTTGATGGGCAGTTGCCCAAAGGCCAGCTGGCGAGATACTGCCGATGGATTGTAAAATTCATAAGTAATGTGGGAGGCTTTCCCACTGCCAAATGTGTTGACTGGAATTGCTCTGGGGGTGATGATGGCCATCATGAGATCATTATCTTGGTTCAGATCACTATCGGCAAAATTGAAGAGGAGGGGAAACTTGTTATCCTCGTCAATATAAGGCACCCAAGCCCTGAGATCACGAGGGAGGCCATGGTAGAAAGTATGGAAAAATCTGCCGATTTGATCCTCATTGGTTTCTGTTCCGGGAAGGATGATGATTGCTTCACCGAAGTTGAGAGGGGGGGCGTGTTGCCGATTCATCATCCCTAAGGACGTATTCTTCAGGAATCTCTCATGGGAATTCCTGAGCAAAGAGATCCCATTGTAAACGCTTGTGCATGTGAGCGTTTAACCACATATTAATAAACCACCATGGGCCTCCCAGATTGCCGATGGGTTCGCCAAGTATAAGCTTCTGGGATACTTGGTGGAGGAGATGGTAGGTTGAGCTCAGAAGATATCGGCCAAGTCGGAATCTGACACCGTTGGCCAAGAGTTCTGCTGCTGGGAGGAAAGCATTAGTTGGTCCTACCGATCGTCCGCAGAAAATAAACTTTTCTAGCCACATGTTCAGGAATGTGGCATGCTCCCTTTGATTGACAGTGCCAGTCTTATGATATTCTTGGATATATCCTGTCCAGCCGCCGATGTTGCGTGTGGTTATTCTGTATTCAGCTTTTCTGCCGAAAATATGGCCTTCATCGACAGTTGAAATGTCTAGGCCCGTGAGCATGTACACATCGGCAAGGGTAGGGGCGCATGGGCCATGACCAAACATGAAGGTGTTGGTGGTGTCAGACCAAAATTGAGCAGCAGCTATCATCATAGATTCATTTTTCTGCATATCGGCAATGGACAGCCTGATACATTGATCTATTTTTCGCTCTGCCCAGAACACTTGCATTGACCTGTTGACCCTCAGAAACCAATTTTTCCACCCTTTGGTGGGTTTAGGCCAAGAACGGAATGTATCTTTCCACAAATTCAAAGAAAAATTCTGAGATTTGAAGGGAATACGATTGGCTTCTGCATTAATCAAATCAGTTGGGTCTGGGTTGCCCATCAGACCTAAGCAGTGAAGGGGAGGTTGATGGGTTGGAATCACCAATGTGTTGCGAAGTTCCCAGGTTTGAAGGACCAAGAAAATGAAAGAGAAAGAAAAATGTCGACCGTAAGAATTCGCAGGAGACCGAAAGGATTAAAGTAAAAGTAATGAGAAGAAGAACAAACCGCAGGGACGTCGAAGTTAACAGCCATTGCTTCAGAGGGATGAGGGCGCGAGCTGGGAACTTGAAGATGATGATTCTGATGAGTTGAAGACGCGCGGTTGTTGGTTAGGGTTGCCGCTGGGATGAGAATGCCAAAAGGTGGAGTTTGAAGGTAGAAGATGAACAGCCCGGAGGAATCTATTTATAGATTATTTGGAGTAGGGGTATTCTTGACTTATCTCTATGCCGTATGCGGATGGATCGAGGTGGTTCAGTTGGATATGGTAACTGTTCGCACGACAATCAAGGGATGGTACAGGAGATTTGACGGCAAGTGATCATAACTTAAAGGATATCTTGCGGTGAGATATTATTGATGGGTTGTTATTTTGGTATCTCAACCGTAGTTTAAGGCAAAGAAGGTTGGAAAAAATGCGATATATATTGAGATACATGGATTGGATCTAGATTTGATTGAATTTAGTAACAAATCATGTTATGCTTGGAGAATGGGTTAAAGAAATAGATAATAGCAAGCATCAGTTGGAGTAAATTTCGGAAGCATCAGTATCTTATACTCCGAAATTGGGGGGCATGTGTTGACACCGTTTTTAGCATGTGTCAAGATGATCAGGAAAGGCTAACCAGCAAGGGAAAGATTGCCGTGTAAATTGATAGCCAAGGAGAATAACTTTGTTTTTTAAGCGGTGACAGTGTATGAATTTAATTTGGAATGCTGCCTTGCCGATGCCGATGGAAGAGGGTTTGGAGACTGTTGCCGATAAGATAAGGGAATGTACCGATGAAGGAAGGTATGAAGACTGCAGCCGATGAAACAGGGAATGTACCGATGGAAAGGAGATCGAAGGTTGCTGCCGATGGAATAGGGGCTGTGCTGGTGAAAAGGGGGTCGATAAGAATACCATCGTGATTAAGGCGGACTATGGAATAAAATAGGAGTTGATTTCCTTATTTACGATTAGTAGAGTCTGAGTTGTGTCAAAGTCATGTGTTTTTCCTTAGACTTGGATTTAGTGTCCTAGTTGTATTTGGTTATGTTTCTATAGATCAGGGTATAAATATAGAGTGAAGGGCAATGTAATAGGGGATCAATCAATACATCAAAAACCAGCTTTTACTCTTATTTACATCTACTTTTCGGTGACTTCGTCAATTTGCATATTTTTCCTTTTTACGAGTTCTCATCGATTCGGCGAGTTGCATTGCTCTAAGTGCAATCTTTGTCGATCCTCGAGTTCCGCGTGAGTACCTCTTGGCCGTGACTTCCGGGCGTATCGCTGTTGTCAGGACCAAAGTGCTCGTATCTTCATCCTTGTCGATTAACAGGTCAAATCGACTGGCACGCTTTGGATATCGATTTTGGGTATTAGCCCTTTGTGTTTGCAGATTCACTTTTGCATCAACTTCATTACTGTTTTGTTTGTTTTCCAACATAATAGTATGCCGGCTAACTTGTATCTAAAATGATTAATATTTTCATGCATGGTAATAGTTGGTATTATCACATGTCCAGTAATTTAATAGGTTATGAAAAGTAATATATATATACATGTGTAATATGTTGAGTAAGTGCTTCTCCAGTCCAGCATTCCATAAACTTGAGCATGAATAGACCACAAGATGAACTGCAAAGTTGTAGAACATTGAGTATTAAAAAAATAAATTTGTTCACATATACGTTACAATTTTATAGTGTGTTCTACACACCTGTCTTTCTGGATTGGTTCTTCTAATTATTCTTTGACTGTCCATTTATTGACGTCAAGGTCTTCCCAATTTTGGACCACATTCCGTTTGTTTATAATAATGTTTAAATGAGATTGCAGACCTTCCAGCTATATAAATACATATATTATTAGTTAGTAATAATAAAGAATATAAAATAAAAGGAGGATCAATGTAAAAAATTAAAATAAAGTGTAATGCTGCAATCATAACTTACTGTAGTTCTGAGGTCATCTCGATTGGATTCCCAACATAGTGAGTCAAGAACTTGTATCTCATGTTTTTTTGCATGAAGAATAGCTAAATACCAATGTGTGTCCTTGATATTTATTGGAAGTAGAATCTAATGGAGACAATGAATTTAGTCTTAGATATGTGAAAAAACAATAGTAATGTATTAAATAAAATTAACATAAAATTAAAATATGGAAACGTATGTTACCATGTCATGACTTAGATAATTTTCAACGATCCTTGTAATGAAGCTTTCATCGCCATCAATTCTAAGATTGTCATCCTGTTTTAGCAGTATGGAGTTAATGGGATCCTCAAAGTATACCTTTAACCCGTTTCTAACTTGTAGATTTGCTTGTTCCTTTAAACAACAGATATATGCACTTATAACCTACAAAAAAATTGAAATAACAATAAGATTATACTATTTATAAAACAGAGAATTATTTATATTAGATAGTGATATTTTAAAAGACATTGGTACACCCACCTTGTCGTTCAAATATTGAACCGGATCTAGAAGACATGACAATTGATCTTTATTGACAAAAATATCATTTATCTTCACAAGTATATCAGTGGCCGAAGATGACTCTATTATTATTTGAGCATGTAAATCCTTGGCTGTCATTGTATAATCTGCAAGTAAAATAAATTTTTAATATAACTTAAAAATTAAACAACATTGTGAGAAACCCTATGTAACAATATAATTAAATACCTTGTGGAAGTTCATCGTATGTTTGGTCATTTTTTATTTGTTGTTCAATTTCTTTTGGATGTTTACTGTCAATCATGTGTTCGTTTGTAGAAGATTTTTTTCTTCTGAGTTTTGAACATTTGAATCCATAACAGTACCCAAATCAGTCTGCAAAAGGTGAAAAAACAAAAATTACAAATCATAGAGTAATTTCTGCAAATACTGTGAAAAGAAATGTGAGGAATAAACATTATTTTTTCTTATGATATTTATGATTTTGTTGTTTCCCTGGATTGATCCCTATAAATAAATCAAAATTTAAAACACTATTTGTGTGACGTACCTGAAGTTGCATGTGGTCAGTAGGACGGCGATGCGTGCGTGGTCGCCGAGGGTGCTGATTTTTCTTGTTGACAGTCGTTGTGTGTTTGGTTGGTGAGGATGCTGATTCCTCACGTTGTTCTTTGCTGTGTGCGGTCGGCGAGGGCGCTGATTCTCTGTGGCGTCTATCGCTGCGCTTGGAATTGGCCGATCTTCCCTGCGACGTCTTTTGCTTTATGCTTGCTTGGGTTGCATCCTGTCTGCGTGCGTCCGGCGAGGGTACTGCTTTCATGCGTTTTTTATTGTTTTGTTTCTGGTTAGCGAGCATGCTTCCCCATGTTCTCTTTCGCTTCATGCTTGTTTGGGAAGTGTCTTGCGGGTGTGGTTGGCGAGGGCGCTGAGGGCAAAGTCAATATGAGTTATATATGAAAAGAAACCGTTCTAAATTTCACATAAAAATTAAGTAAGAGAAAGAGAACGTGCACAACCACATTAAGTAAGCGAAAGAGAACGTGCACAAGAATCAAGCACTTTGAGCAACAGGAACTTCAGGCCATGCAAATCGTCTTATCTGAAAGCAAGTACACATATATACGTTACTGCACATAAAAAGGAAAGGTTTACTCTATACTCAGTGGCGGAGCCAGGATGGTAATCTTGGGTATTCCCACATAAAAAGCAAGACCATTTTGTTCGCTACTTTGGGCTACAATGACCGAAAATACTCTAGAAAATGCATTATACACAAATATATATAAGTATACATACATATATACACAAGAGTATATCAAAATAGTTGGGTATTCCTAGGAATACCAAGGAATACCCTTGGATCCGCCCATGTCTATACTGCAGGAATTTTTTTAGCATGCCTTTGTTTACTGTGTGTACACATCCACCTTAAGTAAGAGAAAGAAAACGGGCACAAGAATGTAGCACTTTGAGCAACAAGAACTACAAGACATGCGAATTCTCTAATCTGAAAGCAAGTATACATACTGATATACTCTTCTAATCTGAAAGCAAGTATACATACTGATATACGTTACTGCACACATAAAGGAAAGGTTTACTCTATATTGGAGGAATTTTTTTAGCATTGCTTCGTCGTTTTATGCCTGCTTCCCACTCTCATGCACAAGCCACTGAGATTTAATTCCGACCTTTTTACTGTTAATTAATTAATAACTAATAATACTTTAAAACTCAAAACCACAACATGCTAGCTTTATTACCCAGAAATATTTCCTTTCATATCTTGGGACAATACCATGTCAATATTACTGAGATGTTGAACTATACAATCTCGTGCATATGTATTGGCCAAACAAATAAGTTAACTATATCAATGGATCTTTGAAATTGATGAAATACTCTACTGAAATCGATCGTTCAAACTGATTGAAAATTGAACTGATGCAATGTGTTTGTTTGATAGCTTGGTGCAAGGAAGTTGCATGGACGCAAAGGAAATAGATGACTGTTTCGTATTACCTTGCAATCCTCCGACGGCTGCCTGTCATTATTCTCTTCTGGAGACACCGACCCAGCGGCCACCACCGCCGCCAGCCGGCGGCCCTCCGGGAACGCCAGCGCCTTCACGTGACGGGGCTACGGCAGTGACGGCTGTTGTGGGCGACTGTACTCTGGCGAGTGGCAACCGGCCGGTGGTGAACGAGCACTTTGAAGGCACGGAGGAAAGCGTCAGGGCCGTCGCTTGGTGGCCCTGGTGCAGCGGAAAGCGTAGGGGCCGTCGCTTCGGCCAGAAAGTATAGTCAGCGGGCGGTTAGTAGCCTTAGGTAAGTCGCGTCGCAGGAACCGCCGCGGCGAAGAAGGCCGTGACGTAGCCTTGCGGGCAGGTAAACTCTGCGGTGGGTAAAAAATTTTTAGAGCCGAGTGGAGATCTACAACAGCGAACAGTGTTTTGTCACATAAGTAGCGTTCTTTTGGTCTTCGGGCCCGCCTGTCAGAGGGTGTACATTGTAGGTGGGTAGGAGACTTTTCTGGTAACAAATATTTTCTAATTCCTTTGCTCCTTTATAGTATAGATAGATAACACAACTAATTTGTAATTGTAGTTCTAACAGAAAATCTGAGCTTTGGCACATGAATATATAGCACCTGAATTTTGATTTCTGTTTTCTATGTATAGAAAGAAGTGACAAAAAACCAACTGATTTGGAATAGTGACATGCAACACTCTGTTCCTGTAACGTCCCGCCTCCTCGAGGCCGGGCCCGCTTACATCTGGCCGCTTTCTAGGACATAGACTGACCTCACAGACCAACACAAGTCTTTTCTACGCACTTTGTCCTCACTCGTGCGCACCCGGGAAGAACTTCCCGGTCGGTCACCCATCGCTCCAGGCCAAGCACGCTTAACTTTGGAGTTCTTTCGAGATGGGCTTCCGGAAAAGAAGTTGCAACTTGTTAGTACGAGTATCCTATTAATCCTGTTAAGCCTTGGGCCGGGATGTTACATCCTCACCCCCTTAAGAGACCGACGTCCTCGTCGGTCAATCCCAAGCCAGGAACGTCCTCTCTTGGCCACGTCCGTGTGTCCAGTGCCAGCGCATATGCCATGCTGTGTGACCACTCTGGGTCCACACCAGCCATGCGCACCATGCCTGCGCAACAGCGACACACGCGCCCGTGAAACCGCGAGAGTCGGCTCTGATACCATTCTGTAACGTCCCGCCTCCTCGAGGCCGGGCCCGCTTACATCTGGCCGCTTTCTAGGACATAGACTGACCTCACAGACCAACACAAGTCTTTTCTACGCACTTTGTCCTCACTCGTGCGCACCCGAGAAGAACTTCTCGGTCGGTCACCCATCGCTCCAGGCCAAGCACGCTTAACTTTGGAGTTCTTTCGAGATGGGCTTCCGGAAAAGAAGTTGCAACTTGTTAGTACGAGTATCCTATTAATCCTGTTAAGCCTTGGGCCGGGATGTTACAGTTCCCATGAACATTATAGAGATTGATTGACGCGTCGTCTAATATCACCGTTAAATTCTGAAATAAATCTTGAAAATACCAGTGTATTGTTATCAAATTGAGTTCGGGTGAACATTGGGACAAGTGGTTTGTCAACCTCGCTCTTTGTTTCAGGAGGATGGATGATGTGTGGCTACCAATTGTCGCTAAGGATGAAAACGGTCGGAAACGGTCGAAAACGGACTTACGATATGGAAAAACGAAAACGGTCGGTTCGGGATATTTCTACATTTAGCAATTAAAGAGTACAAAAAATGGTTGAAAATGGTTGTGAAACCAATTGAAACTGACAATTTTTCATGTTAAAAAACGGTTCATAATATAGAAAACAAAAACGGTTAGTTCGGAATATTTCTGTTCCGTTTTCATCCCTAATTGTCACCATTCACGGAACCATCCATCATGATGGATGCATGGTTAGACTGGCATTGCCTTCCTAACCTCTGGACTCTGGTTGTTTCTCCTTCCGTGTCTGGTTCTATGCTTGTCCACTGACGATACTGATTCGGGGAATTTTTTAAATAATATTTTTTAATGAATAATTGTAAATCTAGCATTTGATTAAAAAGAATGCAAATCTAGTAGCCTATCGATTGTTGGATAGCCGACCGATGGCCTATCGGCATTGTCAATTGACGGCAGCACGAGCCGCAGTGTGTGTACTTTTTAAAAATTTTAAAACGCATGTAGAAAATACGATAAAAATTTATATCTCTTTATAAAATTTATATCTCTTTATAAACTCTATTATTTGATTTAATGATACTTATTCATGTTAATATTTTTGATATATATTTGATCAAATTTATAGAATTTGTTTATAGTATATCCAATGACGTAGACGGAGGAGGAGTACTCGCACCGAGTACGTACAGTAGTTAAACGGCCCCTACTCCCCGGCGGAGTCGCTGACATCTTGGGACAGTACACAGTAGGACTTCCGCTACTACAGAGTACAGACACAGGTGTCCCATGTCCACCCAAACTCCCAAAGTGAGACGTGCAATGGGAAAGCAGAGGCCAGGCCATGGCGTCCACTGACAACGTGGCTACAGTACACCGTCAGTCAGCGTCCATCGGCGCGTGCCGAACGATAGGGCCTGTCGGCCACCCAGCAACCGACGAGGTACCTATCGGCAGATCAGCGGCCGACAAGGTACTTATCGGCAGTCCAGCGGCCGACAGGATGCTATATCTGCAAATTTTGTATAACAGCTACTAGATTTGCAATTATTCGTTAACAAAATATTATTTTTAAAAAATTCACTGATTCGGACTGCTCTCGCAATGCCCAGCTGAAACATTGGTGAAATCGCTAGTGCAAGCAAGCTAGGGACGTGTACTGATGTTTGAGCTTGGAAACTAGGTGAGTGCTTCCAAAGTGTTTGTTGAAATGCCTCACAGCCAGCAGAAATGCTAGTTAGCATTTTTTTTGTTCTCCTTTGATTTCTGGGGTTACTTTCGTCTTAGAATAAACAACTTCTCTCTTCCAATTGGAGAATACTTCAATCTGGAAACTGGTAGAGGCATAGCCAGTAAAATGGCCGGCGTGCAACTGATAGCGAGAACTGACGATTGGCTGTTAGAAATTAGGCATTGCTGGTTTTCACTGCGTCTTCGGTAGCTTCTACATGTACAAGTGGATCAACCTAAGTTGAAGGCAACAAATTAATCACATCTTGTTCCAAATAAGTCCATTCTTCAAAATGGTGCTATTTATAGAAACATAGTATTCATAATTTGAAATAACAAAAGACGAGTGTAGTCAGAGTTCCAGAGACACTGCCTCAATCCATATGCATAGCAAATAAGGCCAAAATAAATATTAGTTAAGGGTTCTTCAGAAAAAAAAACGCAACAGCACATTGCTGATGCTCAGCGTTTACAGGTTCCAGACAACATTCAGCTCAGCTTCTTAGGTTGAAGCCCTTACTGTAGTCATATATCTGTACACATAAGATTTGATAGGGGTAAGCAAAACCAACCATTTCAACAGTAGCCGGTAATAAATACCAATAATACACCTAACGTGGTAGACTAGCTGACGATAAAAACTCTCGCTCCAAGCTAGAGTAGTTATAGCTGCGCTGAGGTGCTACATTAGCCCCATTGTTCGATTCAACAGAGAAGGATTGCCGGTGAGAGGCTAAAGCTCTTCTTGTCACCAATGGCTGAATGTATTGCTCGTTTCCTGTGTCCACATGAGAAGAGTTCATCCTTTCTGCTAGTAAAAGCTGTAGTGTTATGACTACTTGCTTCATTGTCGGCCTTTCTTCACCTCTCAGCCTCAAGCACATCTCTGCAAGGGATGCGACCTTTTCAATCTCTTCCTCTGTTGCTTCCTCAAGAACTTCAGCAGCTATTATCCCTGTGATCGGCCTCGTCTTGATCTCTGAAAGGAAATAGTTACACAGGTTCTGCTTCATTCCTGATTCAGTTGTAAAAACTGGTTGTTTTCTCAGAAGAAGCTCTAGAAGCACCACACCGAAGCTATAAACATCACTTTTCTCATTTAGCTTCCCAGTTTGGTAATATTCTGGATCTAAGTAACCAAATGTGCCCTGTACATTTGTACTAACATGGGTTTGATCAATTGGGACTGATCTTGAAGCACCAAAATCTGAAACTTTAGCAGTATAATTTCCATCTAGGAGTATGTTAGAGGATTTCACATCACGATGAAAGATTGACATCGAGGCAGCAGAATGGAGATAGTATAGGGCTCCTGCAGCTTCTGTGGCAATCCTTAGACAATCATTCCATGATAATGAGGATCCGCTACTTGAATAAGCATGAAGAATTTCAAACAAAGAACCATTAGGAATGAAATCATATACTAGTAAGGGGACCTCACTTTCAAGACAGCATCCAAAGAGTTTCACAATGTTTCTGTGATTTATCTGAGAGAGGATTGCAACCTCATTGATGAAATCATTGATCTCCCCGTCCTTGATGGCCTTGGACTTCTTTATAGCTACCACATGTTGGTCAGACAATATGCCTTTGTATACTGTGCCATGCCCTCCATGGCCAAGAATTCGTGTGGGATCAAAGTTATCTGTTGCCTCTTCAAGCTCTTCTAAGGAGAAAATCTTTGTCTTCTCACTTGAATTTTCATCGTCGGATGATATCAGTTGCTCCAGGAGAAGGCCTTGATTCTTTCGGAAATACTTCCTTCTTAGTTTCTTCTGGACATTTCTTTTCCATCTTCTAATGAGCACTATTGCACTTAAGATTAGAAGGAGAATGCCAAAACCGCAGCTAAGCCCAATTATAATACCTACAATGATAATGCCCATCAGTTTGCACATATATATCAAGATCACATTGCCTGGTGTAGAATGTGGGACTCACCTAATAGGAAATTTTTCTTTGAAGTTGGGGTGCACTGCATTGCTGCAATATCATAATTTGTATGGCTAGGACACTCAGTGCAGGTGAAGTTTCCTATGGTATTATGACAAACACCTTTGCAGATGCCTGGTGTTCGCTGACATTCATCAACATCTGTAACCATATTCATATATAAGGCGAGAAAAAAACTGTGTGCCAGAAAAATACGGTTATGTTACGAAATGATAGAAATATACATTATTGTCTTTGATGGTTATGCAGATTTGTGACATGATGTATGTTTAGAGATATACAAGATATACAAGACATTTAGGGTTGATGTCAAGGACAATTACTTCCATCCAGGCAGCAGAGCAGAGGGAGAACCTCACCCTGGATGTAGCAATTTGCAAACACTTAGATTTAACATTTTCTTCTAATTAAAACTATGGATGCAATGCTTAGTTTTCCTTCTGCAGTGAGCTTCATATATATTTGTGAGATGCACCTGGGTAATTAACATGGAAATACCAATAATTCTACAAATTTAGTAAAAGACCATGTGTGTGCCTCCACGACTCACAATTTTTCCTAAAAAAATGGATTTCAGTCTTTTTAGCATAAAATCAATAACATTACATTTTCAAAACAGTAACTTGAAATCATATGGTAGCAACAAATATCAATCTTCATTTAGACCAAATTAGCGTGTGTAGTGTGTGCGAGAGAGGGAGTACCATGACAACCATGTTGGACGTACGGATTTCCTTCAAAACCAGGTAAGCATTTGCATCTGTAACCAACATAACCTTCCATAGAACTTCGAACCCTTATGCAAGTGCTATTGATACTTACACAAGCATATCCAGATGTGTTTTGTTGCGCCTCTTGACAAGTCAGATTAGCAACAGCCCACTGCACTGAGGTTGATTCCAACGGATCAACATACAGATCAGGTTCTTTAGAAGATAACCCCGACTTCAACATCTGATTGAAAGTTATCTCTGACAATTCTGACTCCAATAAGAGACCCATAAGACCGTCACTTACATTTATGAATGTGACACGATGGAAGACACTGTATCGGAGGACGGAATGTGTTGTATCTGAGCAATTGAGCTGAAAAAATTTTCTTGCAGAACAACCTTCTTCTAGGCCAAATGGAAATGGAACACGAATACTTCCACACTGCCGTGAACAATTCTCCTTTATTGGGTTCGGGTTATACGCTGTTGCCATGCACAAATTAGAATAAAAACAATTGAATTTTAGTGACATATAGAATATTAACCTACAGTAAATCAAAAGAACCATGCACTTCGGTTATGCTGAAATAAATAATGTAAAATGTGAATCCTTGTTCAAATAGTTGACTATAGTCTGGTATTGGGGATAAATGAAACAACTAGAAATGTCTTAAATGCTTGTGCTATCTACTTGCTCTATCATCCTCCTCATCATCGATTCATCGGTGAGAAGGACAGTGGGATCCCAGCTTCCGTAGTAGATCTAGAGATCAACGGTACATATTTCGTTTTACAAGTTTCATAGGTGAACAGCTGTTGATAAACAAAATAAATATGATAATGATAATTAAAAAACAAAAAGAAACCTTAAGATTGCTCTTTTATCTGACGTTATATGAGAAAGTTACGAATTTATTGTGCAACAACTATCTACATTAAGGTTGCTCTTGCACGGGTTCATTGCCGCCTCTGCTCTGTTTATTTTACAAAATTGCCCATGTGGTTCATATAATTTCTAGTCGATGGCCCTGACAGTAGGATTGCTATGGTTTCTGCAAAGTCCACCACATTGCACTACAGAGGCTAACACTAGAAGGCAGTAGCAATTGGCATCAAAATAATATGTTGCTTAATAACAATAATGCTGAAAAGCGTGTTGCCTGGGATACATAAAAAACACATGAGGGCCAACGGGCAAAATGTTCGTTTCATCTACCATTTAACACTTGTAACAGCCGAAACTAACACTAACAGTAGGGCCAAACAAGGCATAAAAAATGAACCCAGTGTTAAATAGGTAAGAAAAAATTTCAGGGCCAAAGAAGGAAGCCAATAAAATTGCAGGGCCAAAGAAAGAATTCTCTCTTAATCCTAGAGTAACATGTTTTGATATATAGAGGGGTATACTAGATTAGAACTGCTTAAACGGTGGCCTTTACTTTTTTTTTTGGTCTAGTATTGATCGAGTATTGTAATAATATATGAAAGAGAGCAGTCCAGGGGATCACCTGCATCACTCTTGCAGCCATCAAGGATATAAGGATTTCCCTGGTATCCTTTATTGCATTGGCAGACATAACCATTGTCCCTAAAAACTGAAATTTTGCAATCACTGTGTTCATTAATACAGGCGGAGCTCCTCCTGTCTACTTGTTTATTGGTGATGATGTCGCATCTTGTGTTGTCGGCAATGCTCCACACGAGGGGAACCACAACAGTTATGTTGATTCTATCCCATAGGGTGCTTAGATTGGAGAACTTTTCAGTCTTACCTCTGTTGTGGAGCACAAATTGAAATTCAAGAGACCCACCTCGAGCCAATGCTCGTTCAGCAAATAAGTTGCAGCAACCACCGCCTTTGCAATCCTTTATGTACACCATCTCTGCAACCTCTTTGTTGGGGCAGGTAACCGTGCAAAGCAATCTCATGGAACCTGTCTTTCCTGGATCTTTTAAAAGCACATCCAAGTCACAGCCGACGACGACAACCTGAATGTCATTCAAAATGGTAAAGGAAGTCCCTGGAGCCCATGACATGCTGTAGACATCAACTCCAGACTTCATTGTAATTACTTTGGAGAAGGAGACTGCTGGAATCATGTTGTAGGTGAAAATTTCAAGTAAATCAAAATTCATGGTGGCCTCAATATCATCTAAGACCTCGGTGGTGCCATCGTGCAAGAAGAGTCTAGGGGGCTGATCATGAGTAGTGGTGGTGTTGCATAGGAGCATCAGGTCAGGATAGCGGAAGCAACCAGGTCCGATTCCAAATGGATAATCGAAGGTGAGGTTGCCACAGCGCTTTGGGCAGCGAGCGAGCATGGCAGCTGAGGGACGAAAGGTGGTGGTGTCATTAGAAGAAGAACTTGTATGGGCAGCTGCAACACCATGCTCCTCCCCTAGGGAAACAGTAGCTTCTGGCTTATCTCTGATCATAGCCTTGTGGTGGGCAGTTTTGATCAGGTGGCTGCTAAGAGTAAGAGACCGGGAAGCAATAATCCCCTCTTTGCTTCTTCTCGCAACTGCAGATGCTCGTGCTTGTGCCATCCATAGGGACGACGATGCAAGCATAAGTAACGACAGTATGGTGTTGGAGTAGCCTCCCATGTGTTTTGCTCAAATAGCAAGAAATTTGAAAAAATTGATGCTTATTAGCTAGACTCTTGCTGAATAATAGAAGTGGAGTACAGATACCGAAAGATGGTCAAGGGCGGCCTGTATTTATAGTAGTCGGACATAGAAGAAATTCCACAGCGTCAACTTCAGGTCGGCACCATAACATAATGTAACAAGAAAGCTTCGATGTATTATGCACCTAGTTTCACAAGGCTTAAACTTTTAACTAAAAATTCACGGTTCAGTTTTAAAGTAGGGCATCCAAAATTTAAACGCCCATTACACGCTGAGATGATGATAGATGGTGATTGTTCAGTGTGGTATTTGAGAGCAACACGTTGGAAAAGCAAGCGGCCACAATACAGATATGACAACCTTGTCTCTGTAAGTTCAGTAAACGCCAATTGACTCTGGCAAAGTTTCTAACCCATAACATGGGGTGCAAATGCTCACCACACAAAACTGGGTACTTATCTTTAATTTTCACATGTTCAACATCAACAACCGTAAGATTTCTTAGAGTAGGTGCCAAGGACCGACCGAAAAAGTCTAACCAATCAATACCACGGCATTTCCCGTAGATGGGTGGGCCCTTTCTCATTGAAATAAAGTGGTTGGATGGTACCTTTTTTTGCGGGAACTTAAGTGAGCACCCGCGTGCCCTCAAACATGAGTGAGACTGCACGTGCATGCTTAACTAGAATGCGCTTACCGAGCAATTCATGCACACAAACTCTTCTACACACCCCGGCCCCCTCTAGGCGAAAACCCTTGTGACACGCTCCATCACGGGAAGGCGTAGCCACCACGCTACAAGCCTATAAGCGCGTTCACCGGTTGCCGGCCTCTCCTACTAGAGTAAAAGAGATAGGAAAGTCAAGCTATGGCCAGACGCATGGACCTGCAGGAATTTGGTCATTTGGATACATCAGAAGAGGTGACTATTGCCAAAGCTCACTCCAACAGGCCCCTACTTGGGCTCCCAAACTCAGATTTGAGAGCCAGAGGAAAAAACCCAAGTAACCCGGGGTGGCCTCATCTAGTGACCTCGCGGCGGCACTCTCATCGAGTGGCTCGGTCTTCCCCACGTCGACCACCACCTTCTAGCTACCCCCTTCCTTGACTCTGGCCGCGGGAGCGACCTTCGCCGTACGCAGGTCCGCCGCGCACGAGCTCCACCACCCCTCGCTAGAGTTGAGGAAAAAAATCCAAGTCCAGTAGGGCCCCTACTCGGATCTAAAAGATGAGAGGCCTTCCAAATCAGGCCTCCGAGCCCTCATTCCCAGGGCCATGCCTTCCATCCTATGGTTGGCTTTCATTTTTCTCCCTCCTCCATGAGACTTCTTGACACACCGTCTCTTGCCTGCGCTTAGGAAAAAACATTGTGCGCCGTCACCTAAATCTCCCCGTGCGCCAATTTTTCCTGTTCCTATCCTTCGCCACTCTCATCGTGCACACCTCTGGCACCCTCCCCGCGCACGTGTCTAGGTCCCTGGCACCTTCAGGTGCCCGGCGTCCTCCATGCCCCTCCTCCTCTATGTCCCACGCGAGCCTCGGCCACCCTCCTTGCGTCCTCCTCCACCCTTCTGAAAGCCCTATGTTTGGTTTTGGCTAATTGAGACAACCAAGTGGACTAACCTTCTACGCTAACTCTACTACAGATTGATTTATTGTTGGGGCATGAACATATGAGTAGCGGAGGCCTACGTGAATTAACGTCAACTGCTCACATGTGATGATATGCAGGGACGCCAAGAGGAGCCTTCGCCCCCAGTCCATGACAAGGCGGAGGCCTAAGTGTGGGGTCACCAAGAGGAGCCTTCGCCTCCAGCTAATGGCAAGGCAGAGACTTAAGCATTGCTGTGGGGACAACCGGAAGAGGTCCAAAGCAAGGATTGCAGGGCGAAGGCGGAGGCTCAAGCGACTTAGGCAGGGGTCGTGCGATCTCTGCCTTAAAGAAGAGAACTTTTGCAGCGCCGCGACCCAGGCTCACGGATGGGCCTCCCATGGGCCTGCGGCTACGGCCTATGATGCAAAGGCGGTGCTAGAGGAAAAGACTTGGGATGCCCTTGGGGACTTGAACTAGTTTAGGGATATTCTAGGAATATACCATAGTTGTCATAGGGCAAGGATGTACAATAGATTGGTAGTAAACAATGCCCTATAAAAAGGGGGAGCAAGGTCCCATGTAAGGAGGTTGGTGAATACATTTATGAAACCCTAATAGTGCTCGGGCCCACCATTTGTCCCCACCTTCGTCTAGAGCCTCCGTCTAGGTGAAGGCATCACACCCCTCACTCTGTCGGAAACTAGATTTCCAACATTGGCGCCCACCACGTGTAGGCCAAGCAAAACCCACAATGGCGAAAAAAGAGCAGCCTCTGCCAGGGCACCTCCGGAGCCTACTAGAAGGGGAAGGCCCAGGCGTAATGCCCGCAACACCTATGCTACTACTATAAAAGAGCTAGACATAGAAGAAGATGTGTGGAGGATCAGCTCATGGCGACCGAGGAGCAGCCGGTGCCAGAACCAACCCCAGAGCATGCTTCAACAACTCCAAGCCCAGTTGCAGAGTACGCAGCAAGAAAGAGATAGATTAGCTGCAACCTTCGCCGCTAGCCAGAGAGCAGTTCAGGCATCACTTCAGGCAGTGGAGATCGGGCAGCAGTTGGCCGTCTTGCAGGCGGAGATTCAAAGCATGCAGCCCAGCCGGCCTCTCTCCAATACACCCAACCAACACCACTCAGCAAATCAAAGCCAACACAACCCTTCGCCAGGTATGGCTGCCCAACCAACCTTCGGCACACCTTACACCTCACCACTAGTCCACAGAACTATAGACTCAAAATCCCCATTATCTGAAGGAATCCAAAGCTCACCTTGGCCTTCCTCCTACAAACCCATCACCCTACCCAAATTCAACGAGAGATTAGACCCGCGCCAGTTCATCATGAGTTTCGAGGCAGCTGTAGCCTTCGTAGGTGGGAACAACACTGTTTTGGCCAAGTCATTCGTTATTGCAGCCGAGGGCGATGCATTGCCATGGTATTCAATGTTGAGGCCAAGTTCAGTATATTCCTAGGAAGACCTCCGTGACAAAATCATAGCCAACTTCAAAGGGTTTACCACTGAATCCCTGATCTTGATGGACCTATTCCAGTGCAAAAAAATCAAGGAGAGGCTCTAAGGGACTATTTTTAGAGATTTATGCAGTTAAAAGCGAAGGCACCTAATGTCCCAGAAGATGTAGCAATTGAAGCCGCAATCAAAGGTCTCCACATCAGAGCCTTCGCAGCTCATTGAGCTCGGGAAAAGCCTAGCACAATAGAGGAACTATTCAATGGGTTTGAGAAATATTCCAGGTCAGATAACGACCTTCTCAAAAGGCTAGAAGAGCAAAATCAGAACAAGCAGTACCAAGGGAGCAGTAGGAATGCTCAAAGGGGCAATAGAAGCCAAGGCCAGTCACAGCCTCAGCAAGCGCCAGATTAACAAGTTTTTAATATAGAGCAGCAAGGAACAACCAGCAAGGGCAGCAGATGTCGGAGGTAGCCTAAAACAAAGCACCTTAGAAGTAGTACGAGGCAAGAAATACAATCAAAGGAAGAACTAGAACAAGAACCAAGAACCAAGACAGCGAAGGCAATATTGTTTCTTTCATGGAGAGAACAAAGGGCACATCACCAGAGATTGCCCAGATGTGAAGGAAACTCAAGAGAGGATAAAGAACAGGGCAAACCGTTAGCCTCCACCACAATAACTCGCAAGAGAAGTCAACCATACCTTCGCTGCACCCCCTCAGCAGCCATACTACCTAGTCTACCCAAGCCTTAACTCTAATCAAATCTACCCATCCACCTTAGCAGCCGCATACTACCCTAACTTCTTACCCGCATGGCGACCAAGCACCCAGCATCAAGGGCAGGCCAGTAACTAGCGTGCAGAAGCCAACCTCACCTATATAAACCCAAGGCCTCTGCACATAACATTCATAGAGACAAACCAGCCAGCTCAAGTTCATAATAGACAACTTGAAGCACTACCTCCGCCACCACCCCCACCACAACTAGCTGCGCCCAAAAATGAGCCCAACCCTGAAAACTAGCTCAATCCACAACAACGCTACCCACCATTGGCATGATATTTCCAATAGCTGGAGGCTCTTCAATGGAGTTCCAGACAAAGAAGAAGAAAGATCATCTCAAGCTTGTCAATAACATAGCAGTTCAGGGTCCAATATGCTGCATAGATTGGTCGAAGACACCCATTACGTTCTCAGAACAAGACCTCCAATTGGAAAGCTACCCCATGCTAATGCCATGGTGATCAAAGCCAATATACCAGGATGGGAGATTAACAGGGTTCTCATAGACTCCGAAAGCTCCGTAGACATCATCTTTGTTAATGCCTTCAACCAGATGAAATTAAGCAGAAGTCAGTTGCAGCCTTCAGACTCACCACTAATCGGTTTCGGAGAAAAGAAGATCGATGCATTGGGAAAAATATCTCTGCCAGTTTCCTTCGGAGGCTAGGAAAATGCAAGAACAGAATACATGGCCTTCGACGTAGTAGATCTCTACTACCCATACAATGCCATCTTCGGCAGAGGATTTGTAAACAAGTTCAATGTAGCCATCCATATGGGCTACTTGTGTATAAAAATGCTAGCTTTGCATGGTACCATCACAGTCCATGACAGTTAGAAAGAGGCAAGAAACATAGAGAGAGCCATCTACAGTTGTAGCGCAACATTAACTCTATCGAGTCAGGCAAAAGCAATGCATCGGAGCCTCCGGATATGCCAAGGGGGAAAACAGATCTCAAAGATCAAGAAGAAACAAAATCAGCCCCGTTGGAGAATGCAGTGCCAGATAGAAAAGTCACTATCGGAGGCAACCTTTCGAATGAAAAAGAAGCAGAGCTCATAGAAACCTTAGCCAAAAACAAAGATGTCTTCGCCTGGTCAGCCTCCGACTTGAAAGGAGTCAGCAGAGACATTATACAACACTCTCTTGGCATCAACCCTAAAATGAAGCCAAGAAAGCAGCGACAAAGAAAAATGTCAGAAGAAAGAGTCTTAGTAGCGAAGGCTGCGGTGCAGAGACTGTTAGATGCAAATGTCATCAGAGAAGTCAAGTACTTAGAGTGGTTGACAAACGTAGTGCTGGTGCCAAAGAAAAATGGAAAGATGAGGATGTGCATAGATTTCACAGATCTAAACAAAGCCTGCAAGAAAGATCCATTTCTGCTACCAAGGATAGATACCTCCATTGATAAGGCGGCGGGCTGCAAGCGATTTTCACTCCTAGACTGTTTCTCAGGATATAACCAGATCTGGCTCAACAAGGAAGATGAGGAAAAAAAATAAGTTTTAGTACTCCCTTTGGAACATATTGTTACATCAGAATGCCCGAAGGGTCAAGAACATGGGTTCAACCTTCGCCAGAATGACAAAAGCGGTTCTCGACCCCCAGTTACAGAAAAACATCATAGCTTATGTCGATGACATTGTGGTGATGAGCAAGAATGGAGAGGATCACATTGCAGATCTCAAAGAACCTTCACCAACCTTAGGGTAGCCGGCCTCAAGCTAAACCCAAAAAAGTGTGTCTTCGGCGTAAGCCGAGGCAAAATGCTTAGGTATATTATAGGACCTGAAGGCATAAGAGCCAATCCAGAAAAGACGAAGGCCATAATTTCAATGGTCGAACCGTCAACCAAAAAAGAAGTTCAGAAGCTCACAGGAAGAATAGCAGCGCTAGATAAATTCATCTCAAAATTAGCAGAACGCAACCTTCCATTATTCAAAGCTCTGAGAGGTGGAGGCAAAGTGGAATGGGGGCTGGAACAGTCAAAGGGTTTCCAGCGGCTCAAAAGCTACATGGCTACCAAACTCCTGGTCACAGTACCAGATCCGGAGGCACCACTACTGTTATATGTTGTAGCCTCTGACCACGCAGTCAGTGGAGTACTCGTCCAAGAGAAAGAAGAACAATCCAAGATCATTCAGTAGCCTGTCTACTACATCCCAGAAGCATTATCAGGAGCAAAGCTGAACTATATAGAAATCGAAAAAATAGCATATGCCGTCCTGATCTCATCAAGAAAGTTGAAGCATTACTTCCAAGCGCATGAGATCACAGTGCCATCATCACAGCCACTCAGAGACATATTCAGCAACAAAGAGGCCTCCGAAAGAATAGGGAAATGGGCAACAGAGTTGTCCCAATTTGACCTCAACTATGTGCTAAGAACAGCGATAAAATTTCAAGCCTTAGCAGATTTCATGGCAGATTGGACACCTTCGGTGCATCAAAGTTCACCAACTCAAACTCAAGTCTGGACACTCTATACAGACGGGGCCTGGGGACACCTGGGAGCAGGAGCCTCCATCGTGCTGATAGCACCATCAGTCCTCCGATCCAAGTATGCAGCCAGACTAGAGTTTAAAGCAACAAACAACATCGCAGAGTACAAAGGCCTCATACTGGGACTCAACAAAGCGAAGGCACTTGGCACAAAAACAATATTAGCAAAAACAAACTCTCAGGTTGTGGCCGGACAAGTCAAAAAAGAGTACATGGCACAAGAGCCAGAATTGGTCAAATACTTGGTAACAATAAGGGCATTAGAGCGAAGATTCTAGGGGTTCACCCTGAAATACATACCAAGGGCAGAGAATTCAGAGGCTAATGAGAGCTGGTGAAGGTAGCAGCAAACAATTTGCCCATACTAGACGAAACATTCTACTAGGTACTCCAAGTACCAGCAATGCAAGCAACCGCGAAAGCATTCAAGCAAGTCCTACTCACAGAGTCTGAAGACTGGAGGCAGTTGATCCTTGGTTAGATAAACAATGTGCAACACTCAGAAGATGAGGAAAGCATAGCAAGAATGGCCATCAGGGCAAGAAGCTATACGCTAGTAGATGGGATCCTGTACAAAAAAGGCGTAGTCCAACCGCTGCTCAAATGCATAACCTAGGGCGAAGGCAAGGAACTCCTCCAAGAGATTCACTCAAGAATTTGCAGGTCTCACATAGGTCCAAGAGCATTGTCTGCGAAGGCCATCAGGCAAGGATTCTACTGGCCCACACACATCAAAGATGCAGAAGAAATTGTAAAGACATGTGAAGCATGCCAGAGCACCTCCCCACGTCAGTTAAAGCCTTCGGCCGCAGTACAACTCATCCCACCCACTTGGCCTTTACAAAGATTGGGCTTGGACCTTGTTGGGCCATTGCCACCTTCGCAAGGGGGAACACTAGCTTTCGCCTCAGTCTACCACCCAGAGTCAAACAGAGCAGTGGAAAGAGCTAACAGAATAGTATTCTCAACAATATCAAAGACATTGTTCAACCTCCACAAGGGAAAATGGGTTGAGGAATTGCCGAAGGTGGTGTGGTCTCATAACACCACATCATCCAGGGCAATGGGTTTTACATCATTTAAACTGCTGTAAGGAGAGGAAGCAATGCTGCCTGAGGAGGTCAGGCATCAGAGCCTCTGGGTGATGAAATAAGCTTTGGCAGCAGACGAAGAATATTCTAAGGAAACAATCTAAGGCATAAGACTGGAAGTAGTACAAAACATCACCAAATACCAAGAGTAGACCAAGAAGTGGAGAGATAGCCGTGTGGTTAGAAAGCACATACAAGACGGAGACCTAGTCCTAAGAAGGAAGCCGAATGCGGTGAGTGCAGGGAAACTCCAACCAAAGTGGGAAGGTCCATACACGATGAAGGTCGCCGGAAGGCCAGGGTCATTCTACCTAATAGATGGCGAAGGAAGAACAACTACTCACACCTAGAACATCGACAATTTGCACAGGTTGTACATATAGCTGTAAGTGGATGGCCTTCGCGGAACCAAAGTGGGAAGGTCCATACACGGCGAAAATTTTGTTGAGTTCCTAAAAATGTTGTCTATCTGATAGTATGGTTAGTTTATACATGTCTGTGTTGATGCTAAGGCCTATTAAATCATTGAAAGTGTTTAATATTATTTAGATTAATAATTGTAGGAATTTTTGTGGCAAATTGGTAATAGCTTTGATCATGAAATTTTTACAGTAGCTTCATTGCATTATTGTGTGCTTGCTATAATTTTTGTGGCCTTAGAATAGACTGTTTTATATGATAGCTAAATATCCATTAAAAACTAATGATAATAAGAGCATAATATTGATTTATAAAATCAAGCATTTGTTAGGGTGAACTTAATATCTGGTTTGATGAAGATGCTAGTTAGTTTAGTATCTTAGCCATTGAGCTAGCTGGTAGCGTAGCTTATGTGTTATTATTTTAAGAGTTGCTATTGCCTAAGTACTAAATTGTTGCATCATCATCATCGCATGCATATAGAGAACGAGTTGGTGGAGTTCACGATCACCGGCGAGGAGGAGTACGAGGAGGTGGTCGAGGAGTACAAGGAAGATTTCCCCGTACAGGAGGGAGTCCGGGAGCTGACTGACGCAGCTTACACTGCGCCTGCCCAAGGCAAGCCCCGGTGCATAACCCTTATTTTGCTAATCACCGTATATATATTTGTTGTGCATTTACGTTGCAGGAAATGTTATGGAAACCACATGCATATAAAATTCTATCCTATGAATCTTACTAGTGCAGGTTCATGTAGTTGCTATGCTTAGGTTATCGGTAGCGTGAGTAACCTGCCGTTACTCACAATAGGTGATGATTATTACTCTCAAGATAAAACGATGGAAAGAAAATGGTGATCGGGCAGGGATATGGGTTGAGTCCTGGTGGGTGTAACAAGTTGTGTCCCGTGGCCACGGGGCTTAGCTTGGTTGTACTGTTTCCTTGTCCGTGTTGATTGAGGACCGTCCGTTGCTGTGGATGGTAGTCAGGTCACATATTTATTATCCTGAGCACATACTTGCTTATGGGAGCGGGAAGGCTCGTTACTCTCTTGTCGTGGGCTTTGGCTCTTTTCGGACCGACTGATTGGAGGCAGGGAAAGGTGGAGGTCTAAGCACTACACGGAGTCCAAGTTTGGACGGGGACCTAGACCCCTCGACAGGAGTGGAATAGGTTGGTCTTGCTTGTGCCTGGGGTACAAGTGAGGCTTGTGTTTCGGGGTACCCAGCTGGGATACATTGATTCACAAATCGCCATTTCTACGTGACGGTACGATTTGGCTATGGTCTAGCATGTAGTAAGAACTGGAATATGAAAGAGGGTAAAACGATCCTGATTGCTCAACTCTTGCTTGAAAGTAGAATAGATGCTTACCTAGAATGGTTGGATAATGAACTAATCATGATTGCTAATAAAACTTTATCTTAAGGACAAAATGTTAGTAATGCTTTCTGCAAAAACAAAATAAATCACAAGCCATACTGCTTATCATATCCCTTGAGAGTCGAGAAATATATTCCCACTAGTCGGGTAAGTCTTGCGAGTACATTGTGTATTCAGGGTTTATTTTACCTTGTTGCAGGTGCAGCTTGAGGAATAGCTCTTATGTGGAGGATTCTTCTGGTGGGCACAGACGAATCCTTGTATCGTTTCCATTAGATGTTTATTTTCATTCTGTTGTTTAATTATCACACTCTGAACTCTGGTATTGTAATAAATAATTTCTAAGACTCTCTGTTGTATGAAATGGACTAAGTATTGTAAGTTCGTATTCATTGTTGGATTATAGATGTAAATTGTGGATTATTTCGAGTTCTCCCTTGGGGTGTGCTCGATGGAACTGTTCGATTTAGCTCACTTTTGGGGTACTTAGTGTCTAGTGGAAGACAAGTGCCTCCAAAAGTAAGTTATTTTAGGCGGTTCTGCCATAGTAAGTGTTGTGATTGAGTTAGGTTGGTTCACATCCAAGGTGGAGCAAGGTGGTAGGATGGTGATGGCCACATGTGATGATCAAGTGCTCACAGTTTGGAAAAGAAGAAAGAGAAACAAAATGCAAGGGCTAAAGGCAAAGGTATGAACTAGGACATTTTGTTTTGCCGGTTAAGACGCAATAGAGTGTGTGATCGGGTTTAGGATAGATAGACATACTGTAAAGAGGGAAAACTCAAAATAAAATGTGGTTTTCTAAGTGCCACTAGCTGAACTAACTCTTTGAATGTGCATTAGAACCTAGTGAGCTAACAAAACCCTTGACAATGGTTTTGAAAATGCTAACTCACGTACACAAGTACTTGACATACTTTGGAGCTAGTTGCACAAGGGTTGAAGAAATGGAGAAGACGAACTCTCTGTAGTACATCAGACAGAACCAGCGTAGTCATTGGACTAGTTGGTGTTGTGTCTGGTGGCTAACCCTAAGTCTCTAGACACGTTGCTAACGCATCGGACAAAGCAAACAGGAGCATCGGACAAATTGGCTGTTCGATGACTTACCGTAGCCTCAGGCGCGCGTGATAGTGCGGTCTGAGTCTCATCAAACAAAAGATGTTTGTCTAATGGTTCGGCGCCATGGCACACCGGACACAACATGCACATTGTTTGCTTAGGGGCCCCACAGATCAGACACAACCATAGTGCATCGAACACTGGACTTTTGTTTGATGCCAAGTTTCAGACTTGTCCGATGGTGAAAAATTGCCACTGGACCCTTACTAGATCTAAGGATGAAAACGGAACAGAAATATTCCGAATTAACCGTTTTCGTTTTCTATATTATGAACCATTTTTTAACATGAAAAATTGTCAGTTTCAGTTGGTTTCACAACCATTTTCAACCATTTTTTGTACTCTTTGATCGCTAAATGTAGAAATATCTCGAACCGACCGCTTTCGTTTTTCTATATCGTAAGTCCGTTTTCGACCGTTGACCGTTTTCATCCTTAACTAGATCGCATCGAACGACTGAGGCACATTTGTCCAATGGACATTGGACATTGGAGGATCGGACAATAGCAGAGAGACGTTGAGGTGCCAATGGTCATATTCAAATGGTCATCGACACATGTCATTCGCTGGTGGCATTGGACAACAAGTGCATTTGTCCGATGGCTTTACCGTAGCGTTTGATGACCCCGTGAAAAGCCCAATGAAGGGGTAACAGCTAGTGTCTCATTTGGGTGTCTATAAAAAGGACTTGGCCGTCCTTGGATGATCTCTCTTGTCACTTTGACATATTGGACATCCCCTAGAGCTGAGCCAAACCACTCCCACTTATCTCCTTCAAGTGTTCATCATCTAAGTGATATTGGGAGAGATTTCTAGTGCATTTGCATTGAGTTGAGACATCTAGTGGCACTAGTGATCGTGTTCACTGTGGGATTTCTTATTAATTACTCTTGGTGGTTGCCGCACCTAGACGGCTTGGAGCAGCGATGGATCATTGAGTGACTTTGGTGATTGTCGCCGGCTCCGATTAAGTGATCGTGAGGGGTTCTTGTGCTTATTCCCCGTGGGAGATTCACAAAAACCAACTCTAGTGGAACCGTGGCTGGTGGAGTGCTCTCTAGGGTAGTTCTTGCAGCGTCCTTGGTGTGGGCTTGGCGTGTGATGCCAATTAGCATGCGAACCACCTAGTTTGGACTTGCCACAATGTGGACGTAGGTTGCTAGCAAGCAACCAAACCACAGGGATAAATATTGGTGTTCTTATTGTCTCTTGTCCGGTTCGGTTTGGAATCCTACCACTCTCACATTTACATTTCATATACTTGTAGTGTGTGGTAGTTGCTTGTGTAGCCTAGTGTAACTTAGCTTCTAGTTGTAGTTGTAATTAGTTTAGCTTCTCTTGTTATAGTAGCTTTGCTAGTTGTAGCTAGAGGTAGAGTAGCTTGAGTGCTTGAGTGCAATCAACCTAGAGATCATAGTCACTAGAATTGTGTAGGAAGGCTTGCTTGTGGTGCAAATAGAGCTAGAGCTAGTAGTTTGCATAGTCACCGTTTTATTTACTAACTACCTTGCTCTAGTGTTTTTGTAGAAATTTTTATAGGCTATTCACCGCCCTCTAGCCATTTAGATCCTATCACCCTCCTCCACTCCCCATCTCCAGGTACAAGCTGCTCTGAACTAGTGTGGCATAGACCCACCTCATCTCCTCTTCCTCTAGTTTAATTGTTTGAGTTGGTTTGATGGAGATCTCATAGCAGATGTATCATTTGAGAATGCAAATATTGAGTGAAATATAAGTACTTGAGAGATTTAGAAGTCAGTGAGATTGGATCCAAATAGTTCATGTATATGTTGTTTTTCCTTTGATTATGTGGTTTCCACAGCTTGAGATATGTAAAATGGAGGTCAGTGATCAAGGATGATTTCCAAGGACACTATGATTGATTATATTGATATTTCATCAATTAATTGGTACTCAACCAATTGCTAGTGCACCTAGTGCATCCAAAAATAAGGCAAGCCGTGCTGCCAACTATTCTTCCCAAGAGGATATCCAGTGTTGCACCCAGTTTTCTAAAGAAAACCAAGCACTCACCATATGTGTGCCTAGAAAGTCCACACAACACATACAACAACAAAATTGGAGAATATAAGAAAAAGTGACTATTAGATACCGTAAACATATTTATATTAACACTTAGATCTAATCAGAGTATAGTGGAACGAATTGCGAATCTTCTCTTCAGGCTCCATTCTTCACAGGGACGACTGACTGGGGGTAACATACACTTAGCACTCATGGAACTCCTTACTAGAATCCACCATCTCGTACCCATCTAGGATTTTGTTGAATTTAAATGTAAAGCAAGCATAAACACATGTTGTACTCAACAAATATAACATGAGGCATATGAAGGCTCAAAAGGTTAGACATTGTTGAACTGCGGTAAGAATTTTTAGTTGGTCAAATTTTACCATTAAACTTAAGTTGCTAAGTTATGCTTAAGCCCCATTATCCACATGATCATAAACAATAGCAATGATTAAAGCATTAATAGTATCATCATTAATAAACAACTATTTAGTAAGGATTCAGGCCTCTCATGACCGAGAGTACGACTAATATATCAGTTTTAAGACATTCTGCAAAGGTTGCATAACTTTACCCACGAGTCATGATTCCCATATATGCCCGAGGAGGCCAACCTCTTTACTCACTTCCAAGGTGAGTATGCAGGGTTTTACTATTAGCTCTTCCAAAGTCCCCTCTAACAAGTTAGTAACCGCTATAGGTTTCGGTGACCCTCGAATATAGGTGTCGCGGGGTCAAAACCGTGGCGAGCATGTTGTTCGAGTCGGTGTCAGAGTATGGGTCTCCGGTGGCTCGGGTGGACTCAGAACACAAGAATCATGTAGAGGAGATGCAATGGTTTATCCTGGTTCGGGCCAATTCGGTCCCTACATCCAGCAGCTGGTAATCCTTATACTCAAGAGCACTCAAAATCAGGGGGGGGGGTTATAACAGAGTGAAAGGAAGAAGATTTGATAGGGGATTAGCTCGGTGCTAATCCTATGGTTGCCTCACCGCCAATGGTGCCTTCCCCCTCGTCGGAGAGGAGGAAGACGATGGGATGTGGTGGAGGAGAGGCTCTCGGTGCCCCTCTCTAGGTTGCCTTGCTCTCTGTGCAGAGCGGAGGCCGATGGAATGGAGTGTCTGGTGATCGAAATGGGATCCTCTCCCCTCTAGGTTCGACCTTATCCCTTATATAACGAGATAAGTCAGGTACATGACGATTTGGGGGTTTAGTCTATGGTCTACGTGCGCCAGAGTCCAGGAGGGTCTTGCAGCGGTGCGCCGTGGACCATGGCGGTGTCTTGGAGCCAGAGAAGCCTTGGGCATCGTCTGGCTGCTCTGTTCTAACACTCTGCATGTCAGGCGGTATCAGCTTGGACTGGCCTCCCCCGGGTGAGACCTTCTGGAGTCTTCTTGGTGGCGAAAGAGGTCGGCTCTAGGGGCTGACGCATGGGCCTAGAAGCTCACGAGCCCCGAGGGGCTGTGGGAAGCTTTGTCTTCTTATGTCACACCCCGAATGTAACCCTGTCAGAGGAGCAGTTAGCAAGGCCGCGCCTAGGGAGCAGCGCTGAGGAGCCCCTGAGCATCAGTAGTCGGGGCCTGTGTTCATGTGCCTGGCCTTGGCTGGCATTGTGAGCCGAGCGGGAGCCAAGGACCGGGCTGGGTCATGCTGTAGATCAGGAGCCCAAGGCTCGGGGAAGCCCCCGAGCCCTAGGCAGAGACTGCGGTCGAGTCAGGCTTGGTCGAATCTCTTTGCCAGAGGGTGCGCACGAGCGTGCCTGATGGGCATAGCCCCCGAGCCCCCGGATGATCCTGAAGGGGTCGGTTGGGGGGTCTTCTTCATTCAGGAACCATTAGACCTGAGGCTTAACATACCTGTATGTTAGGATCTCATCAGGAGGCCCTGAGCCCTTTGTGGCCTCACTTGACGTGATGGCGAAGAAGGGTTGAATCCGATCATTTGGTGATCGAACTCTACTTGGCAGGGATGTCTTCCGCTAGCGAGAGCGTTGTACCCTGCTTGGGGCCTTCTTCTCCAAAGTGATGGGTGTTGCTTGACTGTCGGGGCTGAGCGAAGATGGTGTTGATCCCTTCGTGGGCCTATGTCACATGGGTCTTCAACTCAAGCGAGAGCTCGGCGAACTCGTTTGGGAGTTGCCAACTGTAGGCCCGAGAGTGCCCTCCTTTTTGATCGAAGCCTACCGTGGGCCGGGTGATCAAGAGCGTTGGGCTCTGGCTCTGGGCCGTCTGATCATCCGGAGCACTACACCCTTCTGGGTGCTGTGGTAACAGGTCCTGATCTTCTCGAGCTAGCCTTCTAGGGCTGACCCTCTGTGGCCATAGGTCGGGGAGATGGGAGAGCGCTGAGGCTTGGACGGAGGCTGTCGTTGGGCCCACTACTCAGCGGCTCCTGACCCAACTCCGAGGAGTTGGTTGGTTTTTTTGGGGGGATGCGTCACCCGAGCGCCCATCGATCGGGGGGTCAGGCTGCTCCATCTAGGGAGCCGGCGTAGCCCCTGAGACCACTGGGGCCTCAAAGTCTTCATAGGCTCAGTCGAGCCTTCAGCCCAGGGCTAGTGTTCCCTCGGTGGGCTGGGTTGCCATGACAATAGCCTCGTTGGCCAAGATTACCACGCGCCGTGCTACTAGCGGTAAGTCTGTGAGAACCCCAAGTTTATAGTCGTTCCATGTCTTGGTCATGTCCTCCGGGGGGAGATTCTCGGCTTCTCGACCGAGCCACTCATATAGTTCCTAAGCCCGTCTATCGGTGCTCGGGGGCTCACTGCCTCCCTCGTTGGGTCACCACGAGCGGCTCGAGGCCGATACTCAGACATCACTCGTCCAGATGGGCTACAACCGCGTGGGCTCATCTCCCGAGTGTCCCTCGCACTCCGGTATCCTTCCCGAGGCGACCTTGAAGCTTAGGAGAGCCAGCCTTGAACCCTGGGTGGTGCCCCCTTTTTGGGGAGATGTCGCTTTTGCCCCACTAAGGGGCGAGCTCCTACCAGGGTGTTAGAGGTACGATTAACAAGAAATAGGAAGGAACGAGCTATGGATAAAAGCGACATAGCTGTTTGATGTTCCACCCGTTGTCATACTCATGCCCTACCATGGTGCTAATCTTGTAGGCGCCTGACCGGATCACCCATGAAATGCGAAAGGGGCCCTCCCAGGGTGGAGACAGCTTGTGGCCCTTCTTGGACGTGGTGGCTCTCTGAAGGACAAGATCACCTACAATAAAGGAACACTCGTGTACCCATCTGGCATGATAGCGGCGAAGCCCCTGTTGGTAGCCGGCAGATCGCACCACGGTGGTATTCTGCACCTCCTCGAGCATGTTGACGTCCACCTGGCATTGTTCCTCGGCCCGTTGCTCATCGTAGAAGTGGGCGTGCGGAGCATCGTAGTCAAGGTCGGAGGGGAGGACTGCTTCTGCCCATAGACAAGGAAAAAGGGGGTGTACCCCATCGAACGGTTCACACTCGTTCGCAGGCTCCAGAGCAGGGAGGGGAGTTCATCCACCCATCGCCCGACGTGGATCTTGAGCTCGTTGTAGATTTGGGTCTTGACCCCCTAGAGGATTAGCCCGTTGGCGCGCTCGACTTGGCCATTGGACTCGGGGTGGTAGACCGTAGCCCAGTCCACCCAGATCTACTAGGCATTGCAGAAGTCTAGGAACTTCTGACCTATGAACTGGGTGCCATTGTTAGTAATAATACGATTGGGAACTTCGAACCTGTGGATGATGTCTTGAATGAATTCAGCCGCCCACTCCGACTTGAGGTTGACGATGGGCCAAACCTCGATCCACTTGGTGAACTTGTCGATGGCGACCAAGAGGTGACCGGAGCCCCCGGGAGCCTTCTTGAACTCCTCGACCATGTCGAGGCACCAGACCGTGAAGGGCCAGGTGATGGGGATCGTTTGGAGCGCTTGGGCTGGCAGGTGGCTCTACTTGGTGTAGTACTGGCATCCCTTGCACATCTTGACGAGGTCTCGGGCATTGGCGAGGGTGGTTGGTAGGGATGAAAACGATCAGAAACGATCGATAGGAGGCCAAATCACTTTCATTTTCATAGTTTTTCTCAAAAACGAAATCAATACGATATTGTCGGAAACAAATATGACACCGATATTCTGATAATTTTGAAAACGATAGTACTCGATCGAAAAATACATCGATAATGATCGGAATCCATCATAACGATATCCTCAAAAACAACAAAACACTCCAAATCATAGAACATGAGAAGATCCATATAGCTCGACCTATCTCATATGACAATGATAAATAAAGCCACAATTGATAAGATCACAAACTGAAACCACACAGTTCACACCATCTTAGGTGCAGGCGCTCGCCACCCGAGTCCGTTCGTGTTCATGGCGAGAGTTACGGATGCAACAAGTGATTGGGTGATTGTCTGATTACCTTCTTATTATACAAATGAAATACTTCTGCATAGATAGTTCCTTTCAAAAAAATATTTGCCTTATGTGTTTGTGTGTGCAGATGGGTTCATTTTCAAAAAAATATTTGCCTTATTAGTCTATAAATATTAATTAAAGGTGTTTGAATCGGTAATTACCGACGGTAAATTACCGATTAAATACGGGAATTTTCAAAAACGATCGGAAGAGCACAAAATCATTTTCGCTTTTGGTTTTTATTATTTTTTACCATTATCATTTTTGTTTTTTTATTACCGCTACCATTTTTGTTTAGGCCTAAAAATTGGAAAAATCTCAAAAATGATTTCTAAAAATCGGAGATTATCATTTTCGTTTTCATCTCTAGCGGTCGGCCAGTAGAAGCCGTGTCGGAAAGCCTTCCCCATGAGGGAGCGGGTGCCACATGATGTCCGCAGATGCCGCCGTGGATGTCCAGGAGCAGTTTCCTCCCGTCCTCCGGAGTGAGACACCACAGGAGCACTTCGGAGGCGCTCTGGCGATAGAACTGCCCACGGAGGACCTGATAGCTCTTGGCATGCCGGACCAACCGACGGGCATCAGTGACGTCAGCGGGAAGGATCCCCACTCGAGGAAATTGAGGAAGGGTACCCACTAGTCTTTCGATGCCCTGGACGGGCCGGCGGAGTCCCCGCTCGGCGCGCCCTCGATGTCTTGGCGGGCTGGCTCTGGACTTGAAGGAGGGTCGCCCTGTTGCTCCAGGGTGTCGCCCGCCCGCCCCGGGGTTGCCTTGGGTGCCTTGGCCGGCAGGCCGGGCGGCTAGCCCTTGTCTTCTGCGTTTTGTGGGGCATGCCGGTGGGTTAGGGAGGGTGCCAGCCAGTGGCTTAGTGCCCCACCGGCTGCGCGTGGTGACCGCAAGCACACATTCCTGAGGGGACGACGCCTCTTCGATGATGCAGGTTGAGGTGGAAGTGGTGCCAGCCTGGGCTGGCGTCTTGTCCCCCTCGAGGTGGATCGAGGCGGCATCAAGGATGTCGAGGAAGACTCCATGCTGCGGGGGCTTGCGAGAAGATGCCAGCCTTGCTAGGAAGTCGGCCTCCTCATTGTCCCGTCGGAGGACATGATGGAGCTCGATGCCGTCGAACTTGTCTTCCAACTTTCGGACCTCCGCGCAGTAGGCCTCCATCCTCATGTTGTGGCAAGTCGACTCCTTCATGATCTGGTTGATAACCAGTTCAGAGTCTCCTCGAATGAAGAGGCACCGAGCGCTGAGCTCGACAGCCACCCGGATACCGTGGAGGAGCCCCTCTTACTCTACAACATTATTAGTGGCCCAGAAATGAAGCTGAAGGGCATAACTTAGTTTGTCACCACTAGGGGATATGAGGAGGACCCCCGCACTGGCCCCCTCGAGGGTGAGGGAGCCGTCAAAGTACATGGTCCAGTATTCCGCCTTGACGGGGGTGGTAGAGGCCTAGTCCTTAGTCCACTCCGCCATGAAATCGGTGAGGACCTAGGATTTAATCGCGGTGCGGGGAGGCGTAGGTGATGTCAAGGCCCATGAGCTCGAGTCCCCACTTGGTGATGCGGCCAGTGGACTCCCGGTTGTTGACGACGTCCCCTAAGCCGCTGGAAGATATGACCACCACCGGGTGGCCGTTGAAGTAGTGCCGAAGCTTGTGCTTGGCGATGAGCATGGCGTAGAGGAGCTTCTGGATCCTCGGGTATCAGGCCTTTGAGTTGGAGAGGACCTCGCTGACAAAGTACACCGATCATTGGACCTTGAGGACGTGGCCCTCTTCCTCGTGTTCCACCACCAGAGCCACGTTGACAGTGTGCGAGGTGGCGGCGGTGCAGAGGAGCAGAGTCTCCCCCGCTGAAGGGGAGGTCAGGACCGGCGGTGTGGTCAAGAAGTCCTTCAACCTTGTGAGCGCTTCCTAAGATTCCTGCGTCCACTCAAAACGCTTAGATTTCTTCAGGAGCTTGTACAGTGGCATACCTCGTTCCCCAAGGCGGGATATGAAGCGGCTGAGCACGGCTAGACATCCGGTGAGCCTCTGGGCCCCCTTCAGGTTCTTGATTGGCTCCATGTCCATGATCACGAAGATCTTCTCGGGGTTGGCCTCGATGCGATGCTCGGAGACGATTAAGTCGAGGAGTTTCCTAGCGGAGACCCCGAACACGCACTTCTTCGAGTTGAGCTTGATGTGGTTGGGCGAAGGTTGGAGATGGTTTCCTCTAGGTCCCCGATCAGCTGTGCAGCCGCTCAAGACTTGATGATGATGTCGTCGACGTAGACCTCCAGGTTGCAGCCAATCTGCTCCCTGAAACATTTCTGCATGCACCGCTGGAAGGTGGCTCTAGTGTTCCAGAGGCTGAACGGCATGGAAGTGTAGCAAAAGGCGCCGAAGGGGGTGATGAAGGATGTGGCTAACTGATCGGAGGGTCCATTGCGACCTGGTGGTACCCGAAGTACGTGTCCAGAAAGCAAAGGGCCTCACAGCCGATGGTGGAGTCGGCGACCTAGTCAATCCGAGGAAGGGGAACAGGTCTTTGGGGCAGGCCTTGTTGAGGCCGGTGTAGTCGATGCACATTCTCCATTTCCCATTCTTCTTCTTGACCGGGACGGGGTTGGCCAGCCAGTCAGGGTGCTGGACTTCTCTGATGAAGCCAACGTCCAGGAGCCTAGCGAGCTCCTCACCAATTGCTTTGCGCTTCTCTTCGTTGAAGCGGTGGAGGCGCTGCTGCACTGGCTTGGCATCAGCCTTGATGTTGAGGTAGTGTTCGGCAATCTCGCGGGGGATGCCAGGCATGTCGGAGGGCTTCCACACAAAGACATCGGTGTTGTCATGCAGGAACTCTGTGAGGGCCACTTCCATGTCCGGGGACATACCAGCGCCGATACAGAGTCACTTCTCAGGATCTTGGGGGCATACCTGGACCATCTTGGTGTCATCGACTGGGCGAAAGGCCACCGCTGGATTCCCTTTTGAGCTGTTTGGGGGCTCCACACTCGGCTAGCGTCGGATCCGAGCGAAGTTGACAGCGATGACGTTGGCCGTGGCGAGGACCATGCCTTCTTGCTCGTAGCGATACACGTTGGCCACGGAGAAGGCCACTGTGATGACCTCCTGCGAGCCGGGCATCTTGAACTTTTGCGTAGCATGGTTGTCCCAACAGAGCATGGTAGGGACTGGCGAAGTCGACCACCTCGAAGTCAAGAACCTCGAAGTTGGTAGGGTCCCCGAACGTGACAGGGAGCCGGATGCTTCCGAGGAGAGCAGCTTGGACCTCGGGGACAATCCTGAAGAAGGGGGCCCTGCCTGGACGAAGGTCCTTCCTTAAGATCCCCATGCGGTCGAGGGTGTCGACGTAGAGGACGTTGAGGCTGCTCCCGCCGTCCATCAACACCTTCGTGAGGCGTGCCCGTCAGACTGGGGACGTGCCGCGGGTAGTCCTGACGGTAGAAGGTGATTGGTACTTCTGACCAGTGAAGGCATCGTGGTGGCGTCCTGCTCACCATGTTGACCCTTCGCAGCAGGTCCCCAGTGGGCCGCGAAGGCGGCGGAGTCGGTCCTCCCCCAAAGATCATGGGGCAGAGCTGCGTTGTGTCGGGTGCGGGCTCCCCCTTGACCCACCTCCCAGCGGGTGGGCGGAGCGCTCATTTGTGGCGCACTGGTGACATCGCAGATCTCCCAGGCCAACTGGCGATGGATGCCTGGCGAACCAGGTATCGCCCGCCTCGGTGAGCCAGAGAAGGGAGAAAAGGCCTTCCTTGTGCCGCGGGAAAGCCGCGCCCGGGGACGGGGGGCTGCCCCCACCGCTCCCGGGTTGCGGCGAGTCTGCAGCGGATCTAGCAGGCCAGAACCTTGACATCTGCTCCCAAGGATCCTGGCGGAAGAGGCGGCGCCGGGGACTCATTGCCTGCCACGTAGCCTCGTGGAGTGGATGAAGCTTGCCGTAGCAGTCGATGACGTAGGCCAGGGTCCCAAAGTTGAGGGCCTGGATTGGAACGAAGGCACCAGCCATGATAGAGAGCTCGCCAGGGAAGCAGACACCACCGTCTGGGGTGGCGCCACCTGCTCCAACGATGAGGCAGGTGGCTCCAGCCACCGTAGAGCCAGAATCGCACTTGACGCTGCCCCCTACCTGGCGCTCCAGCTGTCGCAGGGTCAAAACCGTGGTAAGCATGTTGTTCGAGTCGGTGTCAGAGTACAGGTCTTCGGTGGCTAGGGTGGACCCAGGAACACAAGAATCATGCAAAGGAGACGCAACGGTTTATTCTGGTTTGGGCCAATTCAGTCCTTACATCTAAGAGCTGATGATCCTTATACTCAAGAGCACCCAAAATCGGGGGGTTATAGCAGAGTGTAAAGGAATAAGATTTGGTAGGGGGTTAGCTCGGTGCTAATCCTAAGATTGCCTCACCACCGGTGGTGCCTTCCCCCTCGTCGGAGAGGAGGAAGACGACGGGATGTGGTGGAGGAGAGGCTCTCGATGCCCCTCTCCAGGTTGCCTTGCTCTCTGTGCAGAGCGGAGGCCGATGGAATGGAGTGTCTGGTGATCAAAATGGGATCCTCTCCCCTCGAGGTCCAAGCTTATCCCTTATATAACGAGATAGGTCGGGTACATGGTGGTTTGGGGGTTTAGTCTATGGTCTACTTGCACCGGAGTCCAGGAGGGTCTTGCAGCGGTGCGCCGTGGACCGTGGTGGTGTCTTGGAGCCGAAGAAGCCTTGGGCATCATCTGGCTACTCTGTTCTGACACTCTACGTGTGAGGCGGTGTCAGCTTGGACCGGCCTCCCCCGGGTGAGACCATCTAGAGTCTTCTTGGTGGTGGAAGAGGTCAACTCCAGGGGCTGACGCGCGGCCCGAAAGCCCGTGAGGCCCCGGAGGCCATGGGAAGCTTTGTCTTCTTGTGTCACGCCCCGGACGTGACCCTGTCGGAGGAGCAGTTGGTAGGGCCACGCCTGGGGAGCGGCGCCGAGGAGCCCCTGAGCATCGGTAGCTCGGGGCCTGTGTTCTTGTGCCCGAGTCTTGGCTAGCGTCGTGAGCCAGGCTGGAGCCAAGGACCGGGCTTGGTCGTGCCGTAGATCAGGAGACCAAGGCTCGGGAAAGTCCCCGAGCCCCAGGCGGAGGCTACAGTTGAGTCAGGCTCGGCCGGATCTCTTTGCCAGAGGGTGCGCGCGAGCGTGCCCGATGGGCATAGCCCCCGAGCCCCCGAATGATCCTGAAGGGGTCGCTCGGGGGGGTCTTCTTCGTTCAGGAACCATTGGACCCAAGGCTTAACATACCTGTATGTTAGGATCTCGTCAATAGAAACCCACATACTACTATGGCATACTCCATCCGGAAGTACACATAACAACAGAGGTTGTCCTATACCCATCAATGTCAAGCCCCTTTTGTGCCTTTCGATAACCACCAACAAGCTAGAGAAATTCAGAGTACTAAGACAAGACTAGAGCCATGTAGTCCTCATGGTTGTACCGTAAGTCCTGGAGGGTTGTTGCTTAAGGGTGTGTTCGGTTGAGTTGTGGCTTCTAAAAAATTTGTTGTGAGCTGTGAGCTGTGGGAAAGCTATTGTCGGTTGTGGGCTATGAAAAAGCTAAAAAAAACTGTTTGTTGGTTGAATAGTCATGGCTTCTAGAAAAACTACTGTCAACAGATGCCACATGTCATCCATGACCCCACATGTCAACCACCCATCAGGTCGTCTTATCAGGTCATCGATCCACCTAGAGGCGAAGCAAGAAGTGGGGCGGTGCTCTGGCGAGGGGTGGCGGAGGTGCCTGTCGCGGACCTGCGTATGGCGAAGGTCGCACCCACGGCCAGAGTCAAGGAAGGGGGTTACTGGAAGGTGGCGGCCAGCGTGGGGAAGACCGAGCCACCTGATGAGAGTGCTGTCGCGAGGTCACTAGGTGGGGCCGCCCCGGGTTACTTGGGTTTTTTCCTCTGGCTCTCAAATCTGAATTTGGGAGGCCAAGTAGGGGCCTGTTGGAGTGAGCTTTGGCAATAGTCACCTCTTCTGATGTATCCAAATGATCAAATTCCTGCAGGTCCATGCGTCTGGCCATAGCTTGACTTTCCTGTCTCTTTTACTCTAGTAGGAGAGGCCAGCAACCGGTGAACACGCTTATAGGCTTGTAGTGTGGTGGCTACGCCTTCCCATGATGGAGCGTGTCACGAGGGTTTTCGCCTAGAGGGGGCCGGGGATGTGTAGAAGAGTTTGTATGCATGAATTGCTCGGTAAGCACATTCTAGTTAAGCATTCATGGGCAGTCTCACTCATGTTTGAGGGCACGCGGGTGCTCACTTAAGTTCCCGCAAAAAAAGGTACCATCTAACCACTTTATTTCAATGAGAAAGGGCCCACCCATCTACGGGAAATGTCGTGGTATTGATTGGTTAGACTTTTTCGGTCGGTCCTTGGCACCTACTCTAAGAAATCTTACGGTTGTTGATGTTGAACATGTGAAAATTAAAGATAAGTACCCAGTTTTGTGTGGTGAGCATTTGCACCCCATGTTATGGGTTAGAAACTTTGCCAGAGTCAATTGGCGTTTACTGAACTTACAGAGACAAGGTTGTCATATCTGTATTGGCCGCTTGCTTTTCCAACGTGTTGTTCTCAGAAAGTATATTCAACAAGACCTGTGCGTGCCTGACAAACTAGCTAAAATACCACACTGAACAATCACCATCTATCATCATCTCAGCGTGTAATGGGCGTTTAAATTTTGGATGCCCTACTTTAAAACTGAACCGTGCATTTTTAGTCAAAAGTTTAAGCCTTGTGAAACTAGGTGCATAATACAACGAAGCTTTCTTTTTAGATTATGTTATGGTGCCGACCTGAAGTTGACGCTGTGGAATTTCTTCTATGTCCGACTACTATAAATACAGGCCGCCCTTGACCATCTTTCGGTATCTGTACTCCACTTCTATTATTCAGCAAGAGTCTAGCTAATAAGCATCAATTTTTTCAAATTTCTTGCTATTTGAGCAAAACACATGGGCGGCTACTCCAACACCATACTGTCGTTACTTATGCTTGCATCGTCGTCCCTATGGATGGCACAAGCACGAGCATCTGCAGTTGCGAGAAGAAGCAAAGAGGGGATTATTGCTTCCCGGTCTCTTACTCTTAGCAGCCACCTGATCAAAACTGCCCACCACAAGGCTATGATCAGAGATAAGCCAGAAGCTACTGTTTCCCTAGGGGAGGAGCATGGTGTTGCTGCTGCCCATACAAGTTCTTCTTCTAATGACACCACCACCTTTCGTCCCTCAGCTGCCATGCTCGCTCGCTGCCCAAAGCGCTGTGGCAACCTCACCTTCGATTATCCATTTGGAATCGGACCTGGTTGCTTCCGCTATCCTGACCTGATGCTCCTTTGCAACACCACCACTACTCACGATCAGCCCCCTAGACTCTTCTTGCACGATGGCACCACCGAGGTCTTAGATGATATTAAGATCCTTGATTATGATTCATTTGATTTAGGCTCCTACAACTTTTTCTCTGTCTCCTTTGCATCCCAAGTAATCCCCATAGAATCTGGCGTCGATGTCTACCACATATCACAGAGGCCTCCAGGAACTTCCTTTACCATTATGACGGCCTTTATACTTGTTGTTGTCGGCTGCGATTTGGATGTGTTCTTAAAAGATCAAGATACAGGTTCCCTTAGCTTCATTTGCACGGTTGCCTGCCCCAGCAAAGAGGTTGCCGAGATGGTGTATATGCAGGATTGCGATGGCGGTGGTTGCTGCATGTTAATATCTGCTACAACCGTTCAAGCTCTTGATTTTCAATTTGTGCGACATAAAAGAGGTAAATATGAGAAATTATCTGATAAGCTAAGCATCCTGTGGGACAGAATCAACATAACTGTTTGGGTTCCCCTCTTGTGGAGTATTGTCGACCACACAAGGTGCCCCAGAAACAAGGAAGAAGAAGACAGGAGAAGCTCCGCCTGTGTCAGTGAACACAGTGACTGCGTGAGTTCTTTTTATACTGACAATGCTTATGCCTGCCGCTGCAATAAGGGATACCAGGGAAATCCTTATATCCTTGATGGCTGCTTGAATGATGAAGGTGATTTCGCACCACTCTTTTCTTGATTATTATATTAAAATAAAGAAACAATTAATTCACATGCAGTCTAACCCATATGACTCATCATCACTCAAACATAAGTAGCTGTAGTGTATTATTGTTAACAGCACTGCAAATAACTAAATGGTCTTAGTCACCCCTTTCCTCGAAAACACTATTTTGTCACTAGCCATCTAGAAATAAAATATTCCCTCCATTCCAAATTATAAAACATTTCGATTTTTCTAAATACAATTCTTTTACAATGTAAACATAGTATATATCTAAGTGCACAAAAAAAATGTATTTAAAAATAAAAAGCCAAAACATCTTATAATTTAGAATGGGAAGAGTAATTTATCTGCTCTACAGATTAAGGAGCATGAAAGCCCTACACATGTGAGGTGTGGACCACACAAGTAATCCTCGAAGTCCCTTGACCTTCACCACGGCATTGCCACTGAGATGAAGAAAAAGGCATATAATTGCACATAAGCGAATAAGTTGTCCTCAGCCTCAACGTAAAGCTCACAAGTAGGTTAAATGTGTCATCTCAAATGAGAAGTGTCACCTAGATTGTTTCCTACACTAACGGTTTATACTAGTAATAGTGTTCAGTACAAATAATAATAATAATATTTAATATAACCTATGGTCTTATATTAGACCTCAGCAAAAGTCGGGCCTGCAAAAGCGAGACTGTGTGGATACAAGGTTGTTTCCCTTTATTAAAGGAAATGAAAGACAGCTAATTTACAAATTACCAGGGAAGGTGGGTTCCTCCATCTCTATGACAATTGCAAAGTTGATGCTGAGTCAGAAAGGAATACCCCCGTTAAAACTTTTTGAATAAGCATTTCAAACTGAGTTAAGCAGATTAATCAACTCTTTGAACAAGGGTTTGCATTTTTACATTCACTTCAGCTTTTCAAAAAAAAGGTGCATGGTTCTTTTGATTTATCCGATAGGGATATTAAATATCCTATATGCTACTAATACTCGATTGTATTTATTTTAATTTGTGCATGGCAACAGGATATAACCCGAAACCACTAAAGGAGAACTGTTCTCAGAAGTGTGGGAATATTAATGTCCAATATCCTTTTGGCCTGGAAGAAGGTTGTTCTGCAAGGAAACTTTTTCAGCTCAACTGCTCAGACACAACACACTCTGTACTCAAATACAATGACAACATCCTTGTCACATTCATAAATGTGAATGAGGGTCTTGTCGGCTTCAAAATCGACCCATATAATGCCGAGTGGGAATTCAATATGCAAATGGAGCTCATGTTAGCTTTCTCTCATGAACCTGATCTGTTTGTTAATCCATTGGAATCTCCAGCCTCGGCGCAGTGGGCTGTTGCTAATCTGACCTGTCAAGAGGCGCAACAGAACACATCTGGATATGCTTGTGTAAGTATGAGTAGCACTTGCATAAGTGTTCGAAGCTCCGCGGAAGGCTATGTTGGTTACAGATGCCAATGCTTACCTGGTTTTGAAGGAAATCCGTACATCCAACATGGTTGTCATGGTATATACCCCCACCCCCGCCCACCTCTTCTCCCCAAACCATCTCTTCTGTCTCTTACATGTGCGCTAAGGAGTATGAATATTTTTACCAGCTTGATCTGAAAAAGGTTGACATTTATTTGGTCAACACTACAGCATGCCTGCTGCTTACAATTTGCATATATAGCCCCAAGTGACTTCTTCGACACTCTAAATGATGCACAGTGTATATAGTTTGTAGATCTACATTTCGCACAAAAGGTTGTGTTTTGGTGTGATTGTGGGTGGTGCCGTGTGTATTTGAGTGTAAGTTCTGATCTACACAGTATTTTAGATGTCCGTGTCAGAGCTCTAAAATGACAGATTTCTTATATTAGAGACGGCTGGAGATGCTCACCCAACACCACGGATTCTGTGATGTCTTTAGCCTAGAGCTGTATATTTGCAATTGTAACTAATAAGTGATGGTTCTATGTTTTATGGAAGCAAATAAAAGATGAGGTTTTTTATAATTCTGATATCTAAAACATTTTACATGACATGTCCATGGCTTGTCAGCAGTCAAAGAGTATACTGGGATCCTGGATCTTGGATGGTAAATATATAATATTTAGATATATTCACCTTGTTCGGCAGGCTGTTTCTGCGGCTTATAAGCCGGCTGTGGCTATTTTGTTGTGAGAGAAAAACACTGTACCACGGCTGATAACAGCCGAACAGGGTGGTTATGTCGTCTTACATATGGATATGGTTTCAGATATTGATGAATGCCAGCGAACACCAGGCATTTGCAAAGGCATATGCAGTAATACCATTGGAAGCTTCACTTGCATCAAGTGTCCTGTTGATACAGTTTATGATATTCCAACAATGCAGTGCACCTCAAAACGAAAGAAAAATTTCCTTTTAGGTGAGTCCCATATTGATCAATTTTACTCCAGAAAAAGGTTATCTTGATTTATGCTATTGACAGTATAATATATGATTGTAGGTCTTACAATTGGGCTCAGTTGTGGTTTTGGCATTATCCTTCTCGGCTTTACTGCAGTAGTGTTCGTCCGAAGATGGAAAACGAATGTTCAGAAGAAACTAAGAAGGAAGTATTTTAGAAAGAATCAGGGTATTCTTTTGGAGCAGTTAATATTATCAGACGAACATGCAAGTGACAAGACAAGGATTTTTTCCCTAGAAGAGCTAGAAAAGGCAACAAATAAATTTGATCCTACACGTGTTCTTGGTCGTGGAGGGCATGGTACTGTATATAAGGGAATATTGTCTGACCAACGCGTGGTAGCTATTAAGAAATCCATGGTCATCAAGGACGGTGAGGTCAAGGATTTCATCAATGAGGTTGCAATTCTCTCTCAGATAAATCATAGAAATATCGTGAAACTCTTTGGATGTTGTCTTGAAACTGAAGTCCCCTTACTAGTATATGATTTCATTCCCAATGGTTCTTTATTTGGAATTCTCCATTCCCATTCAAGTAGTGGATTCTCGTTACCATGGAATGATTGTCTAAGGATTGCTAGTGAAGCTGCAGGAGCCCTATACTATCTCCACTCTGCTGCCTCCATATCAATCTTCCATCGTGATGTAAAGTCATCTAACATACTCCTAGATGGAAAATATACTGCTAAAGTTTCAGATTTTGGCGCTTCAAGATCAGTCCCAATCGATCAAACACATATTGTTACAAATGTACAAGGCACATTTGGTTATTTAGATCCAGAATATTACCAAACTGGACAGCTAAATGAGAAGAGTGATGTCTACAGCTTTGGTGTGGTACTTCTAGAGCTTCTTCTGAGAAAACAACCAGTTTTTACAATTGAGTCTGGAACGAAGCAAAACTTGAGTGACTACTTCCTTTCAGAGATAAAGACAAGGCCAATTACAGAGATAATTTCTGCTGAAGTTCTAGAGGAAGCAACAGAGGAAGAGATTAAAAAAATTGCATCCCTTGCAGAAATATGTTTGAGACTGCGAGGTGAAGAAAGACCTGCAATGAAGCAAGTGGTTATATCTCTACAGCTTTTACTAACAGAACGGATGAACTCATCTACATTGGAGCAAGACACAGAACAGTTGTTGGGAAACGGAGCTAACGTACCTCAACGCAGCCAGAATTGCTCTAGCTTGCAACGGGAGTTCCTATCCTCTGCTAGTCTACCACGTTAGATATACTAGTTTGATCAACATGTGCTCCTGCAATGCCTAGAATCTCTAGAGATACAGATACATTATAGAAGTTGCTACATAATTTTAGGACCTATAGTAAACATGAATTTCGTTATTTCTTTATTTAGTGTCATATATAGTTGTGGTCTTGGATCATTCTGAGAATTATGGAGGAGCAAAGGACGGGTCCCAAATCTCAGTGAGAGGGTTTTATACTTTTATTTATGTACAGTTTTATCCCATCTGACCTTTTTCCTATTTCTCTATTGGATCACAACATGGTTTATCTCGATTGGTTTATGTTCATGCTGATCAGAGACTATGGTGAGGAACCCTTGGCCTTCTAGATGCATAGAAAATGAATGTATCAAAAAAGTCAAAGCGACTTATAATTTGGAACGGAGGGAGTAACTTTCAACCAATTATTATAGGATGAGTTGTTAGGTTCATCATGGGATAAGTTTTACGAACTTCTAGTCTGATATTGTAGGCATCTACTGCTTTATCGTCTCACAAGTATTCACATTGATTTGTAGTTCGGTCTGAACATTGTGGGGATCTGAGCATCTCACAACTTCCACGTGATGTCTCTTTTTTTGCATGTCTGTTATTCTTAACAACAAAAGTTTACCAAGACTATATAGATTGATGTGGGGAACTGGGGATTACTGGTTTTTAGACAGAAGGTCAGTCACATATAGTACGATATGAAACCCTCTGTTCGGCTGAGCTTATCAGCCGTGGAACAATGTTTTTTTCTCACAGCAAAATAGCCACAGTCGGCTTATAAGCCAAAAAACAGCCTGCCGAACAGGAAGTTTTCAAGTGATGGACGATATTATTCAATAGTTAAGCATTAAATTTATTTTAGAAAAAAAAAATGGAGAGAGAGCAAACGTCACCTGCCAAGGTATATTCCCTAGCCGACCATTGACACTTTACACATTGACACTGGGCCCTCCTCGCCGGCGTTTCCGTCAGCCTGTCCTGGAGCATCGACCATTTTATCCGTTGGCACTGTGCTAGAGAGAATCCAACCGTTGGCCACACTACTGATGATCACCGGATGTTCCACCTGGTGTTTTTTTTCTCTTCACTGATAGTTGGCGGTGGTGCTAAATGTTTGCTTAGCCAATTTACCGTCCAATTTTTATCCCTGAACTACAAAACTACTAGTTTTTTTTTAACCTCGCTCAACTTTTAAAACAATTTGTTTTTACACCTGGTTTTGATGGTGGTTTGCTAATGCGGCGCCACATCAGAGGAGAGAGTGGGGAATCAAACTAAGTTAAAAGTTAAGGGGTAAATTAGAATAGAAATATTTAAAAAAATCCAAAAAAATCATAAAGTAATTTTTCAAAAATTTGTCCAAATGTTTTACATGGAAAAACAATGCAATTAAAAATCCCAAAATTTGATTTAATCTTACATAATTTGTAGAAAATTTATTTTACCTCAGAAAATTATAAAACTATTTTCTATTTTAAAATCATGCTCTATCTTATGCTGCCTAGCTTAAAATTGTTTGAATCTTGATGGACTCATTTTGGTGCTTATTTGTTAGTAGAAGCTCTCGTTATCTATTATATTAGTCGTTGTTGATCGTCTAACTACATAGAGGCGCTAGTGGAACATCGTTAGGACTACATATGTGCGGCAGGTCGGGTGTCCATCCCCTGCTCTAGATGAATTTTCAAATTCGGTGTGTTATCCTGTGTGGCTACATGCACCTGACCACACATACGGTCCTGATAACGCTCCACTGGCATTTTGCCACCACAACAGATATCCTTTCTTTAGAATGATTGTGTCCGGTTAAACTCCAAAGTTCCTTTAATAGAACAAACTATAAAAGGCCACCCCTTCTGGCAGAATACCAGTTTTGAATCTTGTTATGAATTTTTTTTGTAGCCATGGTGCCTACAATACTTGGGGTGGGAATTGGTGTATTAACAATGTCATGGTGAATGAAAAGTATAAAGTTCAAATCTGGAAATCATATTTCTTAAAACTCACAAATGTAACTCAAAATGATAAAGATGTCGGTATCCACATGGATTTTGTTGAGGGAGATGAAGACATTGCTATGTTAGGGTGAAGATTGAGGTTAACACAATAGAGAAAAAGGAAAGTGGTGTGTTATAAGATAAAGTTGAACAACAAGATTTGACTTCTTTTCCAAACATAATGAAAGCCACTTTAGTCTTCACACCCATGTGAAACAACATGGTTGCTAAGACACCAGAGTGAGTTAAGCATTCCCTTTTAAAATTTATGTTCTTATTCATAGTTTTCTATATGCATAGACCATTGTTTCTAACATCTAAACAATGTTTTTCAAAGGATGTTTAGGGAAAGCAACATCTAAATGATTTGTCCAAAATTGATTTTGTAACCTTGTATCATACGAAAATAATTCTATCAAAAATAATATTTTCACTTTTTACTTTATTGATGACGATTTAGGATTTAATGAAGCTGAGCGCAATAAACTTTTAGTCATGTGATATTGTAAAACATTTAACATAATGAAATAATATTTAACATAATGTAAGTTCTAAGACATATTATTTGTTATATGATTTGCTGCCTAAATTTTTATAATTGTCTTTGTATGTTGCAAGAAATTTTACATGAATACAATAGCACTGCAAATGTTTTGTTGATAGGTATTTTCTTAGACAATTAAGTTTTACTAGCAAAATGCCCGTGCGTTGTAATTGGAGGAAAAAAATAGTATCTCTAGACCAATAGACTTATTCAACCTAAATTATCACGTCACCTTCCTCCATAACTCACCTTCCACCATTGAGTACTACAACTCAAATCCAGATGACGTGTTTCTTTCCTATCCGCAGCTACATGGCGCAATAATATTAATTTTGTGTCATAATATTTATACTTTTTCTATAAAATATGGTCAAACTTAAAATAGTTTTACTTAAGATAATTGTAAAAGTTGATTCCATTTGGGCGAAGTGAGTATAAGAAAGAGTCTTCTCTAAACAATAGTAGTAGTAACCATAATGATAATAATACGTGCACATTATTCTCCACTACATTGTTATGCTTTAGTGATTAAATTTCGACCGCAAGATCAGGTGATGGACAACTAAGGATGACCTCATGTATATATGTATTCAGATGGTACATTTGAATTTTTTTTAAAGAAAATGTTGTATATTGCGTAGGCATGACGTCATAGTGACATCATCAAGCTAACAGTGAATCCAATTGAGAAGCGAGGCGGAGCACGTTCCTTGGTAGAGCAAACCGATTCGGTCTAGTGCTAGCAACATTTTCTTTTTAATGGAGAGCATCATCCACGTGCTAGCGAAAACCGATTCGTTCCCTGCGCAATGCGTGTTTTGGTGTGGGTGGAAGATGAGATGTGGCCGTGTGGGGGACGGACGGAGGCAACCAGGAGATGGAAGACATATGTTGTGTTGGAGTCCTAATACAGTTTATTTTGTTTTCTTTGTTGGTTTTTCATATCTGTTACAATTCTATTGTGCTGTGTCACAAAGTTACAGACCAAAAAATAGGACGAAAAAAGAATTTTTGCCTTTTTATTATTAAGTATAGATTATATTTCTTTTATATTTGGATTAGAATTTCTAAGTATAGATTATATTTCTTTTATATTTGGATTAGAATTTCTATTCATAATTATTGGAGAGGTCTATTTGGATTAGTTAGAGAGGGGCCAGACCAAAAAATAGGACAAAAAAAAGAAATTTTGCCTCTTTATTATTAAGTATAGATTATATTTCTTTTATATTTGGATTAGAATTTCTATTCATAATTAAGATCGGAGAGGTCTATTTGGATCAGTATTTCTATTTTTAACATATATGAGCACGGACCGGACTCTGTATCGTGCTAGACAAGAGCTATTCTAACTCATATGAGCACGGTGATGGAAGAAACTCCCCATTATATGATAGTTAGAGGGAGATGAACCAAGAAAATGAATGGACGAAAAAAGACCTGAAATTTTGTCTCTTTATTATAAAGGTATAGTATAGATTATATTTCTTTTCTATTTGGATTAGAATTCCTATTATTTCTATTTTTTAACATATATGAGTACGGGCCCAATATGTTTTGGATTTGGACTCCATATCGTGCTAGACAAGAGCTATTCTAACTCGTATGATCACAATTATATATATAAGTCCGGATGGAAGAAACTCTCCATTGTCTGGTAGTTAGAGGGAGATGGACCAAGAAAATGGATGGACAAAAAAAAGGCCAGAAATTTTGCCTCTTTATTATTAGGTATAGATATACTAATTTATATTACTATATATTGTTATGGCATTTTATTGCCTTTAGGGAACTTTGTTTGTGTCCATAGAAAAAAGTGGTGGTTTGGCTCAATATCACTGTGTATGTATATGTTTACTCTTCCACTGCTTACATTCTAATCTTCCTTTTGTTAGGTTCCAATTTTCTCAATATGACATAGCTGCATTTGATGCCCTTGCATCTACTACTCCATCAAAGTACAACAACTTTAGAAGTTGTGCGCCAAAGCCTTGTGTTGGGATAAGGGATGCCCAATATGTTAGAGGGGGAGAAGACTTTGTGGAGAAGGATCCATGGGGAAGGCTAGGTGGAGAAGGTCAGAAGGCTCCATGGAGAAGGATTGGTGGAGGAGGCTTCATGGAGAAGGCTAGGTGGACAAGGCTCTATGGAGAAGGCTAAGCAGAGAAGGTTTTGAACATAAGTTTGGGAGCATGTGGTAACATGTGCGAGTGAGAGAGCTCAAGTGACCAAACTGTCATTCCCTTGGGCACTTATATAGGCAATGGTATTTACAAGCGGCCCCTCGGTGCGGTTGGATTTCACATGCACTACTCTAGCTACTAGTTAGGCCCTTTCTAAGGGGAGACTGGCCCATATACCTCATGGGCTCCCCCAACAACTACTCTAGACACTAGTTGGGCCTCTTCTAGGTGGAGACTTGGCCCATATACCTCATGGGCTCCCTAATAGTAGCCCCCTCATCTATTTTGTTATGGTTGATATAACATGACCTAGTAGATGCTTATATTGGAAGAGGCTCAAATACATCTTGAACCTGGTTGTGAGGATCGCCCTTCGCAACCTACATGTGTGCACCTCACTAAAAACTCCATCCCAAAAACCCTATGGGAAAAAGGGCATGGAGAAAAGAGCACACACATGACTCTAGTCTATACAAGTGCTAACTCTTGAAGCTTCTTACTCCAAGTGCCTTGATGTTGATTTTCTCGACATTTCAACTTTGGGCTTCGGCTCCCTCAGTTGCTTCTATGACTTGTCTTGTTGGCTTCACTTGGCACATAGATCTCTTCCTCTAGGACCTTCTCGCTGAATGATTCGTTTAATGACATGTTCTTTCTCCAGGGTCCTTCCACCGGAGGTTTCGCTTGATGATGTGTCCTTTCTCCTAGGGCCTCTTCGTTGGGGGCTTCGCTTGATGACATGTTCTTTCTCCAGGGACCTTCTCTCTAGAAGCTTTGCTCGAAGATGCATCTCCTCTTCGAAAACAGATGTGGATGTCGTAGTCGATGTACTTAAAGTAGTCCTAGCCGAAGGTTGCCTTGAAGCCTCCAAATCTTATCTTGCGTGCATCGGGCAAAATACTTCGCCCTCTGGAGTGGTTAGTCATCCAGTATGCTCTCCTAGTCCCTCTTGATTGGTGCTCGTGACCAAATCTTCAGTCATGCATGGTAGACTTGATGTAGTCATAGTAGCCATAGCAGGTAGATGTCCAAACTGAAGTTGTCAGTGAGCCCCTCGAGCCAAAGTGGTCAACAAAGGTGAAGTAGACCTCAATGCTGAAGGAGTTTATGTAGGCCCTCAAGCTCGGAGATGAAGGAGAGTCGTTGTAGGCGTTGATGCCAAAGGTGTCAACAAAAGCTCTCAAACCGTTGTAGTGGCCAAAGATGATGGTGAAGCCCCTCTTGCTACAGTGTTGGCAAACCCCTCTTGTCGAAGTGTTGGCAGAGGCGTGTTGTTGTGGTTCATCGAAGATGTTGGCAAAGACCCTCCCGCAAAGGTGTTTGACGGAGGCGATGTTAGTGTAGATACTAAAGATGTCGGTGAACCCTTCTTGGCTAATATGTTTGAAAAGTCACGTGAAAATGTACCCAAGTTGAAAAGGTGAATTTTTTAGGGACTTAGGTTGAGTGTTGTAGCTTCGTTTAATACTCAGCTTGTTGGCAAGTTCATTGACACTTAGAGACATTGGCTTTCTAGTTACTGCAACAAATGGCTAGTCATTTCATATAATGATGTAACATGCAAGGGTAGCACGAAGGCTTTGGCTTCACATCCTGGTGCCCATGCAGCTTCTTGACTTTTCTAGGTTTTTGTTGAGTCTTGGTGCTCGTGTATTTTCAAGACTCTACCAAGTGGCCCAGGCCTTGCAGTGCAATGTATGTGATGATGCAAATGAATGCATTTGCTTAAAGGTATTAAAAGGGTTAAACATATCATGCACCCTGCAAAAATGATGGTTGTGCTTATGCAGAAAGTAAACTCTTCACATAAAGAATAATGCCCTCAAATAGAGGGTCATAGTTTTAGATGGCTAGCGATGGCTGCCATCCAAGAACCTGCATGGATATAAATATAACTTGTACCACTGTAAACACCTTGCCACTAGAATTGTTTAGGAGGCTTGCTTTGTGGTGAGTAGGAAGTAGTTGCTATTAGGATTGTGTTTTAATCTAACTACTTTGCCTTAGTGTTGTGTCTTTGTAGAAGTTTTATAATAGAATATTCACATCACACCCCCTCTAGCCATCTAGATCCTTTTAGGAGTGGGGATGGACAGGAGTAAGCAGGTCTGCAAGCATGCCTCGTAATCCATTTGAGCCTAGCGTGGAATCAAGAGTCACCTTATCTATATATTCCTCTTCTCTGTTAGGGATATGTATAGGATGTAATGCTAGTTTGGGCCAAGCTATTAGGCAGAGGCAAGGCTAATAGCCAGTAATACAAAGGAGTCAGGATGGGAAGATGAGGAGGGATCGAATATTTAGAACAGAACCACTCGTCTTCCACTTCTATACTTCTAGAACCTTCTAGAGGCTTCTTGGTTTTCTTCTCCAAAACCTCCCTCTCTCATGAGGTTCTAGAAGTATAGAAGAGGAAGCTTAACATACTCCAAACCTCCCCCTCTCACACTACTAGAATCTGAAATTGCCTTGAGGGTTGCGAATTCCCTTGAGTGCCAAAACAAAACTGCCAAGGAAAGTTTTTTTTTGGCGTTGTTATTGAACTCTCAAGAAAATATATATTCGTTTCTTGGTGGTTGAGGTTACCCACCGACGAATATAGGTGTTTCCTTGGCGGTTTCTAATAACCTCTAAAGAAATTACTCATTTCCTTCAGTATAATTGTAAATAGTCAAGGAAACTATTTTTCCTTGTGTTCTATTCTTGAGTGAGTTTGCTTGACGGTTTTTTTTGCTAAGGATCATTTCCTGGGCGGTTTAGGCCCTTTGCATGGAGGTTTTAGACACTCAAGGTAATTCGGAATTACCGTAGTGTCATGAGGATGTGTACCCGATTTATATCGGAATTAAGTTGTTCTGTGGACCAATCGTGTACTGTTAACATTCTATCTCTTCCAAGTAAGCAGCAAAATGCTAAGTTGTTGAGAACTAGCTCAGGTGTCATTTGTCGCTGGAGCTAACCTAAACCTTGAGCGTGGCATGGTTGTGGCGTTTTCGTCCATCTCAGTATCTCGAACATGCAGATCTGCGAACATGGCCTATTTGGCGTGGTGGCGACCAGCCGACCACGCCCTCACCGGGCCATCTATCAGGCCGTGCCGTGTGAACCATGCTTGCGTAACCACTAACCACAACCACGTGCTCGCTCCCTCGCTTGCTTCCTGCCTTGATCACCGAAGAGTTATTTGATTATTATTACTGCTACTAGACAGTAGGAGTACTGGTTATTAAAAGCCACGACCACCGTGTGCTAATCATCACGCCCACACCTGCCTGCCTGCGTTGCTGCCTGCAGTCGTCCATGTCCACTCCGTACCGGAGTCCGGCCCACCAGGCCACAAGCTCTGTCCCTGCATTTCGATCGGAATTCAGAGCCCGTGGACAGACAAGGCCCTTGGAGCTTCTCCTTCCCGTGCTCCGCGGCAGGAAGGGTATCTTCACTGCTAGGAGTATACTGTGCCCACCTTCCAGTGCCAGGCAGAGTTTCAGCAGGTTCTTTCCTGGAGTTCGTTAATGTCACCTGATGACGCGTCCTTCCGAGTCCACTGAAAGACACGAAAATGGAAATCGAACACCAACTACCCCTACCTGCCAGCATGCAAATGCAAGCTCAAAAACGAGGTGCGCCTCAACGCTGCCACACTGAACAATCAGTACGTTATTACGTACGACATCACATGAGACACAGGAAATAGTGTGTAGAGTAGCAACAGAGTAACAGACTAACAGCAAACATGGAGAATTTCTGATGCTAATTTAATCCAGGGGTGGGGTGATCCAGATCCAATACAGATACAACGTACCAACTAATCCAGCACGTAAGGTAAGATAATAATCCAACACAAGAATTAATCGACAAGGTCGCCTAAACAACAGACGCCGCTAGCACACTCAAACTGTGATGGTAATGGTAATAGCTACTACACACACGCACACTCTCCGACAATGGGTGTTACAAAACCCTACCAGGTAGGGGGGTTGGGTACAACACTAAGGTCACACGGCTACAGCGAATGCAGTTAGTCTCTCCTCCTGCCTGCCTCATCATACAGCACAATTAGACCGCCCTAGTGCGAGATCTGCAGTAGACACATCTTTCACAAGTCAGGAACAAATGAACCAATCCATCCATCCATCCTTCCATCTTCCGGCAGGGACCTTGGCTCCCAGTCAGTGTGTGGCTAGCTCCGGCTGGGTTTCAGAGCGCTCATGATCCGGATGCAGTCATCTTCAGGTCCCCTGACGACGGTGTCCTGGACACCTCGGCCATCGGCTGCTGCGCAGGGGACGCCCAGCTCTGGTCCACGCTGTAGGCTCCTCCTGAGGTCATCCCTCTCTGGGCCGCGGAGCTCTGCTGCCCTTGCTCGCTGCTGTGGGTGTCCGTGCTTGAGATCGGGACCGCAGGAGGCGTCTGCGGGACGGTGGCAGGCGCCACGTCCACCCGCGGTTTCTTGTTCTTCTGCTCCATCTGGTAGCTTGGCAGGAAGCTCCCAACCACAATCTGCCAAACGGACTCTTGACTGTCAGATACACTTTGAGCTCATACAGGCAACAGACAGACTACAGTCATTAGAAGGATAAAAACGGAACAATTATTTTGATCATAGACCACACACGACATGCAGTTTCGCTAGCTCAGCTGTACAATTGAGCTTTATACTAAGAGGCAGAAGCATTCAGATCTTGAAAGCGGGCGAGCAAGCGCATACCTGAACAGGACTTGCTGCCACCAGCAGGCCGGCAACTCCGCCACCGACAACACGACCGTCTGGGCTCGCAAGAGACACGCTCATCCCACCTGATCGACTTCGTGTTCCGCTGTTTTCAGTTGGCATAAAGGACCCAGACAAGGACAGCAACTCAAAGCGTCCCTACAACCAAAACAGGCATCAGATAGATGGGGTTAGGTAGGACCACTCACACTCAGAGTCCTTTGTCTGCATCCACACAGACATAGATATGAAACCATGCGTGCAGTAAGAACTTTTGTGTGTCAATCCATGAAGGGAGTGAAAGCGTCATGCATGGCTAACCTCATAAGTTAACGTGCCACCAGAGGAATCAGGCTGACGAAGTGTAACGTTCGATATCACACCGTTTGCTGAGAGAATACAGATAGCTCGCGGTCCTTGTTGCAAAAATGATATAACCTTCATCGTCACATCCTGAACCAACAGACAAAATACAGATCAATCTTTTGCACAAAGATACAGACCACTTCAGGAAAAGGAATAATAGTGTAGTTGTAACTGTAAGAGGAGCAATACATGTACATACATGAATTGAAAAGGCCAAAATAAAAACGGAATTCATTTCTATCTCTGACAAATTCAACAGGGATGCCAAAAAAGATGTGTTCACCTCTCCTTATATAAAGGAATGGAAAGGAATACTGAAACAAGAGGATTTTTGGATCATGACTTGCTTTGGTTAATCATGTAAAAGCAAAGCATACAAAGCTGAGTGTGCAGTCCTTTGATCTCTGTGCTCATCACATTACTAGTAAGTTATTGTATGAAACAAAATGTGTGAACAGATATAAACTGATACAGGTGATCACAACATTTTTTTTAAAAAAAAGAAAAGAAAACTTGTTTAACTTAAGGTCCATAAAAATGATATTTCACGTAACATAGACGATGAAGGTACATATACTGACTGTCTGGTCAGAACACAGAAATACTCTGAACCAGAAATCACCAAATGAGATCAAGTGTAAACAGCAGTTGTACACATCATAGATAACATCTAGATCCATACCTCACCAGGAGCGACGGTAATTATATGCGGAGTGAAATTTGCACCAGCAGAACACGCCACCATGTCACCTGCCAAAACATGGCACAGTCAGAAAAAGTAATGGCAGATTGTAGCAAAGCAAACTGACCAAATGAAAGGACTGCAGAGTGCCAATTTTCTAGAAAAGACAGTTTAGTCTATATTACAAATCTATGACAGTGATCCCACCAGGAAATCAGGTCTATGCAACATCATGAGAAAGATTGACATCCAAAGATGATTCTCACTTCTAGAAGTACAGAGTCCCATCAATTTTTCATTCATTGTGAATGTTCAGTCCAGCCATACTAGTACCCCAAGCATTCACTCTACATTCTCAGTCCAGTCATACTAACTGTCACCACCTACCATGAAAAATAGATATATGTCTGAACCATATGCATCAGACCATCACCTTCAGACCTACTACCAGAGAGACCCTAGAGACAAGGGATGACAAAAGGGCAGGCACCATGGTAGAGGCTAACAAGGAGGATCTTCAAATGATTTGTATCTCCCATACTTTGTTCCAGGACTGGACTGTTAACCACAAGCACGGCAGCACCACCATGGCAGGCATCCCCACAACGGCTGAACCCCACCACAGAACACCAAGAAGCCCAGAGAGCAACCAACAAGACGGGGTCGGATTCAGGCAGGAGGATATGCCTCCATCTGGCCCCCACTTTGCTCCCCAGCCGAGCCACGAATCTTGGAACGCAGCGCACCAACCAGCCGCATGAGCCTGCCTACCTGAGGTCCCTGACCATGCGAACTTGTAGTGTCTGATCATGCAGTGCAGCACGAGTGAGCTGCGTAGAGTGGAGGAGAAAAGAAATATTCGGATAAGAGAGGGACAGACACAGACAGTGTCATGACAAGGAGTGAGCGGGTGACGCCGCCACCCAATTACAACTCCTCCTGCCATTGGCCCCTCCCCCGCCGCTCATCCATCCATTCTCCTCTAGTCGAGGAATTTGTCGAGAGAAAAGCGAGAGAGAAAATCCAATCCTTATCTCTGGAATAGGTTGTGGATTATCCAAAAAATAATAGATTTTTGGGGGTTTAATTAATCTATGTATCTAGGAGGAGGGAAAAAACAGAGGGGAAATGAATGCAAGCGAGAGATTTGGGAGTACTCCTACCTATGGAGCTGAAGTGGAAGCCGAACTGCTGCTGCTGCTGGTGGAGCTGGTGGTGATGGTGCTGCTGCTGCTGCTTGGCGGCGGCGGCGGCGGCGCCGAAGTCGAGGGGCCGTCCCCTGCCGCGCTTCATGGCGGCGCCCACCGCGGAGGCCGGCGTGTACTGCCCCGGCGCCACGGAGGTCGGCATGGGCGCGGACGCCGAGATCGGCGTGGCGTTGAGCGGGCGGATCAGGCTCCCGTCCGGCCCGTACTTGCGCGGCCTCCCGCGCTTCTTCGGCACCTTCATCATCACCGGCCCCAGCGCCATCGCGCCGCCTCCTCCCGCCGCCGCCGTAGCCAGAGGCGGCACCAGCACGGCGCTCGAGCTACCCCTCTCCGCCGCCGCAGCCGGCGGCGGCTGCTGGAAGCTCACCGTCGCCTCTGGTGCCGCCGCCGTAACCGGTACTGCCACCGCCGCCGCCGCCATAGGCGGAGGCGCAGAAGCAGGAGCAGGCGCCGCACTCGCTTCCCCCGGCTTGGCCTCCATGCACGCAGCACCCCGCACGCGCCCGCCTGCTCGTAGTCGTCCTTCTCCTCCTAAGCTTCCCGCCACGAGCAGTCGCCATTGGAGCTCACGCACACTCCCCCCATCTCCCCTCCTTTAGCAGCACCCGGCGCCTCCCAAAAAAAGAAAAAACAAAAATTTCCACCCAAAAAAAAATCCCCCAAAAATCCCGAAATATTCCTCCAAAAATCCTCGCTCCAGCGAAAAAAAAATCGACGAATAAACCAGGAGCAGCAGCAGCAGCGGGAGGAGGAGGACGAAGCGGAGGCGAGAGGGGAGAGCAAATAGCAAAAGGGGGCGGCGAGTGAAATAAAAAGCCAAAACTAAATAAAAGCAAAAAAGGCGGGGTGCCGCCGCGCAGGGGAGGGCGAAATTGCGGGATTAAAAAAACGAAATAAATTAGGTTATCGGGGGAATATTAAATTATTTAGCCACCCCCGCCCGCAGTAAAGAAACGGGGGCGGAAATTGTCGCGGTTTAAGCGCGGGGCCCACGTGCTCGTCCCCGGTTTTTAATGCGGGAACCCGAGACCGAGAGATGCCCGTTGCTTGGCGCCGTGAACCCGGGGGCAGAACGGGCAACGGAAAAGGCGCTTGGCGTCACGCGGGCTAATTAATTAATTATTAAGCGGTGTTATTGTTGGTATTACACGGCAGATGGGGAGGTGGATTTACGGTTGTGCCACTGAGGGTGGGGTTGACTGGTCGTCGGCTTGTCGCATGCGACGCCGGAGCTGCTGGCTGCTTCCCGCGGGTCAAGCGTGTCAAAGCGAACAGTGACACGTCAGACGCAGGACAGGCACTGTGGAGATGGATGGAAAAAAAGGCCGCATCCAACGGGGAGGAATTCAACGGGTTTTCGATACAGCTTTTTAAGTTTTTTGTCCACCAATCTAGAGAGAAGAAAAAGGGGTTCGCCTACTACCTTTTTATCTGTGGACCAATTTCAATTGTCGAAATCGATAAATAGTGCTGTAACCAATATTTTGTCGCGTCCTACTATCTTTAATTTCGGCTTTTCCAATGAAATAATAAGAAACAAAGAATAACAACGACACAACATGATGTGCTAGGCGCGAATTCAACGCGAAATGAATACACAATATGTACCCTAGCTAGAACCACCACGTTTATACTCTTTTCTCTTGGCACAATTGGGAAACCAAGCATATCCTCTCCTGCGTTCATCCAGTATCAAACATATACGTACAAGACAAAACCATGGAAAATAAAATAAAAGCCATGCGCCCAAACTCCCCACCTACAAAGAAAAACAATACAAGTAACTGGATCTTGAACGAAATGCTATAATTGTCATCGTCATGTCATGTCTCACCTCATCAAATGGGCATCCATAAACTAATACGAACAAATAAATAAAACCTCCCAATGCTAGATATACGCACAATAAAATCAAGGGACAATCATCATGTTAAACGAGACTAGTGTTTTATGTTTCCAAAAAAAGTTTTCCACCAACCAAGCCCTACCTTTTTCTTGTCCTACTTGAGCTGTCGAAATCCATAAATGATACTACCCCTACCATTATTTTATCATATAGTAATACCTTTTGATAGTAAAATAACCACTACAATGCGAAACATTTTATAAAACAAAATTAATAGTCGATGTCTCAAATGATGCTAATCTCATTTTTCTCTCTGTGAAAAATTCTTTTGATCTGGCCATGCAACCTCTTTTGCAGCTTCCTTTATTAATTAATAATTAAAAGGGTTTGTGATGATGGTATATGTTTGGCACTCCGTTACCTTTTCCATGTTCGAATATCACTCTATTTCAGTCCAACTAGAAGATATTCTTCCATTTGTGATTTGAATCAGATGTTAACAAAATATTTTGCATTGGATATTTTTTTAAAAAAACTGCAAACATAATCTTCACGGAATATATACTTCCATATTTTGGAATAAAACAAAGATATAATGGCACAAATTGATGTGCTTGGCGAAAATTCAATGTGAACGGAATATATATTTGGTAGCTGGAACCACCACCTTTTCACTCCTTTTTATTTTGTGGGCACAACTATTTATAAAATAAATGAAACACATCCATCCTAGCTTCCGGCCAATAATCAATCTCCAAACATATGCAAGACAAAATAGCAAGCGGAAATCAAAGCCATGCCAGTTGCCAAACTTCCCACTTACAAAGGAGACAATAATGCAAATAGCTAGCTGGATCTCAAACAAACAAACAAAGCTACAATTGTGGTCCTTATCTCTCGCCCATAAACAACAAATATAATACAGAAAAGGATATATCAGAGCTCTCCCTAAAACAATGCACAAAACCATTCTGGAATAATGGATATGCTGCTAGCTAGCTCCTACTCCTATAGATGAGATGAGTAGACACAGGAGAAGACAAAACATAGCAGCAGCAACAGCAATAGCAAATGGCTTCTCTCCCTCCTTTTACTATCTTTTTTTCTACACCATCAGAGTGTGGTTATTAGCTGCTGGAGTAGATCGATTAGCTTTGTTTTTTTTTTTTTGCCCCCTCCGGTGCGTGGGAACGTGTCCCAGTAAAGCTAAGCAGTGGCGCGCCGAATGGCACATGCATGTGCATGCATGCGTACATACAAGCATCTAGAAATACAAATACCTATATGTACCATGACTGATAAGTTCAAGCGAACAGACCCGTATACAGATTGGACTGTATTGTGACTGGGCCCATACGACCAGACCATCTATCTTGTAGGCCTATTTGGTAAACTCTTTCTATTTAAGTTTATTTTAGAAGTTGAAAGTTGTTTAACTGAAGATGTTTGTTTATGCATACAGTGACTCCGGGCTCTGGAGTAAAAGAAGCTCTTTTTTTCCACACCTTCTAGTTTCTTATAGTTTATTTCGGAAAATTACTTCACAAAAGTAATACAAAATCATTTTCAGTAAAACGTATTTGAAAGAGCTGCCAGATATGAGGCTATTTAGTTCCTCGCCTTCATGTGCCACACCACATATATGGCCGCCACAGCAGTTTTGTCTCCTGGGCCTCGTTTAGTTCACAGAATAGGGGAGAAAAACACTGTATCAGAATTCCTATAGCATTTCATTTGTATTTGGTAAAAATTATCTAAATTTTGACTAACTAGGCTTAAAATGTTCGTCTCGCAAAGTACAACAAAACTGTACAATTAGTTTTTTGATTTCATCAACATTTAGTACTCCATGCATTTGCCGACAGTTTGATATGACGAGGAATCTTTTTTTTGCATAGTGGAATTTGGGGAAGAATTGAGGAACTAAACAAGACCCTGCTTGGTTCCTGTACAAGAGTTGTGGCCGTGAATTTGGCCACCACAATCCGTGCCCGCAACACCTGTGCTGTGGCAGATAAGACTAGCCGCAGTGGGTACTCTAAAGTGATACTTTAAAGCTTTAGAGTATGAATATAGAGTAAAAACTGCTGCACTGGGTACTCTAAAACGATACTCTATCCTTTCTCTCACTCTATATTTAGAGTGGTACAGTGCTTACTCTATAGTGGGCAGTGGCGGGCCCCACTAGCTAAACAAAGGAAAAAATGCTATAACTCACAAACTAAAAATTCAAATTAAATTTCGATTGCACCATTAAATTCGTCTTAATAAATCCTTCAAAACTAGATTACACATGGATATATTTAGATAAAGTGACAAGTGAGTCCCACAGTGAATAGAGTGGATAGAGGATGATATAGAGGATGGATATGTGCTGAAGAATTGAGTATAGAGGAGAGAATCTTGCTGACTAGGACGTATAGAGGATGAATATAGAGGTCCATGAGTGCGGATAGCCTGAAGGCTGGCATACAAACAGCCTAAACCCTGTATCTGCATATAGCCCTCGTTTAGATCCCCGACTCGGGGGTGGCCAACTCTGCACAGTGCCACCCCCGAGTACTGTAGCATTTTGTTTTTTAGTGGTAATAATTGTCCAAATTTTGATTAATTAGACTCAAAATGTTCGTCTCGCAAAGTACAACAAAACTGTGCAATTAGTTTTTGATTTCATCTACATTTAGTACTCCATATATATGCCGACATTTTGATGTGATGGGGAATCTTCTTTTTGCATAGTAGAATTTGGGGGTGAATTTTGGAATCTAAACGAGGCCATATATGCATGCGTATGGATGGCATGCCAGCAGTGCGAACCAGCAGTGCGAAGCGTAGCTTTTACTAGACGTATAGTACGTGCGTGCTGCAGCTTTGGAGCTGGACCGCGGCGCAGAACAGTCATCAGTCGGTGGTCAAAAGACTCGCCCGGACGGGCCAGACACAGACGTACTACTCCTACAGCCCCATGATTGAGCACACACCGGGCGTACCATGCCATGCATGAGACCACCGGGTCAGCTCTCTCTCTCAAGCTTGGGGCAACGGGTGTAGGTATAGTCAACGGTGTTAGCTAGGCCTAGGCGACCCTGCGTGTGTCCAAACGTACTGTACGCAAAACGGAACGGAAGTCACTGTTGGGCAGTCGACATTGAACAACTAGTTGTCGTGACACTGCTTTCCTCGTGGATGCGCTAGCTGCTGAACCTGTACCAGCCGCGTCCCGGCAAAATATGAGGTCATATTCAATAAGTGGAGGCTCAATAAGTGGAGGTATAATATCTAGTGCTAAAATAAGAAAATAATAGCAAATATTAATATATTACTTATATTGCTAAGTACAACAGTGTGGACAAGGATTATACCTGTTGTATAACCATTATTTGAAAAAGCGATATTCTTTTAGCATTCTTTGAAATAAAATCTTCAATGATATATTCATAATCAATCATCTCTAGCATGTCACTCTTAAGTGCTATTAACACCAATGTACTGAGTCTTTTTTGTCTTCCGGGCCACATTTATGGGCTAAAGAAGACAGCTATGACTGATTTACTAATTAAAACAAAGTTCAAATCTACAGTATATAATTAGTATACTTAATAAATCTTAAGGCCCATGATTTTTGGGGGCCCTGTTCGGTCATACAGCATGCACGGGCCCAGGGACCCCCCTGCCTGTACCTGTACGTCCTGGTCGCAGTCCCAGTGGAAAAGGCATGGCAGAGACTGGTGTTTGTTTCTAGTCCAGTCACACCAGATATTTGACACATGTACGGAGTATCAAGAGCAACCACAATATATAATTAAACCAGTTCATAGACTCTAAAATATTCATTATGAGAGTAATCTATAAAGCAGTTCATAGATTCAACTATTTATGGGCCTATGGGTACCTATAAGGAATTAAAAAATATAAAATTCTCTCTCTTCTCACTCTCCAACAGCTTTCTCCCTTCTCGATTCCACGGCAATGAACGAAGGCCGCCGCCCGAGCTCCACGCGGTGACGTGAGACTGCCGCCTGAGCTCCACGCACCGGTAGCTTCCACGCACCTCCGGCGAGAGGTCGCCACCTGAGCTCCATGCGTCGGTGAGGCCACCGTCCCTAGTGTTCACGCGGCCGGCACCTCCGCCCTTCGTGCGGCTCGCGGCCTCGCGGGGTTGCTCCGGCGCTACGTGTGGCCTAGAAGGTCGTTGTCGCCGCTGTGACTATAAAATATTGACATGACAAGAAATTTATTAAGAGAGAGGAGATGGATTTTATCATGGTAAAACTGGATATACACATAATTTCCCCGCAAACTATGTCCAATCACAAGCGCCGTATTAAATGCTATGAGTAGCTTTATGAATCCGTAAAATAAAATTGTAACTGTAGTGAAAGTTTCATGTGAGTTTTATCTGTATTTAATAGACTATCATGTATGTATTTTTTATGATATGTAAACAAAAGACAGAGAGAAAAGTGATCTTGCCACGATTACCAATATCTTCGAGAGTCATTAAATTAAATATCTATGAAATCATAGAATGAAAATTTTCATTTGAAAGTAGGTGTGTCATCCATGTTTCATTTTGTTTTATATGTTTTATTTTATTCTATATAACAGATAGTCTTGGAAACAATGGCATCAAACTCCTCATTAAGATTGGCCTGAGAAATTTTATTTATTTAACATTATGTCCCAATTTTTTTAAGTGTTGTGACCGTCTTAGAAACGATGTAGACTAAACTAAAACTTGGCACTCAGAAGATGGCCTTAATTAGGCGCACCGTGTTGGTCAAGAGTTGAAGCACAACCTAACTACACTTTGTGTTTCCTGCTGATGATAGGTGTTGCTGAATGATTGATTTTTTTAGATAAATGCTGAATGATTAATTAGTACTAATAAAACCTAAAGTAAAAGCCGATGTGCTTATCCGAATTGAAAGTGGGGCGGGAAATAAGTGGTCCAAAAGGGGAAACTGTTTGGTTTCTCCTCCATTTTAGGCATAATATCTTGCCTTCAAAAAGTTTATTTAGGTGTGCATGGTTCTGGACTCATCTATCGTGTTCAAATTTTGAGTGCAATACAAGGGAGCCACACACACTAATGAAGGCTGAAAGTTGATGAGCAGTTGAGATTAAACAAGCACAAAGGGCCGGGAAAACAATTTATTACTACTGCTTTGCCATCTTAATTCAACAGCCACATTTATCTATAAACACACACTGACATAACATACGCATACGTCCAGAAAAGGCCAGCGGCCATGGACAGCTCATCAAACTTCAACAATATTTTTGCCTCCTACTTTATTTCTCAAGATAATATGTCAAACCTTTCATTTTCTTCCAAGGCAAGTATGGAAGGAAGAAATTGATTTACTAAGCCACAAAAACATAAAGATTTATTGGGGCGGATTTGGACGGAATATGTTTATAATGATTAACGAGTGGCGGCAATCAAACCACACACATTGAGGAGTCAAAGCCCAACAGTAGACGAAAGCAAAACAACATATAAGATAATCGGATTAGTTGATTAAGATAGGGCTAATGACAAGCTTTACTCCAAACCTTGCCCCTCTAATCCATCTACCATCTATCTACTAATTTAATTAACAACTGAGAAGGAATTTAAAAATAAAATAAAAGGAGAGATAGATGCGCATGAGGGATCATGGGCACTCCACCACCTGTGTATGCAACCAAATGTTTACTCGTGGGAAGACAGACAGACAAGTAAGCAAAACCTAAAAAGTAGGCTAGGGCATGCATGTTGTACTTTAAGGATGTGATGGGCAAGTGGATATCTTATTCACTTTCTTGCAGTTAGGAAAATGGGAAAGTGATGATCGGAGTTAAGCACCAACTTAGTCACAAGTTTAGGTGAAAATGCTCCCTAGCTAACTGAGGGGCCCCTCCATCAGGAAATTAACAAGTGGCAACACGCATAAACAGCTTCGCTGTAGATGCTAACCCTATACAAGGCAACAAAAAGGGAGAAGTCCATCAGCTATTTTGTTTTGGTTTCCCCAGCTTCAAGCGTTCACATGCACGCGTGGATCGGATAAGGGACGACGTCTTACTTTCAATCTGATCCAAAAAAAATTAGTCTTGAAATGTAGTGAAGCAAGAGTTTTTTTTGAAAATTTTTCCCACACTCATCAGGCAACTCGCGGGACACGTTATGGGCGTAAAAATTATTAGTTATGGAAATGATAGATTAGTAAACGTGCCTTGCACGCTTGTACCCTAGTGTGGCCCACGGAGTTTAGGCATGAACAAACAGACTATATGTCTCTGCTAAAGGATATTATTATTACTATCAATGCTAATTTACTTGCCCAATAGCTTAATATTTTGGGTGATATGATTTACCTAGGCCCGGTTTAGATTAGCTAGCAAGATTATGAAAAGTTGGCATGTGGTTTGTGCATTGTTAAAAGGCTGGTGTAAAAATTGACCTGTTTGGATCAGCTCAGTATAACTTTTAGATATCTTTAAATTTTGCCTCACGCAAAGCTAGCTCCTCCAAGCTTTTACCAGCTTCTGAGATTGTTACAATCTATGTATAGTTGGATTTGTGAAAGATGTCCTCTTTGAATTAGGTAGAGTTTTTAAAAATCGCAATAAATAAGCTCTAATGGATCCAAACACTTTCACAGCTAGCAGCCTAGCACATGCTCCCACTAAGTTAAACTCTCAAATGTTTACTATGTTTATAGAAAAACACACGAGCTTCTATGACATAAGATTAGTTTCATTAAATCCAGTTGTTAATATATTCTTTCTGTAAACATGCATAGGCAGAAGTTAGAAAAGTTTAAGTTAGGATAAAACTAAAATGACTTACAATTTGAAATAGAGTAATAGTTTCTTGAGCTCGCAAAAAATCTTGTTTGTGATCCTCTTTTCCATCATAAAAAATGAAACGGCTCCCAATTCTTTTAAGGATCCTGCTAGTGATGTTTATTGCAGCTGTGGCAAATGACACCGGTACACAAACTATTTTTATCATGGTAAAAATTAATTTCTGCTCATGGTGTTTTAGGACCCCATGGCCGTTACACCTCGGCACCTACCAAGTCGCATGCATTTTTCTGTGTGTGAAATACGTTTGTGATTCCTTGGATTCAAAGTTCAAACTGGCCTAACCTCCCCCTGACGCGAGCCTTTCTTATTACCATATATACCGCTACACTGCTATTGTGGATAACAATAACATGAGAATCATCCTTTTTGAACCATCGGTCCTATTTTCAATTGTGGTGTTGTTTAATAAGCCACCTGTTTGTAAAATTCATTTTTGAAGGTGGTTTGCATCTAAAAACCATTCACAAAAAAATTGACTTTTTATAATAGATCTGAGAAATTTGTTTTCCTAAATGATTTCAAATGGAAAGGTCTTCAAGTAAAAGTTTGTAGGTCTCATCAAGATCTATAATTTTGATATAAAATTTGTTTTTATCCAACTTCATATGAAAAAATTATCAATTTTAGATATATGTCATTTGAATTGTTGGCTAAGGATGGCAACGGGTCGGGTGGAGTCTCCGTGCACCCAAAACCGAAACCCAAAGTCGAAACCCGAACCCGAACCGAACACCGATTCGGGTGGAAATCCATCACTAAAACCAAACTCACGGATACCCGAAACCCGAACGGATACCCGAAACCCGAATGGATACCCGAAACCCGCGGATAAATATACACATATTCACATGTATAAATAAGAGGCAACAAATAATAAATATTTTCATGAGTCAATTTTGAATAGATTTAATAATCTAAGTAAACAAGTTATTATTAGCATATTATAAAACATGAGTTTTAATTCTAAATGATTTATTTCGGATATCCATTGGATATCCGCGGGTGGAAAACCAAACCTGAAACCGAACCCGGTACCAAACCCGAAACCGAACCCAAAAACCGTGGGTAAGAAATCATCCCCAAACCCGAACCCGCAGGACCCAAAACCCACGGATATCCGCCCCAAACCCGATCCGCTGCCATCCTTAAGTGTGGCGGTTGGTTTTGTACTGGCGGCTAACATAATAACCTATCACGAGTGAATAAAATTATCCTTTTCTACTTATGGTAGATTAAGTAAACCGTCAATAAAAATAGAAATATTTCTAATGTAGCCGTGTGATATTGTAGTCGACGTGTTATATAGAGTGCCACTAATTAAAGGTAATCTTCCACCGTTGGCAAAGCATTGTGTATGTACTGTGTACCACCGTCACTGAAAAATAGGCGGAGTCAGTAAAGAACCATTTGCGTACGATGTCGTTTTTTTTGAAAGATCCAGAACATTCCGACTTTGATTAATTAATAAGAAGGCAGCAAGAACAACAGTTTACATACGCAAGTTGCGCTCCCTAACACAGCCTAGGCTGCATAGGGCCAAGGAAACAGAAAAAGATTACTCACTACCTAAATGTACAACTGCAGGTGGCTCAAGTGCCAACCTTCGAGCTAAGGACCAGCAATGGGTTGTGTCTTTAATCTTATCAAATACTCCTATTGCCGATTTCCTTTGATCCTTGAAAATGACAACGTTTCTTTGGTTCCATAGGCACCAGAGTGTTAGGATTGACATCGTGTGACTCTTTTTGTCGCCACTAGTCGTTGTCTGAGCAAACCAATCCTCAATGTCCTCTTGGTGTTCCCATCCTGATGGTCTCAATTTTTCACACAAGCTCCAATCAGCCACTAAGTTCCAGACACACCGGGCGAAGGGGTATTCAAAAAATAGATGTCGGACAGTCTCTAGATTCCTTATACACAGGGCGCAAAAGTAGTTGTTCTCCCAACCACGTTGCCGTAGGCGCACCACAGTTCACAACTTGTCTTGTAATAGTAGCTAGAGGAATAATTTGCATTTGGGTGGAACCCATGCTTCCCGGAACATTGATGGGAAAGGGGTGAGTGTATGTACAACAAATTGTATAGCATAGGTTGACCTGGTAGAGAATTGGCCTGAGCTATCTAGATTTCAAATTATGCAGTCTTCTTCGTTATCTTGGAGGTTTAGGTTGGCCGCTTCAATTTCTCTCCAAAGTTTAAAAAACTCATCCAGAAGGTTGTGATTCAGGTTGTGTGCAACGTCTGCGATCCATCTTCCATTAGTGGTTGCTTCCCTTACTGAACGTTTCTTCCTTCTGCTGTGTTTGTAAAGCAGCGGGCATAGAGAGAATGGTGCTTGTCCATTTAACCAGCTACTGTGCCAAAAGGATGCTTTACGGCCATTCCTAACCGTCACTGTCATCGCCGCACTGAAGAGCGCCAAATCCGTCGAATCAATAAGCACCTCGGTTCCAATCCATGGGTGCTCTGGGTTTGTCCATTGGAACCATAGCCACCGCAGACTAAGGGCTCGACTGAACCTTTCTAGCTCGATCACACCCAGCCCATCGAAATCTACTGGCTTGGCCACTGAGGTCCAAGCTACTTTGCACTTCCCGCCTGAAATCTCAGAGTCACCTGCCCAGAGGAAGTGACGCCTCAATTTGTCAGTGTCTTCAAGCACTTGTTTGGGCACTCTAATTGAGGTCAGCAGATAAACTGGAATTGCACTTAGGACCGATCTAACCAATTCTCTTCTCCCCGCTGGGTTCAGTAGCCTGCCTTGCCATCCTGCTATCCGACACCGCGATTTGTCAATGATGCCTTGCACATGAGCCACTTTGATCCTACCCAAGGTCAGTGGAAGGCCCAGGTATGTCAAAGGAAAGTTTACTCTCCTACCCACAAAACTTTCCAGAATGTGGTCTAAGTTCAAATCTGTGTATCTGATGGGAGCCACTATGCATTTCTCCAAATTAAGCCTAAAGCCTGTGGCTGATCCAAAACGGTCGAGTATCATGAAAAGCGCTGTCACTTCCTCTTGGACTGGGCTTAGGAAAATTATCCCATCCACTGTGGCTTGCTCAAGTATTCTGTGTAGGGCATCGATCGCAAGGATGAACAAATATGGTGAGAGAGGGTCACCTTGGTGAAGGCCTCTCGCATGACGGATCTGTTTTCCTTCAGCTCCGTTTAGCAGGAGCGTTGAGTGCGCCGTGCTGAAGATGATTGCCAGCCATTCTCTCCACCTTGCACCGAATCCTCTCTTCTCCAAAAGCTCCAGCATGTATTCTCAAGAAACTGTATCAAAAGCCTTTGATATGTCTAGTTTGAACAGCAGCGCTGGAATTTTCTTACGATGGTAAGCACGGGCCAAGTTCCTCACAAACATGAAATTGTTGTGGATACACCTACGCTTAATAAAGGCGCTCTGTGCCGGCGAGATCAGTCCATCAATGTATTTGGAGAGGCGGATGGCCAGCGGCTGTCACCAACTTAGCAAATGAGTGAATCAGACTAATAGGTCTGAAGTCGTTAGGATGCACAGCCATGTCCTTTTTGGGGATAAGGATTAAATTTGCCCCGTTCATTCTTCCATGGGTCCAGCTCGAAGGTCATGTATGCAATTCATTGCTGCGAGCACGTCTCCTTCGACAATATGCCAACATTTCTTATAGAATGCTCCAGTGAAACCGTCAGGCCCAGGTGTCTTCTCTGCTGGTAACTCATCCACTACATGTTTGATCTCCTCCATACTGAAAGGTTGGTCGATGTCCGGTGCCTCTATACGACGTCGTTGATCAGTACCACCATATGCATGCTGGACAGCTTAAAAGTGATCGTATACGATATGTAAATGCATACTAGTAGTATGTACGCAAGAGACACATACGTACGTACGTCGACGGCCACTTTAAGTCTGCATTAACAAGCAGCAGGGTGGGCACGCGCTAACTGGAACTTTGTACGTAGGAGTACGCGCATATGCGTCGTCCACTGTTTCGCACTACACTAGCTAGGCGCCGGCCGACGGGCAAAAGCTGATCGATTCGGCCGGCCGTCAGATATTTTCTCTGCATCGTCTGCTGGGCCGGGAAGATTGGCCCTGTTTATTCGGCTTCAGCCAGAATAGTATTTTTCTCTCACAACAAATCAGCCAACAGTATTTTTCAGTCGGCTTATCAGCACAGCTGAACGGGGCCATTGCCGCAGCTAATTACAGTAAGCTTCACTCCACCACAACAGACCACCACACACCACTGCAGCTAATTTAGCTAGCTAGGGTTCCGATAATCCGATCCCTTCCCTTCCTCATGAGTGCAATAATCCTGTCTGCTTGCATGCGTGTCCATGGCAACTGACAAAAAAGGTTATTACTTTCGCCAAAAAAAAAGAAAAGAAAAAAGGTTATTAGATAGAAGCAGTGTATTTGTGTTTATATGTTTATCTTAGCAATTAAGAAACGGATATATTCTCCTGCAGACGACTGCAGTGATTTCAATTCCCTTACACGCATGCAAGCAGGCTACTCTATTGCACTAATCCACTAGATTATTCTTATCGATGATGAGCTTCCACATGTGCATGTGCTGTTGTGGTCCAAGCTAGGCTAGCTACTACTTAATTACTTGCAGTACTAATTAACTAAGCGTCTAAGCACACCCAGGCAGTCAGATAAGATCACATCAGATCAGTTGTAGGAGTAGCTAAGCTAGCTAGTACTGTATACACTCCGTAGTAGTAGTATGCTTTAAATCTCCCGCTATACCTGCCGTTATAGCTGCTATAGCCTTTTAAGGTAGTGTGCTGCTATTTGTGTTCATATACGAGGCCCCGTTCGCTTTGGCTGAAAAACAAGTTGAAACACTGTTCAGGCTGATTTTTTGTGAGAGAAAAATACTATTACGGCTGAAAAAACAAGCTGAAAAGTACGGATTATAAGCCAGCTGAACAGGGTCATATATCGCGCTATATCCTGCTATAACTTGATTTAGCTCTGCTTTTAGCTGATTTAGAGGTATATCACTAAACACCTTAGCCCGCTATGCTATTTAAAACTACGTAGTAGTCGTCGTCTCCATGCTTTATTTGTGCATATATCTGGAGATTTTCTATACAATATGATTGCCCTGTGTTGCTTTGCTCTCCTCGCATGCTTGTATGGGCAGGCATATTCCACTGCTTTGAATTGGACCGAAGCTACCTCCTTTGTCGTCGGACAGCAGGCAAAAGCTAATAAGGCGGCTCGACTCGACTCCAGTCCTAATCTCCCTATAGCTCTGCCGCTCCACTTTTTTGCTTTTCCGGTGAGGAAAAAGAATGGAGATACTTAAGATAGAGATTAGTGGCCTGCAAATCGAGTTCCAGCCCGCACGCGTGCGCGCTGATGCTATCTAGCCGCATCTGTCTGTCTGTCGTCGTCTCAGCTCAGGTTCATTTCAGCAGGCAATCTACCAAGATTCAGCAGCAGGTGGTGCACGACATGCTGCTGCTGCTGCTGCTGCTGGGTACCTACGTTCGTGTACACATACTCACTGCATCGTGATATATCACACATGTCTAGCTCGAATTACTGTATAGCTGCGTGCAACGTAACAAGAACACTGTTCAATTCAACGCCAACAGATTCAGCAGCATGCTGTACAGGAGGCCCATCGATGCTTTTAATTTTCTGAAAAGAATATCCATGAAGTTTTCAGACTTTCGGTTAGTGGTATCATAGTACATTGTTTGCTTGCAGAAATAGCCAGAGTTCTCCTTTTAACAGGATTCAGTGCTGTGGAGTGGAAAGCAAAGCGGGTGGGTGGTAAAGCTGCTGCTGAGCAAGGATGCTCTCGCTCTCGCTTTTCTGACTGCTTTGAACCGGGAACCGGACCGCATTTTGTGACTGGGCTACAGGGCCGCCTGCCTGCGAATCCACCAATGTTTCAGCTTTGCGGGTACGCCCGCCGGCCGGCCGGCATAATAGCAGCATGAGCCTGCAGAGATGAGAGATGCCAACACAAAAAGGCCGGAGATCCGATCCTGTGGTAGTACGTACACCAGGCCAGCTAGCTAGCAGTCACGCATGCATGCTGGAATGCAGCAGCATGTAGTAGGAGTACTGGAGTACTCCGTACTCGCTCCAGTCATAAAATATTTGTCGTTTCTATTCTCCGAAAAATAACTTTAACAAAAAATATATTAAAAAATATTAATATTTATGATATATAATTAGTATCATCGAAAAGTAACTTTGACCAGTGGACTCTACTATGCGGCCAAGATCCGGCCACCTCACCGAGGACTCCGCCATGGACTGCACCGAGGATGGGCGCAGGGCTCCACGAGGTGACCACGGCGGGCACACCGGCGGACACGCTGATTTTGGTGGGGGAACATCGGAACAGAGGAGAGCAAGAGAGAATAACAGGGGCATTCTAGTCTTTTCGTGTTCTCCTTGGTCTCTGTGTCCTTCACTAGAACAACGCTACTTTTGGGACGAAGGGAGTATGTCTCTGTTAAAGGATATTATTATTACTATCAATGCTAATTTACTTGCCCAATAGCTTAATATTTTGGGTGATATGATTTACCTAGGCCCGGTTTAGATTAGCTAGCAAGATTATGAAAATCGCAATAAATAAGCTCTAATATGGATCCAAACATTTTCGCAGCTAGCAGCCTAGCACATGCTCCCACTAAGTTAAACTCTCAAATGTTTACTATGTTTATAGAAAAACACACGGGCATCTATGACATAAGATTAGTTTCATTAAATCCAGTTGTTAATATATTCTTTCTGTAAACATGCACCGGCAGAAGTTAGAAAAGTTTAAGGTAGGATAAAACTAAAATGACTTATAATTTGAAATAGAGTAATAGTTTCTCGAGCTCGCAAAAAATCTTGTTTGTGATCCTCTTTAACATCATAACACTAGTAGATAGATGGGTTTCAGTCCTGGTTGGGAAACCAATCCAGGACTGAAGCCCCCCCCCCTTTAGTCCCGGGCCTCCAACCGGTATTGATTGGGTGATTTTAATCCCGGTTGGTTGTATCAACCGGGACTAAAGGGAGCCAGGCCGAGCCCGCAGGCGACCACATCCAATCCCGGTTGGTATAACCAACCGAGACTAAATAACCCCGGACCTATTTTTTTCTTTTCTTTTCTTTTGCAGTTTCTTTTCATTCAATTTGTTTTCGTTTCAAATAGTTTTTGTACACATATTATATATGCTATACTATTGTACGTCATCCATAAATAAGAACGAAACTAATGAAGAGCTTAGATATATAGTACAATGATCATCCCCATTCACCAAGTTCATACAAACCATCACAATTTAAAACAAGTCATTAGAAACTAGATGGATGTCCAATACATCAAGTACACCCTAAAGTTCAACTACACACCAAGTTCATGCAAGCACAAGTTGACTACATTGAATTATGTAGTTAAGTATATCGTATCATGAGCTTGGTGAAGTGTAGATCGCTAATTTTGCATTCACAAATTTCATTGATGAAATCCAAGGTATTTAACAAGACACTCTTCCTTGCTTCACATGTACGAACACAAGGTCTACTCACCACGGTTAGGGGCAGTGAGTTAGGTGATCCCCTCTTAGTCGCATACAGCTTCACCTGAAAATCCTTCCGCAGTGAGTGTTGACTAATCATCGGCATATTTCCATTCATAACCCAATGTATACATTGTTTGGTTAAAAATGGCTACAAAGCTGCGACCTGCGTAGGTTAAGTCATACAACTCAACATGTAATTAAGTGTTGGCTGAAAAAATGGATATGAGAACCAAGCTTTCCAATAATAACAAATCTGTATACTGCCAATGTTGGACTTAGACTTACCACATCATTCTAGTCATGTTGAGACAACCTTGCACAAAAGCCCTTAAGATCACGATAAGAGCCAGCATCAATAGATTATATCTTCAAGGAGGAATAAGTAGGCAGATTGTACCCAATAGTCGCAAGCTTATTTACACATGCTAGAACACCATATTTTTCTGTAACAGCCTTATCAGGTGCCTTACTTCCCACCTCTGATATTTATACAACACAGCCTGTACCCCTCCTATCGACGATGGAAAAGCTAACTCGACATTGCTTCAATCGACCATTGTCTACCTCAAAGCATTCAACATTCACTAGCTGAACCTCGTAATGTATAAGTGTCTCTTCAAGCCAAATGATTGGGTCAATTACGTACAGTACATTTAAGAAACACACATATATACATAATAAATCAGAAAATATATTTATACAAGTATATTTGACACATTAATTTATAGAAGAGTTGCTTACTATGCTTGGATGAGTAGACCGTACATTCGGCAGCAGCACTGGATCAAATCCCTGCCACTTTACATAGCTGCTAAAACCTAGCATTTTCGACGGAGGGAGACGACGTCCAGCCATCTCTTCTCACAAAAGTCAATATATCAAAAATTATATCAACATATGACTATTCTTATAGTACAACAACATCATACAAAGGCAGTGGAACAACATTTAACCAAGCACTACATAAACCTATCATGCTAAGGTAGTAAGTAGATCAAGGTTAACACATGAGATTCAGGACAGCAGTACAGAAGCTACTTCATTTAACCATAAATTCTCAGATCTATCCAGAAATTCCAGTGAGCAAGATAAATCTAAAGATCCATATTTTCTGTAAACACATGGCCATATTAAGTGTTCTTAGGTCACAACATCATCATGCAAAGGCAAAGGAACCACATTTCACATTTTTGCAAACATAAATTATTTATAAACCATTTAAAACCATTTATCAAGCAATATGCAAGTTAAATCAATAACTCAACCATACTATAACAAATGCCCTTGAAATGTTTACCCTAGCACACACATAGTCTCAGTAGCCTACCATAAAAATTTCACAGCAATTGAAGCACCAGAACTCTAGATATGAATTTATCCCTAATAAACATAGATAAATAAAACAGCAAAAACCTTCTGCTAACACATATCATTTTATCACTCTACTGTGTAGATCTACACTTAAGGATTCCAAAAAGTCTTCATTTAATATTTTACGATTTTTCTATGAATTACTATGAATTTCCAAAGTTTCAGCCATTTAAAAGCAAGCATGTCCTTATTGGCACTATTCATCTAAGTCTATGGGTTTGAACTTAGGCCCTTCCCTTTGGTCGAATTTGAGCACGAGGTCCTCACGCGAATTCGGAGCAAGGGAAGTGGCTCACCGTGGGGCTTGTGGGGGGTAAGATGGCGATGCGGTGGCGAGCTGCGCGTCGGTGTAGATGAATGGAGCGTTGTCTCCGGATCCAGCAGTGGCTCGGTGATGGCGAACGGTGACGCAGCGGCGGCGCCTGCTTCCTTCTCCTCCTCGGCTCTCCTCTCTGAGGGATGAGGACGATGGTGGCGACGTCGGCGGCGGGGGTGAGGCGAGGCCGCGCGGGGATGACGAGGCGTGGCCGGCGAGGGTGATGAGGACGAGGCCGAGAGGCGGCGGTGCTCCGGCCGGCGAGGACGAGCACGAGGGGCCGGCCGTGCGCAGGTGAGGCCACGGGCGCGGGGGTGACGAGGTGTGGACCGGCAAGGACGCGGCGCTCCGCTTCGGTGAGGACAACGACGAGGAAACGGGGGTGACGAGGACGACACCGAGAGGCGACAGCGCTCCGGCCTTCGAGGATGGGGAAGAGAGTGGCAGCCGGCGATTGAAAGGAGGATGAGGAGTGAAAGAAGCGCGACATATATAGTGCTGGACCTTTTTGTTTTAGGGTGGGCTACCAACCGGGACTGAAAATGCTTCTAATCCCAATTGGAGGCCCAGACCGGGACTAAAGGTTATCATTTTTACTCCCCGGTTGAGCCTCCAACTGGGACTAGAGATGTTTTAGTCCCAGTTTGTAAACCAACCTGAGACTAAAGCCAAATTTTTGGCGCGTAGCTAAAGGGCAGCCTACCCGGCAGTTTCATCTCCCGCCCATGCTAACATATCCATTAAAATAAATAGGCTAAAAATTAGAAAATACGTAGTTCAAAAAATATAGCTCAAATGAAAAAGTTGTCAACTACAAAGTTGCATAACTTTTCGAGCACAACAACTTTCATTTTGGTTGTTTCCCCATTTGAAGTCATTTTAAAAATTCAAATTTCAAATTCGAAAGATTCATACATAATTTTCCTTGAAAAGATGAATTCAAATGAAAAAGTTTTCAACTACAAAGTTGCATAACTTTTCTAGATCTATAACTTTTGTTTTGGTTGTTTCTCCATTTGAGGTCATTTTAAAAATTCAAATTTCAAATTCGAGAAATTAAAACATACTTTTCCTTGAAAGGATGACTTCAAATGAAAAAATTGTCTACTACAAAGTTGTGTAACTTTTCAAGATCTACGACTTTTATTTTGTCTATTTCTTCATTTGACAAAGTACATACGCATAAAAATAAATAACTTGTCTATACAAATAAACCTAATAAAACATAAATAACTTGTCCATACAAACATAATTAAAATATCCATACGAATAATCCTACGAATAAACCTAATAAAACATAAATAACTTGTCCATACAAACATAATTAAAATATCCATACGAATAATCCTAATTAAAGTACATAACCATTCGAATTAAAGTACATTCGCATAAAAACCAAACTACCACATAGATCATAAATATCACAGGCTGCAAACCTCTCCTGTCTCCGCTGCAAGTAGCGCATGTTCCGGATGATGTAACCACGGACAATGTCTATGTAATGCAAGGCCCAAACTATAGCACTTTCAACTGCCTCACAACACCGAGGACATGGCATCCCATAGGTGTAGCCTACTGACGTACTACCGATATCTGGGCTCTGCCTCATTCTCACGCAATGCTAATAGCCAGCTGTCGTCCTTTGGCCGATCGCTTCCACGAAGTCCCAGTAATACCCGAGTCATTTAAGAGCTTGCATGAGAATAGGATGCAAGCCACATGTAGCATATGTGTAGTCATGGAGCAAATGCTGCAAGCGGACAAATAAAAAAGTATCAGGAAACGCTCATATAATAATAAGAATAAATAAACATTACTCTCATATCATACACGTTGTACCACATCCATTAAGTTGTATGACACATTCCTCTCGATTACTAGCAGCACATTCAGAGTACGCTGAACTAAAGCTTTTATCTTCATTTGGGACCAATCAGAAATACGGTACCAAATCCGCTTAAGTGCGTACAAAGTAAGATGCACGGTATCGAGCTGGGTATCTACCTTGGTCACCGACTATCGTCCAATCTAGACGATCTGCTGGCGTACCTGATTATTGTACCTAATGGAGATGTCGAAGGAGAGACTGCACGTCCATATTTCACCTCCATTCGCCTCCTGATATGTCGTGTTCTCGAAGATGTCATACACCTCGAGCGGCCATAGTGTATCTTCCAACCACTTCACCGGTTTTATAGTCTATAATATATGCCATAATCATATTATCAATTAATGTATATAAGCAAAAATTATATTAGCATGCAAAATTTAAAATATTTCATACAAATGATGGGTCTGGGTTACGCGGGATGGCCCTTTCTGACAATGGCTCGAATGGAACATCGCCAGGGTGGAAACCTAGTGCCTGTGGGTGGGGAAGTGATCTGCCGCCATTCATCACAACTAAAAAAACTGAAAAAACATCCCAATAAATATAGAACCCCATATAAATATACCATGCAACATTATATATTAGATAAACATATAAACAAGAATGCACATATTTTTTTTTTGAACTATTATTAACTCTCATGAAGAAATAATGTTGCTAACAAAAATCTAGAAAACAACCACATATTCATAATCTAAAAAAATTAAAATCTACATATTTGAATATTTCTATGCTTATTCATAATCTAAAACAACCACATACTTGAATATTTCATAATCTTAAAAACTAACCACATATTCATAATCTAGAAAACAAAGATCTACACATGATGTATAAATAAAAATAAAATCCACTACTATTGTTCATAATCTGCAAAAACCACATATTTGAATATTTCTATGCTTATTAATAAAGCATCAAACAATCTACATTATTAGCAATGAAATATTAGAAGATGAAGTTGTTAACCTTTGGAAGATTTGGACATGAAGCCGGCGGCGTCCGAGAGCAAGAACTTGCTCCCCCAAGCAAGAACAGGATGAACACAAGGGCCGGGGACTGATTTGACCACCTGGTCTCGTCCTGGGACACAGTGCAAGCGGATATATATCGGTAGGGACATTTAGTCCCGGTCGGTGAAGCCTACCGGGACTAAAGGGTCAACCTCTAGTCCCGGTTAGAGCCACCAACCGGGACCAAAGGTCGGCTGAGCCTTTTGTCCCGGTTTGTAGCACAACCGGGATTGAAAGTCAACCTTTAGTCCTAGTTTGAACCATAAACCTGGACTAAAGGTCCCTAATGGATAGTGCTGCAAAAGCCTGCTGCACTATTCGTTGGGCAGGGGATTCTAGTCCCGGTCGGTGATTCTAACTGGGACTAAATCTTCCATCACTCCTGGGTGAAAATTCGGCCAGGACTAAATCCAAAAATGAAAAGTCTGTTCTCTAGTAGTGTAAAAAATGAAACGGCTCCCAATTCTTTTAAGGATCCTGCTAGTGATGTTTATTGCAGCTGTGGCTACTGACACCAGTACACAAACTATTTTTATCATGGTAAAATTAATTTCTGCTCATGGTGTTTTAGGACCCCATGGCCGTTACACCTCGGCACCTACCAAGTCGCATGAATTTTCTGTGTGTGAAATACTTTTGTGATTCCTTGGATTCAAACTGGCCTAGAACCTCCCCCTGACGCGAGCCTTTCTTATTACCGTATATACCGCTACACTGCTATTGTGGATAACAATAACATGAGAATCATCCTTTTTGAACCATCGGTTCTATTTTCAATTGTGGTGTTGTTTAATAAGCCACCTGTTTGTAAAATTCATTTTTGGAGGTGGTTTGCATCTAAAAACCATTCACAAAAAATGACTTTTTCTAATAGATTTGAGAAATTTGTTTTCCTAAATGATTTCAAATGGAAAGGTCTTCAAGTAAAAGTTTGTAGGTCTCATCAAGATCTATAATTTTGATATAAAATTTGTTTTTATCTAACTTCATATGAAAAAATTATCAATTTTGGATATATGTCATTTGAATTGTTGTGTAGTGGCGGTTGGTTTTGTACTGGCGGCTAACATAACAACCTATCACGGGTGAATAAAAATATCTTTTTCTACTGTTGGTAGATTAAGTAAACCGTCAATAAAAATAGAAATATTTCTACTGCAGTCGTGTGATATTGCAGTCGGCGTGTTATTTAGAGTGCCACTAATTAAAGGTAATCTTCCACTGTTGGCTGGAGTGTTTGATACATGGACTAAAGTTTAGTAGATGTCACATCAGGTATTTGGATACTAATTAGAAAGACTAAACAGGAGTCTAATTAGGCTTAATAGATTTCTCTCGTAAATTAGTCTTAATATGTGCAATTAGTTTTGTAATTAGTCTATGTTTAATTTAATACTCTATGCATGTGTTCAAATATTCAATATGATAGAGACTAAATTTTAGCAGGGAGCCAAACACCCCAGTATTGTGTATGTACTGTGTGCCACCGTCGCTGGAAAAATAGGCGGAGTCAGTAAAGAACCATTTGCGTACGACGTCGTTGATCAGTACCACCATATGCATGCTGGACAGCTTAAAAGTGATCATATACGGTATGTAAATGCATCTAGTAGTATGTACGCAAGAGACACGTACGTACGTACGACGTCGACGGCCACTTTAAGTCTGCATTAACAAGCAGGGTGGGCGCGCGCTTACTGAGAACTTTGTACGTACGCGCATTTGGTGGTTATGCTGTTGGCACATTTGGAAGAGGAGGAACAACGCAGTGTTCAGAGAAGACCGGTTAACGATTACGGGAGCACTAACGGCGTGCAAGTCAGAAGCCGGCCTATGGAAGGCCAGATTACCAAAGAAAGACAAGGAAATTGTGGATGCATGGTGCTCCATTTTAGCTACGGCAATGTGATTTTAATGCAAAATTGTAGCGAAAATTTGTACTTCAAACATTTGGCTTTCAGAGCCCCACTAATATAAACCAGGTGGGGGATTCTCTCCCCCCGTCGAATTATCAAAGAAAAAAAAAACTTTGTACGTACGCGCATTTGCGTCGTCCACTGTTTCGCACTACACCAGCAGGCATCGGGTGTGGCCGCCGGGCAAAGCTGATGAACGAACGAACTGCTCCATTCGGCCGGCCGTCAGATATTTTCTCTGCACTGCTGGGCCGGGGAAGATTCCCGCAGCTAATTACTGTAAGCTTCACTCCACCACAACAGACCACCACACACCACAGCAGCTAATTTAGCTATAGCTAGGGTTCCGATAATCCGATCCCTTCCCTTCCTCATGAGTGCAATAATCCTGTCTGCAGGCCGGCCAGATTAGTGGAGTGGCAGGCACATGCGTGTCCATGGCAACTGACAAAAAAAGGTTATTAGTTTCGCCAAAAAAAAGAAAAAAAAGAAAAAAAAGGTTATTAGATAGAAGCAGTGTGTTTGTGTTTATATGTTTATCTTAGCAATTAAGAAACGGATATATTCTCCTGCAGACGACTGCAGTGATTTCAATTCCCTTACACGCATGCAAGCAGGCTACTCTATTCCACTAATCCTCTAGATTATTCTTATCGATGATGAACTTCCACATGTGCATACATGTGCTGTTGTGGTCCAAGCTAGGCTAGCTACTACTTAATTACTTTCATATTAATTAACTAAGCGTCTAAGCACACCCAGGCAGTCTGATAAGATCACATCAGATCAGTTGTAGGAGTAGCTAAGCTAGCCAGTACTGTATACACTCCATAGTAGTAGTCGTCGTCGTCGTCTCCATGCTTTATTTGCCCTCTGTTGCTTTGCTCTCCTCGCATGCATGTATGGGCAGGCATATTCCACTGCTTTGAATTGGACCGAAGCTACCTCCGTAGTCGTCGGACAGCAGGCAAAAGCTAACAAGGCGGCTCGACTCCACTCCAGTCCTAGTCTCCTATAGCTCTGCCGCTACACTTTTTTGCTTTTTTCGGTGAGAGAAAAAGAATGGAGATACTTAAGTAGAGATTAGTGGCCTGCAAATCGAGTTCCAGCACGCCCGCGTGCGCGCTGATGATAGATGCTAGCGGCCGGCATCTATCTGTCGTCGTCTCAGCTCAGGTTCAGTTCAGCAGGCAGTATATATGCTGCCAAGATTCAGCAGCAGCCAGCAGGTGGTGCATGACTTGCGGCTGTGCTGGGTACCTACCTACGTGTACAACTTTCTGTTGAACAGCCCCGGCTGGACGGCGCATATCTAGGTAGCGTTTGGTTGCTAAAAATTTGGTAAAATGGCACTGTAGCCACTTTCGTTGTTATTTGGTAATTAGTGTCTAATTATGGTCTAATTAGGCTTAAAAGATTCGTCTCGTCCATTTCGTCTAAACTGTGTAATTAGTTTTATTTTTTATGTATATTTAATGTTTCATACCTGTGTCTAAAGATTCGATGTGACGGGGAATCTGAAAAATTTTGCAAAATTTCTTAGGAACTAAACAGTCCCCTACACGTGGTTTCTGCTGGTTGGTTAACATCACAATGCATCACACATGTCTAGCTCGGATTATTGAAGCGATAGCTGCGTGCATTGTGATGTTAACACAGCCTTAGTCCATGTGTGTGGTAAAAAAATGGACTAAATGGACTGCCCAAACCAAACACTTTCTTACAGGCTTGTTTGGCTGCACACAAATCCACCCTAATCTATATGGTTTGTGAGGAATTAAAGTAAAATTTCCTCCCAAACCACGTGAATTAAGGTGGATTTGTGTGGAGCCTAAGTGAAGTGCACTACTACGGATGGATACCTGCATGTGCAGTTCCGATCGGGTGGGTGGTAAAGCTGCTGCCTGCTGAGCAAGGATGCTCTTGCTCTCGCTTTTCCGACGACCTGCTTTGAACCCGGAACCGGACCGCATTGACAGAATATTGTTCCAGACTTGTGACTGCTAGAGGGCCGCCTGCCTGCGAATCCACCAATGTTTCAGCTTTGCAGGTACGCCGGCCGGCCGGCCGGCATAATTGCAGCCATAAGCCTGCCCAACACAAAAAGGCCGCTCGATCCGATCCTGTTGTAGTACGTCCAGCTAGCTAGCATTCACGCATGCATGCTGGAATGCAGCAGCATGTAGTAGGAGTACCGGAGTCCTCCGTAGATTGGAGACAGGAAGATGCATGACCATGGCCGGCGTTGAGTCACACTGGCTCACTGTATATCCGTACGTACGGCTAGCAGACAAACAAAACGACGAGGAACATCAGTTGAAGAAGGGAAAAAGTCTATTTTTGGCCATCAAACTTTTAGTGAAGTCCAAGAATGACCATCAAACTCCAAAACCATGTATTTTTGGCCATCCAACTCTTAAAACCATTCATGTTTGACCATCAAGGCAGTTTGGTGGGTAGTTTCGCTGATCTGGACGCCATGTAGCGGTGGGGCCTAGTTGTCAGCCCTCTTCTCTCTCCATATCTGACAACCGAATCCTGCAGCACCATCCACTACCAGGTGGGCCCCATTTGTCATCTTCATCTTCCAGTTCATGGTCAGTGCCCCATGGTTGCTACTCTTTCGATCCCGTGGGCAAGAGGACGGAGCATGGAGCAGCACGCACAATTAGAAGTGGAGGCTTGGCACGGGCCGACGGAGCTTGGAGCATCACAACGTGGGGAAGCTGAGGCAGAGGCGTGCAAGCAGCCGCTCTACAGTTGCCTCACCGGCGCGCGCGTGCAACTCGTCACGGCCTTGCGGGCGCGCGCGAGAGCAGCTCTGCCGCGGCCCCGCTGGCGCGCGTGCAGCCCGCCGTGGCCTAGCGGGCGCGCGTGAGAGCAGCTCCGCGGCGGCCTCGCTGGCGCGCGTGTGCAGCTCGCTGTGGCCTGCGGCGATGTGGGCGCGTGTGTAGCTCGCCACGACCTCGCCAACGCGCGCGAGAGCAGCTCCGCCGCGGTGCAGCTCGCAGTGGCCTTGCGGGTGCGCGCGAGAGCAGCTCCGCGGCGGCCTCGCCGGCGCGCGTGCGAGCAGTAGCTCCGCGGCCTCGCCGACGCGCATGCGAGGAGCGGCACCGCGGCCTCGCCACCACCTGGTGTCCACATCAGCGAACCACCCACCAAAAATTGTCCGATGGTCAAATATGAATGGTTTTAAGAGATGGATGGCCAGAGATACATGGTTTTGGAGTTGGATGGTCATTCTTGGACTTCGCTAAAAGTTCGATGGCCAAAAATAGACTTCTTCCTTGAAGAAGCGAGTAGTACTCCCTGTGTCCCCTGAATTTCCATCGTTTTCGCCTCCCGAGAAAACAACTTTGACTAAATGTATATTAAAAAATATTAATATTTATGGTATATAATTAGTATCGTTGAAAAATTTTTTAAATATAGTTTTTAATAAATTTATTTGAAGATACAAATATTGCACATATGATTATGATTTTTATACGACAATTGTAGCCTTTAATGAGATATATAACTTTGTAGTTTTATATTTTTTTCGTTCGAGAGTGTTAAGACGCTTCCGTAGCATATCTACCCAACTTGACCTTAGAAAAATCATTTTTTATGTTAATCGGATAGGTGCCACGGTGCTACCTCCGCCGCCGGGACACGCAGCGCAGCTTCCGATTCGTTTTTTTTAGCAAAATCCGATTTAATTATTGCCCATTGCCAATTTGCCGTGCCGTTGGGACTTCCAAAATATTTTACGAAAAAACAGTAGATTTTACGTTACATCAAAGTATTAAATATAGATAAAAAAATAAAACTAATTATATAGTTTAGATGAAATTCACAAGACGAATCTTTTAAACCTAATTAGGCTATAATTTAACATTAATTATCAAATATCAACGAAAAGTGCTATAGTAGCATTTCACATAATATTTCATGCCCCTGGTCTCCGGCCCCGTGCTACCTAGGGCCCTGGCAATCACAAGCAGCGCGCTTGTTCTGATCTGAGGCCTCCGGAGTCCGGACATGCGCACCCAAGATGGACCGACTTTAAAAAAGAAGGAAACAAACCAGAAGTCGGCCCATGATACTTCGTACTTGATACACTTGCGCACACAGAAATAGCCGAAGATTGTCTCATCCATCCCAAACCCACTGAAAACAACATCAATGTCCCTCTCGAAAAAAAAAACAACATCAATGTCCAGCCAGTTAGTATATTAAGTAGTAGATATTGTTTTGGCCACATTGGGTCTTGGACGAGACAAAAATATATATTTCATGTATGTAGAACACAAAAATAACATACAAAAGATAAAAAAATATATGGGTACCGCTCCATGCGCCCTTTTCTAGGGCTGTGGACCAGCCCAATAGGCCTTTTCCCCTAACGGCTTCTCTATCTAAAATTAGATGCATTCTCCTTCGTCCTCGCCCGTTGTAGCATTCTCCAACCGCCGCGGTCAGTTCCACCACGTCACCCGCCCTCTGCTCACCTTCCCCAACGCGAGGGCCACTCGCCATTCCACCATGTTGCCCTCTCGCCGCTCGCCTTCCCCAGCTCATAGCGGTGCACTAGCATCCCCTCCCCCCTGCGCCACTCCGTGACATCGACCTCCGTGTCGACGAGCCTCTATTCGTCCAAGCAACAAGTAGAAGTTGCATTAAAAGCGCATGTTGCAAACGTAGCAAGTAGATGTTGCACTAAAAGCACTCGTTGCAAGCGTATGTTTCAAATATTTTAGAGGTATGTTGCAAGTGTTTCATATGGATGATGCAAAAGTAGATCCGGATATTACATATGTTGCAATGGCTATACACGAATGTTGCACGTGTCTGTTTCAAATGTTTATGTTTTTAGATGTATGTTGCAAGTGTTTTATCTGGATATTGCATATGTTTCACACATATGTTGCAATGGTTTTATATGGATTTTGCATATGTTTGTAATGGCTTTCAAGTGTTTTGCAAATGTTTTAGACATGCGTTGCAAGTGTTTCAACTGTTTCAGATGTATATTTCAAGTATTTTATGTTGCAAAAGTAGATCTGGTATTACACATGTCGCAATGGGACCCACTTGACGCAGCCGCTTGCGGCAGTCACTGGGGTGCCACCGAGTGGACGCTGACGGTCAATCGTGCATGCGCGTGGGAAGCGGAGGGGGCGCGAATGGTCCCTGCGTGCCCCATCCGGGCAGCGTACGCACGGGAAACAAAGCAGGCACGAGAAATGGGATGCAGGCATGAGCGTCCAGACGCTAGCAATCCTCTAAAAATGTTGTATATCTCTTCTTTTGGAAGAAAAAACATTCATCATTTTTTCATATAATAAAATAGGAAAAATATACCGACTTAATAACAAATATTCCAAATCCTTGAGAAAATTATCGTAGCTTAAAATATTTCTGATTAAATGAAAACATATTCTAGCTTTACCCAGGAAAAAAAAGAAAGATCTTACATTGGAAGCAAGGTTCCTCACTAGGTTAGCTCAAAGATTAAAAATAGATACTTTTGTGGGTCTGCGAAGAAAATCATGGAATTTGATATTTAACTCCTGCTGTTACGTACTGGCAAAAAAAAACCTCCTACTGTTAGGTGAAAGGTGATTCGGAATGGGAATATAATATACGGCGGCGAGGAGTTCAAACCTTAAGCTGTTGCTTGATTGCGATTAAACTAACAACCGAGAGCTGCTTCTCTTCGGTTGAGCTAGCTCGAGTTGAGCTGAGCACGACTGCTCCAAGGGCTTACTATGAGTTATGATGACCGTGACGAGCTTATTATTGAGCCGGTGGATACAGATGCAGAATCCAGAGGAACAAAAGGGGTTATATATAGGATCATGAAAGCAAGAGGCATGTTTTTCTCACCCGTTCTCTCCGGCACTACTTCAACAATACTTTTCAGCGAACGAACAATATTTTTCTCTCATAACAAATCATCGTAAGCACCAACATAAGCCAAATTTCAAAGAAACGAACAGGGCAAAGTGGTACAATAATTTCAACGGTAATGCTCAGGACGTCCATCCGGACAGACGGACGACTCTATTGGTGGGCCGCGATGCCCACGAGGCTTTTTTATCCACTTCCCTTTAGGCACCGCAATTTCTTTTAGAAAATATCGCCGTAGCGCCACGAGTCCATGACTGCGCTCCGCAACCGCACTCTACCACGCCTCCCGCTCGCCTTCCTCTCCTCAGCCGCGTCCAGCCACATCCCACGCTGCTCTGCGCCCCGCGCCATGCCCCTATCCACCTCGTCCGTCGCAGAAGGAGAGGCAGGGGAGGCCTGCGCCTGCACCCCTATCCAACGCACCCGTCGGCAGGAAGGGGAGGCCTGCACGGTGCGCCTGGGTGTATGGACCGTTGCTCTCGATGGCCCCCTAATCTGAGCTTATTGGCTACCCGAGTTTCCTACCAGGTAGGTTGTGGCCACTAGTGACACTGTGTTTCAAATGTTTCAGGCGTTTCAGACTTATATTTCAAGTGTTTCATTTAGATGTTGCAAAAGTAGGTCTGAGATGTTTTATATGTTGTAATGACAATATACGCATGTTTCAAGCCTATGTTCAATATGTTTCAGTTGTTTCAGACACATGTTTCAAGTGTTTTCATCTAGATGTTGCATGTTTGCTATGGCTGCACACACATGTTTCAAGTGTTTGTTTTCATGTGTTTCAGATGTTTCAGATTTATTTTGTAAAAGTGGATTTAGATGTTGCATATGTTGTTATGGCTATACATGCATATTTTAAGAGCATATTTTAAATGTTTCATTTGTTTCAGTCGTATGTTGCAAATGTTTCATCTTTATGTTCTAAAAGAAGATCAGGTGTTGCACATGTTGCAATGCGCGTTAGTGGCTGGCGAACGGCGGCCTGCCGTAGCCGCTTGGTGCTACTGTCAGAGCGTCACCGTGGTCCAAGTGCTAAAATTGATAAAGGTGTTCGGCAGAGCACTTTCAAGTATGTATTGCATAATGATGAGCTCTATCGGAGAACCGCCGAAGATTTATTGCTTAAGTGCTTGGGATCTGATCAAGCAAAAGGGACTATGGGAGAAGTCCATGAAGATATTTGTGGTAGGCATCAATCGGCCCCGAAGATGAAGTGGTTATTGCGTAGAGCCGGTTTCTATTGGTCTACTATGATGGCCGATTGCTTTCGTTACTACAAAGGTTGCAAAGAGTGCCAGAAGTTTAGAAATATTCAGCTTGTGCCTGTTGCTTGCTTCATCCAACTATCAAACCATGGCTTTTTAGTGGTTGGGGGCTAGACTTCATTGGCCAAATACATCCCCTCATCTTCAAAGGGACATCTTTTTGCGTTGGTTGCTACAGATTACTTTACTAAGCGGACTGAGGCAGTTCCTTTGAAGAATATGACACACAAGGAGGTAATTGAGTTCATCACTGAGCATATTATCTATAGATTCAGCATCCCTCAAACATTAACTACAGATTAAGGGACATCATTTGTGTATAAGTAAGAGAATTTGCCGAATTATATAAGATTAAGTTGCTCAATTTATCTCTATACTATGCTCAAGCAAATGGCCAGGCTGAGTCTAATAATAAGACTTTGATCAAGCTTATTAAGAAGAACATTGAGGAGAATCAAGGAGGTGGCATGAAGTTTTGTCTAAAACTCTATGGGCACATCGCATTTCGAGGCATAGTGTTACAAAAGTTACTTCTATTGAGTTAGTATATGGTCAAGAGACCGTGTTACCCGTCGAAGTGAATTTGGATGCAAACAGGCTTGCTAAACAAAATGATTTATTTCCTATTGTGTGTCATGATTTGATGATGGATAATATCGATGAGGTGTCTCATATAAGATTAAAAGCTCTCAAGTAAATAGAGAAAGACAAGGCTCGAGTTGCCAAGGCATACAACAAGAAAGTTAAGAGCAAATCCTTCTAAGTGGGAGAATTATGTGAAAAACCATACTACCAACTGAATCGAAGAGTAATTAGTTTGGTAAATGGTCACCAAATTGAGAGGGTTCTTATAAAGTGATCAAAGTCATATTCGATAATTCCTATCTGCTAGCACTACAAAAAATCTAGGCTTATATGACAAACCGAAATTGTCATGTAAAGTACAGAATTTGTCATAAAAAGTATTTTATGACGAAAAAGCAGCGTCATGCTGGTCGTCATAGAACGATCGTCACATAATGTACCTCGTGACGATAATTTGGAAAACCGTCACAAAATGTGACAACCTTTTGTGACGGTATCGTTCGGTCGTCACATATTGTTACCTTTTATGACGACAATATCTGTCACATATTGTGTAGTCAACGCGTCACTTAATGTATGAACCATCACAAATGCCGGGTACGTACCCTGGTTAATGCTCCCTATTATGACGATAAGAAGTCGTCATGTATAGGTAGTTAACCATGGTTAAGAAGCCGTCATGTATTATATATTCATTCAGTGATGAATCTTAGCAAAGGTCATATAACATAGATATAAGTCGCACCATCATTCACATACAACCCAGATCATATGATACATTACATAGTGCAAAGGTTCAAATACATCACACAAGTTTGTGCTTTACATATGCAAATAAGTTCATATAGTTTCTGACAAGACAGAGTCTGTAGTTCTAGCAATACATTAGCTCCCATGTCCCTCATCACAAGGTAGAATAATGTGCACCTTGCAAGAATATGTAGCTCCCATGTCCCTCACTGCCCTCCTTGGTTGCTGCAACTTTCAACTCAATAAAACAACACAAAAGAAAATAAGTAGTTGGCAATAAACTTAAATAGGGCTAACAAATAAATTTTCATTTCAATTAATATATATAAATGGTCTATTTTAACTATTATTCTATAAATCATCTCGTTCGGTCCTAACTAACAACCATATTTGTCGAGAAGGCTGAGCTCACTAAATCAAAATAGTCTAGACAATAATAATTCCATGTAGATAATGCAATAGTTTCATCCTGTAAGAAGGATCATAGGGTTCTAGTAGTAGCAAAAGGTGACTGTAAGGAATGAGAGTGATATGTTATCTGACAGAAACAGCAGCTCCGGATCATGATCTAGATGCAAAGAAAACAAAAGAGCGTTCCTAGATTAGCCTAGCACTACCCCATCATTAGTCACGCTCCACCTCTTATTTGGAACTGTCAATAGATTCTTTTCGGCCCATATGACAGAGATTATATTGGACAGTAGTGACATATATTGCTGCCATTTATGAATAGGAATCATAAGTAATTGTCATGAATTGGCAAAAAATAGTTGAGAGAATGTCTCACCCAATGCAGCCTGTGCAAGCTCCACATATCTATTGTACCTCCTGCTTGGGATAGCCTTTTGAAGCTTCACTTGGATCCAGAGTGTGTACAGTTGCCAGAAAGAAGCAATAGTCAATAAAATTATCCCCCAGCTCCTACAGTCCAAACATGGTTCACTAGAGATCAGTCTAATTAGAAACATCTAGCAGCATATTTAGTACAGAAAAAATCAGATTTTTCAAGACATACACATGAAAGCACGATAGCTAAAAAGCTGAAGTTTAATCCTACAACATCCAAAAATGACACATTCTGGTTGTTGCTGCAACATCTGAAAACAGAGAGCATTACACAACTCTTCTTGCAAGTGCTTAGTGCATCAATTTGATCACACATACAAAAAATAATAATCAGTACAAGTTTGAGGCTTGGAGCAACAGTTCAATATGTGAGAAACTGTGAAGCAGAAACATTCAGTAAACAAACAGGTTAGTGCATGGACGGGGACCATACATTCAATGTTGATCTCCAGGTTTGTGCTGTCAGCTTCAAGATGGTAATGAAGACAGACCTCCTAAAATGCATCAACGCTGCCAAACATGTCACATTTGTCACAATTAATGGATGATTGGTCAGTGAAGCAAGAAAGTAACAATTGACAATATGAAAACTGAACCTTGCTGCTTACTTCAGGCTAAAGTTCTTGTTCCTGGAATGAGGTTGTAACTAAGAATACAGGAAGAAATGAGTGGAACAACCAACTAATCAGTCTTGAGCATGCTATGTAACAGATAACTGAATGCTATGCCATGACTTCACAGTTCTGCATTGTTACTAATAAGCTAAAGTTTGATTTCCTATTTCAATGAGCCTGTTGTCAAAGAGCAATAGCAATGTCAGCTTTATTTTATACAAAACAACACCACTTTGTCCACTAATAAGCCCTAATGACCGTCTATGTTAAGCAAAAAAACATGAAATCTGTATGCATATCTTCTCCTCATTATATTATAACTACTGTATGCTGGTAATGCCAAGGCTACTGGCATTGCGTTCCCACAACCAAAAGAGCAATTTGAGTAAAAAATAACATTGTAGGTAGGTAGCATTCTACTTTAGTCATTCTTAAAGTTTGTTTTCTCTGTATAAATTTGGATAACTGGGTTGCAATTCAGAGTACTAGCCATATTTGTACTAACTAAATTGCTCTATTATATCACCAACAAGGCCGTGGTAGTAACGATTAATGTACAAGCAATATTACTTGTACTAATAAATAAGAGTACTACTTCTAGTAACAGATCTATGGTATCCAGTCTACTACGAATAATACAAGTAGTACTACTACTTCTAGCAAAAAGGATTGGGAGTGGATAGCCTATTTCTGGAATAATACAAGTAGTAGTACTACGAATAATACAGCTCTCTGACGATGACTAACTCAGTGGATCACCGTAGCCTATTTCTGGAATAATGAAATCAAACCATGACCAATACAAGTACTAATTTGCCACAACTACACATCCAGATCTGAGTGGGAGTGGAGAGTCTGCTCTCTGACGATGACTGAACTCAGGAAGGAGAGCGACTGGTGGAGGGGCTGCACACCCCCGCAAGCAACGAATAGAAAAACAGATGAACACAAACTGAGCTGCGTACTGCGGCAGGCAATGAGCGAGGTTACTGGGCTCGTCCCAGCACACGGCTAGTAGCACACAATGCTAAGCACTCGGCGCTTGGCTGTGTTTCAGCTGCCAAAGAACAAAGACACGCAGAGAGAGAAGAGAGCTGCAGACGGCGCGCATTCGTCGGCCTGGCAACGAACGGGATCACGGGGTCTCAGGGGCGAGCACTGCTCTGGTGAGCGCGCAGGGCATAACAGTGCTGGCGTTGATAACGCTGCATCTTGGCCTGGAACTAAAACCGACGAACGGCACCCTGACTGCAAGAACAGAGACACCGATGGGCTACGACCTGAGAAGGGACGCAACAAAAAATCGACAAGAACTCGATCAAAACTCCATGATTTGATCTAAAAAATTGCACAGATAATCACAACGAAGTTGTCGAGCTACTCCTAAAAGATCATGGCTCAAACCAACCTCAATCTCTGGGAAAATCAGATCACGGCGTGAGGAGGCCCGAGAGGGTGGAAGCGGCGGCACTCGAGCTTGACTAGCAGCCATGGCGGGCGATGTGAGCAGCAAAGCGAGGGGAAGCTGAGAGGGAGGGTGAGCAAGAGCGAGAGCACCGGCGAGAGTACGGGTACTTCTTCCCCAACACGACGGAGGGGGCAGGCCGGCTATGGAGATGTGGGAGTGGGGAATTATCTCTAGGGTTAGCTTCGTCGATGTAGGCACTCAGGCGAGTAAAAGTTCGAAAATGTCCTCACATGGGATAAGTCAGTTGCACAGCTGGTATGGGCAAAAATGACTTTTCGCATCAAAAAGATTTTCAAATAGATTTTTTAGGTACTAAATGATTTCAAATGGAAAAAATGTCAACAACGAAATTGTACAACTCATCGAGATCTACCATTTTTGTTTTGGTCATTTTTCCATATGACTTTGTTTAGAGGGTTCAAATTTTGAATTTCAAAATATTAGAATTTCAGACATAATTTTAGGGTACTAAGTAATTTCAAATGAAAAAGTCATCAACAACAAGATTGTAAAGTTCATCGAGATCTACAAACTTTATTTTGGTCATTTGTTCATCCGACAAAGTAATAACAATATTGTTCATAAATTTTACACATCTCTCTTATACTTTCATAAACTATGAGAGAGATGTGTAAAATTTGTAAACAACGTTACTATAACTTTGTCGAATGAACAAATGACCAAAATAAAAAGTGTAGATCTTGATGAGTTTTACAAGTTTTATTTTTATGACTTTTTCATACGATATCATTTCTGGTATCAAAATCTTGCTTGAAGTTGTCATTTTTTTGAAATTCAAAATTCGAATTGTTCAAACTTTGTCACAAGAAAAGATAACCAAAATCAACACAATAGCTTGATAGATCGTGATTTTAGAAAAATTTAGAAAAAAAAGCATCGCATTTGGAGTTAGTATGTGGAAGAAAGACTAGTTACAAGTTTTAAATAGAGATTAAAAAGAGAAACTGCTCTTGTTCATCACTTGTTCATGATGAACAAGTGATTTTCTTTTTAATCTTTGGTAAAAACTTGTAACTAGTCTGTCTCCTACGTACTAACTCTAAATGTGATGCTTTTTTTTCCTAAAATTTTCTAAAATCATGCTCTATCATTTTATTATGTTCATCTTTCTATGTGACAATGTTTGAACAATTTAAATTTTGAATTTCAAAAAATGACAACTTCAAACCAGATTTTGAAACCCGAAATGATTTCAACTGAAAAAGTCATCAACAACAAAGTTGTAGCACTCACCAAGATCTACAACTGTTACTTTGGTCATTTTCTGATTCGACTTTTTTTTAAGAATTTAAATTTTAAATTTCAAAATCTGAGAACTTTGAATATAATTTTGGGGTAAGAAATGATTTCAAATGAAAAAACTATCAACAACAAAGTTGTATAATTCATTGAGATCTACCACCTTTGTTTTGGTCATTTTTCCATATGACTTTGTTTGGAGAGTTCAAATTTTGAATTTCAAAATATTAGAACTTCGATCAAAATTTTGGGGTACTAAGTAATTTCAAATAGAAAAGTCATCAACAACAAAGTTGTAGCACTCATCAAGATCTACAACTCTTATTTTGGTCATTTGTTCATCTGACAAAGTGATAGTAACGTTGTTCACAAATTTTACACATCTCTCTTATACTTTCATAAACTATAAGAGAGATATGTAAAATTTATGAACAATGATACCATAACTTTGTCGGATGAACAAATGACCAAAATAAAAATTGTAGATCTTGATGAGTTCTACAACTTTTATTTTCATGACTTTTTCAGATGAAATCATTTCGGGTATCAAAATCTTGCTTGAAGTTGTCATTTTTTAAATTCAAAATTCGATTTGTTCAAACTTTGTCACATAGAAAGATGACCAAAATCAACACAATAACTTGATAGATCATGATTTTATAAAAATTTAGAAAAAAAAAGCATCATTTTTGGAGTTAGTATGTGGGAGAAAGACTAGTTATAAGTTTTAAACAGAAATTAAAAAGAGAAATCGCTCTTGTTCATCACTTGTTCTCAAAATGGATTTACAAATTAAAAAAAAGAAAAAGAAAAAAACTTGTCCTACTCTTTTAGGCCCACCCTGTCTCCCTCCAGCCGCACCTCCTCTTCCATTTTCAACTGGGTCGAGGTCCAGCTCCGGGCCCAACAGACATGGGTCAAGGGTCCAGTTCCTACTAGAGTATTTTATGATGTTAGGGGTCATTATATTTGATAAAACATTCAATGACAGTGTAATGTCGTCACATAAAAATTGTATGCATCGTCATAAATTCGCTACCGTCAGCCGACTAACCTACGAATTACATTTTGTGACGATGCTTGGTATCTTTATGTGACATAAAAAACAGTGTCGTCATAAATAGTTCTGGCTCTCCTGATTTTACGATGCTATAGACTTTTTCGTCATATTATGGTACATTATATGACAAAAAATTGCCCCGTCATAAGGAATTTTGTCATAGAAAGAAGGATTTCTTGTAGTGTAGAGACATTGTAAGGTGAACATCTTACAAGAGCAATCAATGAGAGGTATTTGAAGAAGTACTTTTCAAGTATTTGGCAAGAAGCCTAAGTACTCTCTAAGCAATTGCTGATACATGTATCACCCTTAGAACAAAAATGGCCAATGTATACATCGCCCTTAGTCGCTGAGCAGCCGATGAGATGGGTATCGTCGCTATTCGATTTTATTTTGTTTGATTAAGTGTTTTTAGATTCATGCTTCATTCACCTGAAAACAGGGGGTATATGTTGATACTCAAAAATATCCTAATGTGATTTTGGGCATGATGAACAAGATATAAATGCCATGAACATGTGGAGGTCAAACGGTGCGATAAAATACTGAACGAAACGTGCGGAGAAGACAGCGAGCCACCGGCGAGCCAAGCTAGTCAGCTAAGCCAGTTTCCCCCTTTCCAGTCGGCTTAGCCGACACCCCTAGTCGGCTAAACCGACTGACCTTGAAGCCAGCCCGCGGGGGTTAACCCAACCCACAAAAGTCGGTTTAGCCGACTCCCCCTGTCGGCTAAGCCGACTCGTCATGTAAACCGAGTAAGAGACTTTCTAAAATCAGTTTTTGGTATATTTTTGATGTGGAAAACTTCGAGAACGCGTCTTGAAGATTCCTACTGAGATAAGACCAACCCCCTCTATAATTATGAGAGGATCACGGCCGATTGAGTTCCCATCTATCAATCGTCAAAAAACCAATCTATCAACTCCTTTTGCCCCTTTACTCCTCTCTCAACCCCTCCTATTGTTCGGCACATCTCCCGGCGAGATTTGTCGGCATCCTAGACGGCCTTGCTGGTTCTAGGAGAGATCCTCCATTGCTCCTCCCCAATGGGTCTTCCCGGGAGAAGTTCGGGAGCTTTTTCAGCTAAGAACGGGCTCTACATCAGCCTTATCAGTCTCTAGATCGCTTTGGTCGATTACGCTGTGTTCTTGCTGCGTTGCAGGTTGTGTGCAACCTTTTTCGGTGTTGAAGGCCTTTGCTGGTGTGTTGGCTTGGAGTCATCTTCAACGTCAACAGGTGGCCATGAAAACAAAATAAGATGCAACAAACATTTCATGCATGCAAGAACATAAAATGCAACCACTCAATTGTTTTGGCAACATAGGTTCCGACCATCAGTTTTCAATCGGATCGACAAGCCAAACGAATGAATTGAAGGACGATATTCTGTAGTATTTCACTAGTACGAAGTACTTCACAGTTCTTCATTATATGTTCAACATTGTTCTTTCGATCAGTACGTATATACGGAGATATAAGTGCCGGTACCAAACGTGACGAAGTTTTAAGCTGCTCAACGCCTTGGAATCTCTACTGTTGCAGAGGCAGGTAGGTACGTTCGCTCTAACAAGTAACAACTGGTGATGAACTGTTGTAAAAAAAAAACTGGTGATGAACTGAACTCCCCAAAGTCGTTTTCACACCAAGATCGTTCATGATAGCAACCGATAAACTCAATTTCTTGCCTACGTGCAATCGGACAACCCAATTTTCAATTGGACCTGATGTACGTTGCAGCTATATATAGTATTTCACACGTACTTCATTGTTATTCATCCAATATTTTACCTTATGTATCATTGTTCTTTCAATGAATCGGTAGGCGCGCAATTATATCATATATAGTAATGAGAGACAGTGCCAGTAGCAACTGCCGAGCGAATAATCCTTGTAGAGACAACTAAGCTTTCCTCTTAGCCTCTGACCACAGCTGAAATGAACATTGTTTATTTTTTCTGTACCAATTAAACATTTCAATTGTCAAACAATACATCCTATTGTCAGATCATGAGGTCAACCAACTAAAAGCTAAATTAATAAGGAACCAATTATTATTAGCAAGATGCAGTGCTGCACCATTTTCTTTGGAGTGCCCCAGATATTCTTCTTCTTTTGGAATGTGTGTAAAATTAATGTACTTTGAATTAGTGAGTTTTTCCTAGGTTAAAATCATACAGGATTATCTTGTGAAGGGACCAAATTACCATGTGATCGATACTTTACTTCGTTCAGACACAAAAAAAAAATGCGACTTTGTCCGTATTCTGGATTAATGCAAATCCTTGCAAGGAGAAAAAACATGGCGAATGACACAGCCACGGGCCATTGAGAAAAACATCCATTCGTGCTTGCTTTTGTTCATATCCTGGATTATTCTGCATGCATCTACATCCACCGGCCGGCTCAATAATACACTCGTCGCTGTCATAACTCATACATGCAGTGCTCATCAGCTCTATCGGTTTCAAGCGCAGCCGAAGCAGCTCAGTTAGTTTAGTAACCGCAACATGCGACGGCTTAAGGGAACTCCACACCAGTTATAGTTTAATCGCAATCATGCAATGGCTCAAGGTCTGAACTCCTCGCCGTAGTCTGAGTCACCTAACAGTAGGAGTTTTATCCATCACTTAGACATAAATTTGGATTATATTTATCTGACCACAGTTGAAGATACAGCGTGTTATGAGTGTCTACGCGGTGGACTTGATTTTACCAAGGGAAAATTAGTTTCATAGCACTGAAAAATTACGATATCCGGAAAATACCATCAAAAGTTGCCCATGCATGAAATAGCACCGAAAGAATGAATCGTTATATGAAAATACCATTCCGTCACTTTGGCACCTGATGTCGTGACTCCACCGTCCATCTGTGAAGCCAGTGAGACACTCCTGTGAGTTCTGTCCTTCCTCACTTCCTGCATCTAGCGGGCGGTTTGGATGCCGACGAGTATGAACCAGCACCGCCATGGACCCCACACCGGCACACGCAGCCACGCGGTACGCGCATGCCCTTCTCCTTAGCCCACCAAGCAAGGCGACGTGTGGGCCATGTTGCTGACGCGAGAGGCGGCAGCGAATCCGGAGACCAAACACCAAAGGAGGTGTGGCCGCGCGGGGAGGAACGTGAGAGAGGCGAGGAGGATCGAGGTCCAGCGTGGTCTCCACGCTGACGGTGACCTCGGCAGCAAGCGGCGCTTTGCCTTGGGTGCCCTCGAAGGTGGAATTCCTCTGGCTCGATCGTTCATTACTGAATCGAAGAAGTTCAGAGCTGCTGGCTGGCCGTGATCTCATATCAAGAGGATCTGCTGCATGCTTGCGCTCGCCGCCGCGCACAAGCGGCTTGCTCTTGTAGTCGCCACCGGCCGTGAGGTGGGAGCCACAGGCCACAGCCAATGCCACGTGAGCGGTTCGACGGCTCGTCACCTGTTCATGGTGCCTGCCTAGCTCGTCTTGCCACCCCTCGCCGGCCGTGTGCGTTGTCGGGACCCTCACCAGGCACGCTTCATCGCTGCTCGCGCCGATGCTTGCTCGCCGGAACGCCCGACGACATTGTTGCGTCTGCGTACTGCGTTGCATGCCCGGACCGTCCGTGCTCGTACTGCCGGCCGCCTAGCCATATTCCACATATGCCTCCGCACACTCGCGCTACCCCCGCATGAGTTGCCCGCCCTGTCATGCTCGTCATCGTCGATCCTCGTCGGCCGCGAGGTGCAAGCCTGAGCCACGCCGCGCAAGCTGCTCGTCGTCCGTCCGCGCGATGCAGCCGCGCAGGCCTTGCCTAGCTTATTGTCCCTTGCCAGTTGTGTACAGTGTACTCGTGTGTCTAGTTTGGCCTCTCGCTGGGTGCGCTGCCTCGCCGGTTGCTGAGGCCATAGCCAGCCAGGGACACTTGCCGAAGACTTAGCCGCCGATGCAGGACCTCTCATGCTGGTGCCGGTGGTTGAGGACATCTTCACAGTTCACATCGTTACCACCAAACGTGATGAGACATGACAGAATGCCCTTTCCAGTTAACGTTCTCATCTTTCGGTGGTATTTTACGTAATAGAGTTCTTTTGATGGTATTTTCCAATTGTCATGATCTTTCGGTGCTATACAACCAATTTTTCCTTTTACCAAAGATGATGAAAACGTGAACTCACAACCATTTATGCGTTGGAGAGACCGTTTTGTCTTTTGTGCCAAAGCAATTTATAAAGCACAAGCCGAAACCAGTGAAATCAAGGGGCATCACTTGAATGCGACTGCAGGTACATGCGAAGAAATGATTAAGAGAGCTGTATTTGCAAAGGAATTAGGGGTTCCTATTGTAATGCATGATACTTAACGGGAGGATTCACTGCAAATATTACTTTGTCTCATTATTGCCACGACAACGGTCTACTTCTTCACATTCACCGAGCAATGCATGCAGTTATTGATAGACAGAAAGATCGTGGTATGCATTTCCATGTATTAGCTAAAGCATTGCGTATGTCGGGGGATTTAGTTATCAACATGTTTATTTAGAAGAGAAAGAAAGAACGATAATGCAGTATTTTGAGTTAGAACATTTTTTATTTAAGCTGAAATATTTTCAGCTGGAACATTTTCTCATGGATGTGGAATATTTGTTATTAGATAAATTAAGCTAGAATATTTGTTATTAAGTTAGAATATATACTATCAATGAGAGACAAGTGCTAGTAGCAACTGCTGAGTGAATCCTCCTGAGGCAGCTAAGCTTTGCTCTAAGCTTCTGACCACCGGTGAAACGAACATTGATTCTTTTTTTAACCATTCAAGCATTTCAACTGCCAAACAAATACATCATCCTATATATATATGCCTATGTTATGAGATCATGAGGTCAACCAACTAGAAGCTTAGAACCATATATCATTGCCAAGCAGGCTGCACTTTCTTTTTCTTGGAGGGGCACGGATACATTTCTTCTGGATGTGTGTCAATTATACTTTGAATTATAAAGAGTTTTGCCTAGGTCCTGTTTGTTTCTTTCACACAAAAGAAAATATGTGACACTACTACAAAATACACAGTTCAAGGCGGACCATCACTACTACATGTGTGTGGCCGACAGTGATAGGTCTTCATTACTGTGTCATAAACCTAGGATTTCAGCCAAATGTTTGTGATCCAGGTGATCCAGCAGTGAAGCCGCCTATCACTACCGGGTTGAGCTACCAATCGGCAATGATACAAGGGATATCATTGCAGGGTCAGGCCACATCCACGCAGTGATATGCCAATGCCCGGGTCATGGCTTGACCCTACAGCAGAATAACAAACACCACTACCCAGTGGTGAAGTTATAACAAAATAGAGGGGGTGCAGTACTATAACAAAGTGATGAAAGAATTTGGCAGCATGCGTAGCATTATCATTGGCAAAGAACGTTAACATAGGCAGATGCGTTATTTGACGGTCTAAAAAAAGCAAACAATGATTTCTGATTCAAGTTTTATTTTTTTCAACGAAAACATTATCACAAGGAAATAAATACAATCATTAATCTTTTTCATCTTTAACTCTAGATGCAGCTTTCATGGGTTGAAAATTTCATGATGAAGCAAAGAATAATTCGTGGGTGGCAGTTTTAAATCCAAAAATCAAATCAGTGACAAACACAGTACTAATACCAAAGTACTTTACTTACAAGTTACAACATACTATATATTAATAGTCTTGGAGGATATAAAGTGATTTCCAAACTACAAATGACATGAAGCTTATATCAGCACACGCTTAATTCTCTAGTCTTGGAGGATAATTGATAAATTAACTTGCATTATTGTTGTGGAATGAATGAATGAACCAGTGTATATAGTTTATTAGTAGTCGAAATTCTGGTAGGTGGTGTAAGTTTGTCCGAACTGCCACCACGCCGGCACGACGTCATTGAAGACGAGGTTTTGGCCGCCATTGGAGACAAGCGCGAAGCTGAGGCCCTGGCCGACGAGCCCGCCGGAGAGGCAGTGCCAGTTGGCGCCCCAGTTCCTGTACATGGGGATCCAGTCCGTGTTGGTGCCCTTCACCGCCATGCTCTGGATGGAGCCGCTGCCAGCGACGTTGGTGATGAGCACCATGTAGAAGCCGTTGAAGCCGGCGATGGTGAAGCGCACGCCACCGCTCTTCCAGCACTTGACCCGCTGGTAGAGGACGGGGATGATGCCGGCACTGTAGATGCCGATGTTCTCCAGGCGGGCTGGGACATGTCGAAGTGGGGGCGCGGCGGGCCGCACCAGCCGCCGGCGGGGAGGTCCCCGACGGCGGGTAGGTCCCAGTTGGGCGGGCAGAAGTTGGTGGCGGAGACGACGACCCAGTTGTTGCCGGGCTTGCACCACCCGGTCTTGCTGCTGTCGCAGATGATGGCGTAGCACTGTCCGCACGACGCGCCGTCGTTGAAGAGCGCCGTGCTCAGCGCCGCGTTGTTGATGCCGTAGCCCTGCTCGTACAGGTCGCTGTACCCGCACGCGCCACCTGCATTTGTGCTCATCGATCAAAGTCCACACACATGTATGTATGTATGTGTTGCAAATGCATGCATGCAGCCGTACGTGACAAAGAAACCTTGAACAATCACGGTTCACGATCACAAAGACAGAGGTAGCTAGGTTATATTAATTACCCATTGTGTCGGAGCCGTTAGCGCCGCCGTAGAACGTGGCGGTGGCCGGAAGCCAGTCGCCCGATCTCGCCGGCGAGACGAAGAGTGCAAGGACGACGGCGAGCAGCTGGTGGAGGAAACGTTTCCCCATCTTGCTCAGAAACGGCCGGCGGTCGATGCCAGTCCCAGGTGCTGCTACTAGATTACTAGAGAGTAGCTAGAGACAGTAGACACTAGACAGGTTTGGAGCTTGGAGGTGAGTAATGTCTGCAGCAATGGTGGTGCTTATATAGCTAACTAGCTAGGGTCGAGCTTGATGAGAGACGTACGTACTGGCCGGCAAAGAATCTGATATTAGATTGTTCCAACAGAATGCATGCATGGTTATCCCATCATCACATATCGAAACGGACAAACACTGTTCCAACGACGATCGCAAGACCAGAGGTTGACTTGATAGTTGCTTATCTCCTACAACTAAAAAGACTAAAAGTAAGACAATCATTTGGTGCGACAAAAGTTTCACCTCACCTTTGCACCGCCCTCTTGCGACAAACATGAAAAATCTTGACCCTGATTTGCATGCGCTACAAACATGCAAAGTCTTGACCATGATTTGCATGCGCTCAAACACGGAAAGTCTTGACCCTAATTGCCTCAAACAAGAAAAGCGATCACCCACGTCTCACGCTTAATCAAACCGCACTCGTGCCACAAATATGAAAGTCTTGACTCAGATTTGCATGCGCTACAAACACGGAAGACCATCGTCGCTCGTCGCTGCACGATCGAGTGCGTCACTCGTCGCTGAACGATCGAGTGTGTCACTCGTCGCTGCACGATCGAGCACGTCTTCTTGGCAGAACTCAAGTGTGTCACTCGTCGCTGCACAGAGACGATCGTCGCGCGCCCCATGCCTCCCGCCCCTGCACGATCGAGCCGCCCCTACTTCTTCCTCGTCGTGTAGTGGAGAAGCAACAGCAACGAATCGTCCACCGTCTGTCTACCGGTTGATGCACCTGTGGCTACATCATCGATCGCCACAAGGTCGCCGCAAGATCACCCCCCGTGCGATCTTCCCTCCACGTCCTGCTCCATCGTCCTGTCCGTGCGCCCACGCCGTCATCCTCGTCGTGCGCCACACTGCTGCCTCCATGACGCCACACCATCGTCCTTGCTGTTCGCCCGCACTGTGTACCTAGAAACACCGCCGCCTCCATGACGCCCGCGCCGTAGTCCTCGCCGTTCGCCCGCGCCATGCACCCGAGCCGTCGTCCTCAGCTGCCACGCCGCTGTCTCGACGCCTGTTCATGATGTTATACAACCATAGTTCATGATTTTGCAGACGTTCTTGTTATATAGTTAATCATCTATTTGTTTGATATTGTGTGCCTGCACACTGGATGCTATTGTTTTTTTAGCATAGTTAGCCCTTTGTTTGTACAAATCTCGTTTCAAGTAGCTCAAGCCTTATTTATTTATTGATAGTCTCAATTCATGAGCTTAGTGTACTTATATACTTTACTGGTGAAATATATTAAATAATTTTTGGCTTGCTAATTTTTTATTACACTGAATGGTATTCAGATATTTGGCATTAGGTCATTGCACCTCCATACCTCGCTCGCTGAATTGGTGTCCCCATAACAGCAACACCAAGCCAGATCAGAAGTCTATCTCTGCACTACAAAATGTTTGTGGATTGATCTTTGTTTATTTTTGAACAATCTGATATCGGCAGGCAAGAAAAAGAATGATGATTTCTCACTGAAGTTAAATCTTAAAAAAGAGGGAATGCAAGAACTTGCCCTGAATTGTTGCAATTTATTGACATGGCTTATATTTGTAAACTCTACAGATTGAGTCAATAGTTGGCATTGATACACTGATTCTTGATGCATAGCACAATCAGCTGCCATGTTATTGTGCTTAATATAATGATATTGTAACTAAGGCAACTTTTTAAATCTTGGCATGGCCATGTTGAGTCCAGGTTATAAATATGAAGCTCAGATAATTTTACTGAAAAATAGGAATATGACAAGTAGTTCAGTTTTCAGGTTATACATACAAAGCTTAGATAATTTTACTAGCAAAAATAGAAAAATGACAACCAGTTCAGTTTTCTGAGAACGTGACAATTCATAGACATTGTTTTCTTAAAATAAATTGTGGTCCTCTCTTTTCAATTGGATAAATGATGATGTAAAAAAAGTTAAAAACCAACCATGTCTCTCCATCACATGTTTTCTTAAAAAACACAGTGAATAGTCAACAAAAATGTCGCGGGACATTGCCTATTTGTTAATTATCTGAGTCAACAAAAATTTAGAAAGGTCTATATAGTAGAGTCGATGAGCCTGCGACGTCGTGCTCTTCGTGACCGTGTTAATCTTACGAACTTTGCTTTTTGGATTGATGTCATTTTAACGTGAATATTTAATTTCACAGTATTATTATCTTATTGTACGATCTATGTATTTTTAATATAAAAGTTTAGTTGTTCCGTAGCAACGTACGGGCATATTTAATTAATGATCGATATCTGCATGTCTGCTTAGCACTAGTACTGTTTCTAGAAAGCAATTATATTTCCGTACTCAATAGCCAGCTCCAGCTGGTGTGCATGTAGTTACAACTTACAACCACACACTCAAATTTTCTCAACTCTATTATTTTAGACAAACAAATAAAAAGATGCACCGTATTAGGTCGTTACGTACAGTTCATCATTTTAAAGTCTTTGATCTTGAAACATTCCCCTTATTGGGTATCTTCGTTCCATTGCTTGGTTCAGTGTATGCTACCATCCACATTTCATGCACGCAAGAACATATAAAATTGTGTTTGACTAGTACGCTTCGTACTACGGAGTACTTCACAATTCTCTATGTTCACCATTGTTCTTTCGATCAGTAGGTTATTACATATATACATAGATAATTAAGTGCCGGTACCAATTGCTATTAAACCGTGATGTTTTAAACTGCTCAACGCCTTGGAATCATTACTATTGCAACGGCAGGTAGCTTCTGCCTAACAATTGGTGAACTGAACTTTTGCAATTCTTTTCAGACAAACTAAGGCTATATTCGGCTGGCTGTATTTTTGGCTGATGCTGATTTGTTGAGAGAGAAAAATATTATTCCATGGTTCGCTAATTTTGGCTGATAAGCTCAAGCGAACGGAGACATTTAAATAGCACAACGTACAATATGTCCTTCAACTAGCAAGACAGTCCGCACAAATAGCACGAGTAGCTAGACTTTTCTTATTATATATTTTGATTTTTATTTAAAAATAAAATTTTATAGTACCTTTTATTTATTACATTGTAATTTGTCATCCCTTCATGTCCGCCATTGCATCCTAGGGTATGATCTCCGTACAGCTATTGTTGAATGGTTCCTTAAGGTTATTAATTGTCATCTCCCTCTCGATCTTATTTTTTCCCCACTCATATATCGTGTCTTCGCAATTTTAGGTGAGTCCCAATCCTTGGCAAGTCGAGGCTCACCCTATGGACGAGGTTCATGGTCAAGCTTCTTGTAAATCCTTGACAAGTCGAGGCTTATCCTGTGATCATATATCACTTGTTGGCACCTCTTGAGAGACTTCCCTTGTGTTATCACCAGACTTTCCAACCGCCGATTCTTCTCCATTAAATCATATGCAAAATCTACCATCACTCGGGGAATTGGATCCAAGTTTTCAAGGTCCATCATTGCCCATCACATAACAAGGTGTTCGTGAGGGAGGAATCGATAATGATCCCACTTCATATCATCAAAGCGGCGGCCATGCAGACCCAAGCATGCTTCAAAGGCTACATCTACTATGCTATCTTCCATGGTGGCACGATGACCCCCATGGATATAGTTCTTGTCCAGCTAGTATGCCTCCTTTTCTTCATCCCTAAGGAATATGCACACCCTAGACTTCCGGTAAGTGCCCTCCAGGGAGTGAATGTACTCGTTGCAGACATACTCCACAGTTGAGTTCTAATCCGCGTAGTAGTGAATGAGGATCCCCACCACAGTTGAGTTCTAATCCGCGTAGTAGTGAATGAGGATCCCCACTAGTCGGTGGTGCGAAGTGGTGTCACACCCCGGCTTATGATAGACCTTCACAGTCCACCCCATAGAAGGGGGCGGCACACTATCTCCAGTTGGTTCATCTTGGGGTGGCGACGGGGGTTGACCACCTCCTTGAATGGCGTCCTCCTCATCTACACGGGCGCGCAGACTGGTGCTGAAGGGGGTCTGACAGGGACGCGAAGAGTGAGCCCAAGGGCAGGTAAGGCCGACTCTTGGCTGTTGGACAGTCCTTGGGTAGTGCGGCCCCAGTTTGTCCCACGATGTTTACCAGAATAGTGTCATTGGTGACCTGTAGCTTACTTGATCGGTGAGTGTGGTTTGTGTGAGGAATAAATCACCAGCTAGTTGGAAATCGATTCGAATCGCCATCGCTCCTGAATAGTGAGCACTTGACTTGAGCTACGTCATCGTAGTAATGTTATTATGGAACGTGTTGATGGTTATGATGATGAAAAGCCAAATATGATATGGTTATTATTGATTGCTTAATCATACTCAAGTGATTGCTCTAGTACAAGTGCTAATCTAGATGACATGTTTAATAATAATGGTGACCAATGCTAAAGAATGAAAATGAGTATCACTTAAGCTTTTATGCAAAAATATTGTCAAACTAGATCCACTGATAAAACATTGCATACTCTTTAGTGTCATATTATTTCTGGTTTATGACGGGTAAGTCTAGCTGAGTACCCCTCGTACTCAGGGTTTATTCTCACTTGTTGTTGGTTGTGATGTATCATGGCTACTGCAAGAATTGGATGGCTCCTGCCGTAGTGGCGGAGTGTGATCATGGGCATGATCCTTCTGAGTTATCTTGTCTCTAATGCTTTTGTTAGAAGTTGACCTTGGTATTGGCATGTATTTGAAATAAGGGTGATGTTGGTTTCAAACTACTTTGCTTCCGCTACCTTTAAACTTGAGTTGTAATAACTATATTGAACTCCGATGTATGTAGAACTATTTGTGAAATAGATGTAACATATGACTTGTTATGTTGAATCACTACGATCTTGACTTTTATGTTGGTTGGTTTAAAATCCCTCGTGATTTCACTGGACTACCGGAGTTATAGGAGCTTAAGTATGGGAATTTAATTGCTCCGGCGATTGTTTTTTACTTGTGTTCTTATAATTTGGGCGGCTCCATTACAAGGGACAAGCCCACGCTCGTGATGGCGAGAAGGGCAGCAGCGGCGGCAGCAGCGCGGCAGCGAGGTGGAGTAGCATCGCGGATACCAGCGGCTGCAGGGTGACGCCAGCGGCCAGAGGCCGGCCACGGCCAAGCCACAGCCAGCCAAGGGCAAGCCCAGCCGACTAGGGCTCGGCAACGCTGCGCGCAGGACGTGGCCAATCGCGCGACGCTGAGTTGCCGCGAGGTGACCACACGCACAAGCCAGGCAGCCCGAGGCAAGTGATGTGCACGACATTTAAAGCGCGTCTAAAAACTAATTTGCTTCGGTTAGGACTCAACCATCTAGGTCATGCTAAAGAGGGCATATTGGGCTACCAACAAGAGCTAAAACATGACACCATTTGTTAACTAAATTTCCCAGAATTCCCAAACATGGCTATGCCATTCTGTTTCTAGAAAATATTCTTCTAAGTCTTTGAGCTGAACTTGATTTCAAATTCCCTTTCTCAGCTATTAGAAATACTAGCTAGCAATATTATTTTTCTAAGACAAGAGCTACATTGTTGTCTACAAAGTTTGTACTTTACACTTTATTTAAGTGTCACATATATGTTTTATAACATTTTTGCTTAGTAAAAATTGCTTTATAAGCCTACTTAATAACACACGAGCACTAGAACCTTTCGTAACTAACATCTTCATTAAGCATTTTTAGTACAACCAAAATGCTATTTTCACTTTTCCACATGTTCTAACACATAAACATGATGCTCATGACGTGGTTTAGCAGTTTGTTTAAGGCGTAACACCGAGGGTGTTACAAATAACTGCATTGAGAAGATAGTTTCTTGATATGTAGTGTCCTATAGACTATAGAAACTACCGGTGGTTTTTGCACTCTGAGTGCCCTAATAATAAGCGTGTGCAAGTTAATTTATCGGATCCTCCAGGACCAGAGAATTAAGCGTGTGATGATTAAGTGATTATATATTGCTTCATGTCATTTGTAATAGTTTGGAAATCACTTATATTATTATATATAACCGCCAACTGATCATTGAGAGAGTATATATATAGTATATGTTGTAACTTGTAAGGCTGTGTTTAGATGGTGAAAAAATTTGCAAAATACTACTGTAGCATTTTCGTTGTTATTTGGCAATTGTCCAATCATGGACTAATTAGGCTTAAAAGATTTGTCTCATGAATTACGGCTAAACTGTGTAATTAGTTTTATTTTTTATCTATATTTAATGCTTCATGCATGTGTCCAAAAATTCAATGTGATGGGAAATCTTGAAAATTTTTGCAAAAATTTCTGGAACTAAACAAGGCCTAAGTGAAGTACTGGGTTGGGCTCTATCCCCTCGCTTCTTTTCTTGCTGCTCTAGTTGTTCTAGATCGCTTACCACCAGCTTGGTGGTTTATAATCTGTGCTACAAGGGCTCTCTTGTGGTCACATCGTGTAATTATCTTTCTCTTAATGAAAAACGTGCTAAGACACGGTCATGAAAAAATTACTTGGTTATTACTTATTAGTATTGTGTTTGTCACTGATTTGATTTGTGGATTTAAAACCGCCACCCACGAATTATTCTTTGCTTCATCATGAAATTTTCGACCCATGAAAGCAGCATCAAGCAACGTTCATTTCACCGATGGTCAGAAGCTTAGAGCAAAGCAGTTGCTAACCGGCACTTGTCTCTCATTGCTAATATATATTCCAACTTAATAACAAATATTCTAGCTTAATTTCTCCAATAACAAATATTCGAAATCCATGAGAAAATGTCCTAGCTTAAAATATTTCAGCTTAAATAAAAAATGTTCTTAACTCAAAATACTGCATTATCGTTCTTTATTTTTTTTCTAAATAAACATGTTGATAATTGAATCCTGTTCAATTGTGGTCAGATAAGAAATAATTTATGTCTAAGTGTGTGATGGATAAAACTCCCACTGTTAGGTGACTCGGACTACGGCGAGGAGTTCAAACCTTAAGCCGTTGCATGATTGTGATTAAACTAACCGGTGTAGAGTTCTCTTAAGCCGTCGCATGATTGCGAATTGCGGTTATTAAACAAATCGAGCTGCTTCGGTCGGTTGAGCTTGAAACCGGTAGAGCTGATGAGCTGAGCACCACTAATGCATGGGTTATGAGTTATGACAGCGATGGGTTTATTATTGAACCGGTGGATGCAGATGCATGCATGTTTTTCTCAATAGTGGTACAATAATTTGAATCTCGTTGCGGAGTGTCATTCGCCATGTTCTTTCTCCTTGCAAGGATTTGCATTAATCCAGAATATAATACGGACAAAGTCACATTTTTTGTGTGTGAAGGAAGTAAAGCATCACATGGTAATTTGGTCCCTTCACAACATAATCCTGTATGGTTTTTAACCTAGGCAAAACTCACTCTATATGATTCAAAGTGTATTTTATACACATTCCAGAAGAAGAATATCCAGATCCCTCCAAAGAAAATGGTGCAGCACAGCAGCTTGCAGATAATGATATATGGTTCTTTAATTTAGCATCTAGTTGGTTCACCTCATGATCTGACAATAGGATGTATTGTTTGACAATTGAAATCTTTAATTGGTACAGAAAAAATAACCAATGTTCATTTCATCAGTGGTCAGAGGCTTAGGAAAGCTTAATTATATTAATTGCATCTACAAGGATTCGCTCAGCAGTTGCTACCGGCACTTGTCTCTCGTTGCGATATATATAATTGTCTACCGATTCATTGAAAGAATAATGATAAGGTAAAATATTGGAACCATAACAATGAAGTACGTGTGAAATATAAATACTAGCTCCAACGTACATCAGGTCCAATTGAAAATTGGGTTGTCCGATTGTACATAGCTAGCTAGCATGCAAGGAATTGAGTTTATCGGTTGATTTTTTCAATGGATCGAATTGTGCTATTTAAATGTTTATAAATTCGCACCAGTTGTGCTAAAAATGTTTATTAATTTTTTGACTGATCGAGTCGTTGTCTGCAACATACAATTGGCCCTGTTCGGCAGGCTGTTTTTTTGGCTTTTAAGCCGGCTGTGGCTGATTTGCTGTGAGAGAAAAACACTGTTTCACGGCTGATAAGCCGTGCTAATAAGCTCAGCCGAACAGGGGGAATAATTCTGAACATAAAAAAGTACTACGTACTAGTGAAATACAAAATATTCTCCATCGTTTCGCTTGTCCGACTGAAAACGGTCGGAATGTATGTAGCCAATACAATTGAGAGGTTGCATCTTCTTCTTTTTTGTTTTTGATGCCGCAGCAGAATTTTTTGAAATGAATATGTGGAGGAAGTTATTGCGCTGCCATGCCCCTCCTCCGCTGCCACCGCTGCGCCCCTCGTCCTCGACCCCGCCCCCGCTGCCGTTCTTGCTCGTCCTCGCCTCCACCACCCCGTCGCGGGTGCTAGGGTCGTCAGAGCTTGAAGAGGAGCGCCCGCTGTAACCGCCTTCTTCCCCTTCCCCCTCTCGTCGGAGCTCCACCATGGCCATGCTAGCCGCAACACCGAGCTCTGAGCTCTAGCTATGGCGCCCCTGGCCCGACCATCTCCGCCGCCGCCAAGGCCCCGATTCCTGACCGGCCCTTTCTAAGCCCGCCAGATTTGGGGAAGAAGGGTGAGGCGCGGCTGCCGGAACCCTAGTCGTACCGTCGTCTTCTTCGACTGGCGCGGGCGAGCCCACCTCCTCTCCTTTTCTTCCTGATGGCGGCACGGTCTCCTTCCTCTTCATGTCCCTCGGGCGCGGTTCGCGCGGTCACGCGAGCCCACGGTGTCACGTAATAAACTTTGCGATAGCGTATCGCGGTCGCGCGAGCCCGCGCCGTCACGTAATAAACTTTGCGAGAGCATATACTGAACAAGCAATATGGGGAATGTTTCAAGATAAGAGACACGGAATAAATTAAAGGAAAAAGTCTAATTGACCCCCCCAACTATAAGGGGTGGTCTAGTTTACCCCCTGAACTATGAAATGGTCTAATTTACCCCCTGAACTTTGCAAAACCGGCCAAATCACCCCCTCGGGCGGTTTTGGATGGTGGTTTTGCTACAGTGTCAGCGGTTTTGCTACAGTGTCAGCGGTTTTGCTACAGTAACAGCGGTTTTGTTTTTTTTCTTTTTTATTTATTTCGTCTGAATCTTTGAAAAATCATAGTAACTCATAGAAAAATCATAAAATGGAAAATCTAATTTTGTTGGACTCCACATGAGTAGATCTACACAGTGAATATATAATATAGTATGCTTTAGTACAAAGTTTTTGCTGTAAATTTTGATCTATTTTTTTTCTGTAATTAATTTGAATAATTCATACAACAAAAATTTTGTACTAAAGCATACTATATTATATATTCACTGTGTAGATTTACTCATGTGGAGTCCAACAAAATTAGATTTTCCATTTTATGATTTTTCTGTGATTTACTATGATTTTTCAAAGATTCAGACGAAATAAATAAAAAAGAAAAATACAAAACCGCTGCTACTGTAGCAAAACCGCTGACACTGTAGCAAAACCACCGCCCAAAACCGCCCGAGGGGGTGATTTGGCCGGTTTTGTAAAGTTCAGGGGGTAAATTAGACCATTTCATAGTTCGGGGGGTAAATTAGACCACCCCCTATAGTTGGGGGGGTCAATTAGACTTTTTCCATAAATTAAATGATGGTGAATGTGGTTGCAACTACCTTGTGGAAATGTGGAGTACGGACAATTGCTTTTCTAAACTCGTTCGTACATTTTGGATGGAAGGAAAATAAACAGTAGTGCATGCTACGCAGACCTGCATGCATCAGATCGATCATTAAACAATGCTCAAGTCAACCTCTGGTCGTTGTAGATGCATGCGATCGTTGTTGGAACAGTGTTTGTCCGTTTCAACCATGCATGCATTTCTATTGGAATAATCTAATAATATCAGATTCTTTGCCTGCCTGTACGTCTACTCGAGCTCGACCCTAACCCTAGCTAGCTATATAAGCACCACAATTGCTGCAGACATTCCTCACCTCCAAGCTCCAAACCTGTCTACTGTCTCTACTCTCTAGTAGCATCTGCAGCAGGGATCGATCGCCAGGCACCATTTCCGAGCTAGCAAGATGGGGAAACGTTTCCTCCACCAGCTGCTCGCCGTCGTCCTTGCGCTCTTCATCTCGCCGGCGAGATCGGGCGACTGGCTTCCGGCCACCGCCACGTTCTACGGCGGCGCTGACGGCTCCGACACAATGGGTAACAATCTAGCTACCTTTTGTCTTTGCGTTGTTCAGGATACGCAAGCATGCATTGCAACACATATATGTGTGTAGACTTTGATCTGATCGATGAGCTATGTACGCATGCAGGTGGCGCGTGCGGGTACAGCGACCTGTACGAGCAGGGCTACGGCATCAACACCGCGGCGCTGAGCACGGCGCTCTTCAATGACGGCGCCTCCTGCGGGCAGTGCTACGTGATCATCTGCGACAGCAGCAAGACCGGGTGGTGCAAGCCCGGCAACAACTGGGTCGTCGTCTCCGCCACCAACTTCTGCCCGCCCAACTGGGACCTACCTGCCGTCGGGGACCTCCCCGCCGGCGGCTGGTGCGGCCCGCCACGGCCCCACTTCGACATGTCCCAGCCCGCCTGGGAGAACATCGGCATCTACAGCGCCGGCATCATCCCCGTCCTCTACCAGCGGGTCAAGTGCTGGAAGAGCGGCGGCGTGCGCTTCACCATCGCCGGCTTCAACGGCTTCTACATGGTGCTCATCACCAACGTCGCCGGCAGCGGCTCCATCCAGAGCATGGCGGTGAAGGGTAACAGCACGGACTGGATCCCCATGTACAGGAACTGGGGCGCCAACTGGCACTGCCTCTCCGGCGGGCTCGTCGGACAGGGCCTCAGCTTCGCGCTCGTCTCCACCGGCGGCCAGAACCTCGTCTTCAAGGACGTCGTACCTGCGTGGTGGCAGTTCGGACAAACCTTCACTACCTACCAGAATTTCGACTACTAATAAACAATATATAGACACTGCTTCATTCATTCATTCCACAACAGTGCAAGTTAATTTATCCAATATATCCTCCAAGACTAGAGAATTAAGCGTGTGCTGATTATATATATATATGGCTTCATGTCATTTGTAGTTTGGAAATCACTTTATATTATTATATACAACCGCCAACTGATCATTTAGAGCATATATATGTTGTAATTTGTAAGTTGTAAGTAAAGTACTTGATTATAGTTCTGTGTTTGTCATTGATTTGATTAGCGGATTTGAAATTGCCACCCACGAATTATTCTTTGTTTTATCGTGAAATTTTTTGACCCATGAAAGCTGCATTAATCTAGAGTTTCAATGCATGCCCAAATGACTGCTTTTCAAATAATCTGAGCTCTCTTCCCTTAGATAGTTAAATTGGACAAGTGAAACCAAATGGCGATGAATGTGTGTGTTTTGAACGGGAGCTAGCGCTAATAAGAAGATTCTTGTTAAGAGATTGATCTATATCATCCAGAGTACTAGTGTGCTTCTCTTCTAAGTACTTCTAACCGTCAAGATGACACAAGCAAACTAGAGTGAGCAAATGATCACGATGGATCCTAAAGCGTTAGGGTCTTTGGTTGGGCTTTTCAACCTTCTTTTGCTTTTGCAAAAGCTAACCAAACGGCCCAAAAGGTACATCTGCTTTTGGCCAAAAGCAGCTTTTGCCTTAATACAAACTTGAAAGGAGCCTCCCCTGCTTTCAGCTGCTTTTGGGTTACAAAATTACCCACCTGTCACTGGTTATGTAGATAACGTGATGAGGACACGCCTACGATGTCCAAAATAATTGCCCAATCTTTCACGGTGCAAGTTAAAGCTGAAATTATTTATCTCTGAACAGGTAAATTTGACGTTGATAATATGCTAACAAATCTTGTGTTATAATATCGCCAAGAAAATCCGAATTTATAAAGCAACAGCCAGACGTATTGTCGTACTATATGAATAGTAATAATTAATCACCCAAGAATCGCAGGCCAACACAAGATCGTAGGATAACAACTCTATGCTGTAGTAGCGCTAGCACATCTCCAATTCTAGAAAGTAGCAGTAGCCTGAAGCTTCTTTGGTACACGGCGGCAACCGTGATCCATGAGGATCCGGTAACACCCACTAGGGTTTCACGAGCGGCGGCTCAATGAGGAATAACTCCACAAAATAAAATCCAATCTACCTGATACATGGCTGATTAGCAGCCCTTTATATGCACGCGGTGCACTCTGACACGTGGACCAGAACACCAAATAAAGAGACGCCACATGCACCTAACCTGACGCCTGGCTCCAAAGCCATATATAGAAAGAAATACTAAACAATGCGGCTACTTAGCTAATTACCATAAACTCTATTTTAGTTAAGCAAATAAATGCATCACGTGCTTAGGTTGGACAGCCAAAGTTCATGGCGTGCTCAGGTTGGACTGCCCTTCATCACCACGTCTGGATATTTGATATTACCCACGCCTCTCCAATTATTTCTCCACCGCCATAACAATTCAAGTGATATCAACGTGTATGGAGCTGATAAATATATAGTGTCTTGGCTTCCTATTTTGCGCTTTCTTGAATGTCACACCACCAAAGATGATATTTGAAGATAGGCCACCGGTAGTAAATTTCTCCATATTTGTGATATATTTCTCATTAAAAATGACAGCTCCAAATTTAAGACAAGAGGACTTCAAAGAATTATTGGCAGCTATATTTAAATTAATGCTAGACTTATTTGCATGAATATTTTGTGGATCCATGGGCTCATCATAACGGTTCATTCTTTTCCCCTTCTTTCTTTTCCCCGTCCCTCTCTCCCGTCGCGACAAGCACCGAACCCACGCCCACAGCTCCTCCCGACGGCGCTTCTTCCTCAGATCCAGCAACGAGGCACCCACGGCCCGTGACTTCGGCGGGGCCTCCTTCCTCAGATCCGGCGGCGCCTCCTTCCTCAGATTTGGCCCTTCCCTGGCTGCCCCTCTCCCTCCAACGCTCGCACGGGAGCCCCGTCAGCCGGCCCGGGCGCACACGGGAGCTCCACACTGCTGCCACAGGCGTGCCCGGGAGCCTTGGCGGAGCCAGCGCCACCTCCTTCCCTACCTCCAGTGTGCGCAGGTGCGGACCCGACGAGGCCCCATGGCGGCTACGGAGCGAGCTCCTTCCCCTGCCAGGCGGTGCCCGGCGAGCCCCCTTCCCCTACGCGGCGACGCCCGGTGAGCCCCCTCACCTGCGCGGCGGTGTCCGGCTGTAACACTCCGGTGTTATGCAATACATTTTGCATGGCAATCATATTGCACCGCATTCATAACATCATGATCATGTGTGACAATTTATAGTTTGATTTATACAAAAGCTTGAAATTAACGTATGTGATAAATTATATTAATATGATAATCACATTACACCAAAAACCTTGCAACCATAAATTCTACATCACTTGGAACCTTAGTTCAAATTTTGGAGCTCAAATTTTGTCAAAAACTTGTTCAAAAATAATTATGAAAAATATTCAAAACTATCCCTTATTTTAGCTTTTATTCTGCCATTCAAAATCTATCAAGAATTTTCAGTTGGCCCTTGAATCAAAGTTGTAGAGAATTTAATTTTGAGCAACTTTTATTTTTGGGCCAAGTCCATAAAATGTCTTCTTCTTGTTCAAAATGTAGTTTGAAGTTTGAAACGCATTTGAAATTGAATTTAGAAAATTGGAAAAAATGAAATTTGCCTTAACAGGCCGCAGCCTCCTTTCTCGGCCCGTTCGCGAGGCAGCCTAGCCCAGCCGCCCGCGCGCTCGCCCGCTCGCCCGCGCGTCGTGGCCGCTCGCCAGCGCACGCCGCGACACGCGCGCGCTCGCGCAGACGTCGCGCGCCCCGTGGCCGGCATGCGCCGCTCGCCGTCGCCATCTGGCCGCCGGTGGCCCCCGCAGCGCGCGCCTCGGTCTTCTAAGCCGCCCGCGCTCCGCACCCGCTCTCCCATTCCCAGTTTCCTCGCCCCGGCCCTCCTCCGCTCTCTGCTCCGCGAGCGCCGCCCGCGCGAGCACCGCCACCGCCGCACCCGCCGGCCAAATTGGCCGCCGGTGAGCCGCCATTGCCCGCCTTCTCGCGCACCCGACTTCGCCTCTTTCTCCGACAGCTCGTGCGCACCTTGTCGCCATCTTCCGAGCCCAGCAGGTGGGGATTCCGTGCCTTCGCCGTCGGCGGCCATGGCGCCACCGCGCGCGGCCTCCCGCCGAGGCGGCTCCCCGCTACCCCTCTCACCTCCCTAGCTCCAAAAACGGATTCGCCCCTTCGTCGCGGTTCTCATGCGCTCCTTGCTCCGTCCGCTCGCGACCGGAGACGGCCGCTGGCCGGTGGCCGTCGCCGCGCTGCCGCGGCCAGGGTCGCCGCCGTGGCGTGACCGCGGCCGCGCCCGACCGCGCGAGGCCAGGCCGGCCTTGGGCCGAAGCCCGAGCCGGGCCGGCTCGCTCTTCGCTCCCCGCGCGCGTGAGCAGGCCGCGAACCGCCGTGGGCCGACTGTTTATCTCGGGCCGGCCGAATCCCTTTATCAGAAAAACAAATTTCTATTTCTTTTATTATTCTTGATGAAAAACACTTTGGAAAATGTTTTCTTGGTCATTTTAGCTCCAAAATTGGTGAAATAAATTTCTAAGTACTCATTTGAATCAGATCTACAATATAAAAATGTTGCATGCCAATATTTCATTACTTTTCTGTAGTGTTTTATTTAATCCTTGAAATTGGTGTTTTCTTGAAAAATTGATAAGAAAATGTAGAAAAATCAGAAAAATGTGGTTCCAAGTTTATTAATCCTGTTGTGCCATGTACTTGCTAGGGTAATTTTATTTCATGGTTGTTCTGTAGAAAAATGTATAGTTGCAGTTCAAATGCTTTTTATTACCAATATTTGTTATTTTTGTTATTTAAATAAATTTGAATAAAACATGCAAGTGATAATTTTTCTATAGTGTTTGTTTAGGTAATAGATGGTAGAAAAATTTCTAAATCTGTTGTTTGATACTTTTCATAATGTAAAGAATTTTAAATATCTATTTTAGGCCCTAGTTTGTTATTTTTGTGTAGGCAGTTCTAGTTATCCAAATGCAGTAAAAATTTTATGACAATCTATTCTTGATATTAGTAATCCACTGTAATTTTATAAGGTTTTTCTGAGCTACTAAAATATGTGTTGCTGTTCAACCTTAGGACTAATTAGGGTTTCTATTTATTCTTAATGCAAAGTTAGTTAGAAAAATATACTTTGGTGTATCTTTGAAGCACCTTGAAAGTCAAGTACTCTCGCATGGTAGAAACTAGTGTTGGTAGTTTCCGAGTACATGTTCTTGGATGACGTAGACTACCTTGTAGAAGAGTCATAAGTTTCACATAATCCGATGACGTAATACATTCATTACATCGCATGCATTCCGCATCATCATCATCTCATATCACCTCTGCAATGCACCTATGCATGTTGCACTCATACTTCTGTATCATACAGGATCGCAGGAGGTGGTTCCGACAGTTGTTCCCGAGGACGCAGAGGAGCAGCTCGAAGTGACGGAGCCGGAACCAGCAGAAGCAGAAGAGGAGTCCGGTGAAGAGCTTCCGGAGTGCCCTGACCATCGTCCCAGTACCTTCGAGCGAGGCAAGCCCCGGAGCATTTCTCCCCCGGTTTGCAAATAAATATTTATTAATTTTACTTAATTTGATGCATTAAGTTTAGGAGTTGTTTGCAAACGTTGCTGCATTATACCTTGTTTCACATTGTTCTACCCGATCCTTGTCACCCTGGTATCCACGGTCAATACTTGCTTAGCTTGCTTAGACCGGTAGAAGTCGGGTGATTGCCTGTCATCCGCGAGCTCTAGGGGATTACCTGGTTTTATGTGAAAGAAATGTCATGTGAGAATAACTAAGCGTGGAAATGAATGTGAGACCGGGCGGAAGCTTGCAGGGTTCTGGACTGTAGTGTCTTCCGTCTGTGTCGATTAAGGACCGTCCGATGTCGGGCCTCGGGTCATGTTGAACGCATGCCTCACATTTAGCTGGCCGAATAAAGTACCTTTCGACCGCGAAGCCGGGAGATTATTCGGGCCGAGTAGATTGCCCGCAACGCACTGTACCGGAGCAGTAGTGGCAGGAAACGGGGGCGCGATGATAAGGCCAAAGAGCAGTCGGGCGGCCCCCGGGTACATGTGGTTCCTGGCAAGCTCACGACTTTACCTGAATGGTTGACTCGGTGACCAATACCTCACTTTAGCGGGTGAGTGAGGTTTGTGTGAGGAATAAATTACCAGCTGGTCAATAATCGATTCGAATCGCCATCGTTCACTGGATAGTGAACACTTGACTTGAGTTACTTCATCGTAGTAATACTGATGAAACACTTGGATAGTTATGAGGAAATGACATGGTAACTATTGTTAATTATCAATGGTAATCCTTGCTTGCTTAATTATATGATTACTTTAGCATAAAGTGCAAACATAGTTGACAGGGGAATAAAGAATTAAAATATGACATGCTTTTGTAAATGATTTGGTAAGCTAAAAATGCTTTTCTTGCAAATGAGTCAGCTACCCCACCAAAAAGCCTATCATGATCCTTGGAGTCTTTTTGCTTTGGTTCTGTCGGGTAAGTCTAGCTGAGTACCTTCTCGTACTCAGGGCTTTGTTCCCACTTGTTGCAGATGGACAGATGTACTATGGTTATTGTATCAACTGTCTCTACCCTGCGATGGGCGAAGCCTAGGACCATGGGCAATGGTCACTCACTACTCCTCGCCTGATGCTTTTGTGGGAGATGATCGCGAGCTGGCACTTTATTTTGGAAAGTCGTGCGTGTGTGTGTGCGCTTTGAACTAATGCTTCCGCTACTTTATTCGAAACTGGTTTGTAATAACTATGTTTAAACTCCGATGTATTTTGTGCCGCAAACTACTGTGTAACTTATGAAGGTAATCGCTGAACTTATTACGATCTTGGCTGTGATGTGAAATGGTTTGAAATCCGTCGAGATTTCACGGACTACCGGGTTATACGGGCTTAAGTTTGGCAAATTGTCCGTTCGTTGGATGATTTTCTTACTTAATCTCGTATAATTGGGCGGTTCTGTTACAGCTGGTATCGGAGCATGGTTTAGCGTAATTACTGTTCATAAGTGTATTTAAACCAAAACCCTGTTTAAAAAGTGTGATTTTGAAGCTAAAAAGTGTGCCAGTGGTCATATCCTGTATGCCCAGTTAAGGACTCTAGGTGGCTATTTAAGTACTAACTTGGGGTTCTGCACCATATTTCTTTTTCGTTGCTCATACGGCGTGCTATTGTATGAGTGCCACTTAATTGAGTGGTAATGTATGGATCAGTTACCTCTACGCTTCGGTAAGTGTGAGTTGTGAGAGCATGATCGGATACACCGCCGATCTAGGGAAAAGTGCTTATATGATACTTGGATAATTACATGTTTTACACATGTTTTTATAAAAGTGTCGCATGTGTGGGTGTTCCGTCCGTTGAGGCGATGCCGTCAATAGGACGATGTGTTTGGGTAGTTACTACCGTTGTACACGCATCTGGGGATTCGTGTAAAGCGTGTAGGTAGATTTACTGCTTTCATGCATTCATGGGGGATGGGCTGAAATGAGTTTTCTGCAGGTACATAACAGCGTATCGTGTAGCCCGAATTAGTTACGTATATGAGAGATCGTTTGTATGCCACCGAATTTACCGTTAGATGCTTTTATTTCATAAGTTTGTGAGAACGTAAGACTCGTGCATGCATCATATTGTCTGCGCATTCCATTCATGGCATGCATTCCTCCCCTTATAAAAGGATTATCCCATTTTGATAAAAGTGACCTCAACTAAAATATGTTCTCACCGGGTAATTAAAACTTGTGCTACAGATGGCCCGCACGAAGCAGACTGTCCGCAAGTCCACTGGCGGAAGAGCACCCCGTCGTCAGCTAGCCCCGCGGGAGCACCGCAACACGGACACTTTTCTAAGCGAGTTTGGCATGCCCACCTTGCTTTGGAGAGTGCTTCATGATGTGGGGTACCCGGAGGGACAAGAGCCAGTTTACTCTTGGAGCGAGAGCCAGCTAGCTGAAGATGGACTTGCTGTTGTAGAGATCACCGTCCCTGCTCTTGGTGATGCGCCAGAATGGGATGGTTGGCATCTGGAGTTCGAAGGACGCACTCCAGTCGAGGGTGCAGAGGGCGCAGCTTTTCGCGTCATCCGAGACATCATGAGCAGATTTCCCAATGAGTTAGCAGCAGCTTTGGCCGGTACCTTCCCGAGAGATGATCCTCGCGATGCCGTTTGGGTACAGCCGCAAGGAAGTGCCCTGGTTAGAGGCCCCAGCGAAGGACGGGCTAGCGACAACCACACCATGAGTGCCATGTATGCAGCCATCAGAGCATACCAAGGTCTGGAGAATACCTATTGGACCTTGACTGGCCTACGCGGTGATGATCGGCTTGAAGCAAGAAAACAGAAGAAGAAGCAAACACGTGCCATAGCTAGCTTGCAGGAGCAGTTGGCTGATATGAGCTTGCAGCGGGACCGAGCTCTCGAGAGAGGCGAGAGTTCCATGCAGCAGGTACAGAGGCTGACTCAGGCCAACAGGAATGCAGATCGCCTGTTGGAGCAGCTAGTACAAGAAAGGAATGAAGCCTGGAACGAGAGAGACCTTCTGAGGCAGAGGGTCGAGGAGCTAGAAGAGTACAATGCCAACTTGCATGAAGAGTTCCATGCTCTCTATAACGGGATGGGCCCGTATGCTCCTCCGAACGCCGCTCAGATGGACCTCGACGACGACGCCGCTGCTGAAGGTAGCGATGGCGACGCCTCCGACATCGACGATGGCCCCGAGGAGTAGGATAGTGTCCTGCGTTAGTAGCTACGCTTGACGCGATGGCCTTCTTTTGGTTTCCATGTATCATGATGTATCCTGTTCGACCTTGAGACTGACAATCTTTGGAGTTTGGTTGTGTATGCGATACCCGAACGCATAAAAGTCCAGTGTGTGTATGCTGGCAACGTAGTTGTATGGAACGCGATGTTGCATTTGAAGTAACTTAATTGGTGCTGTTGTTTAATTGGAATGAAATTGTTGCGCCTCTGTTTTCTTGTATGACTTGTTCTCTCCAATGAATTCAGTGTGGCATAATTGTTCATTCGGACACAATTTTACAACTTCACTCAATTGTGCTTGTTGCTGAAATATGCAGATGGCCAACACTCGTCGTGCTACGTATGAAGCCGCTGAGACTGGTGGCAATGGTGCAGGAGCTGGTGGAAGTGGTGCCAACAATGTCAACCACCAGGAACCACGTCCAGAACCACAATTGCCCCCTCCTCCGCCGCTCACCGCAGAAATGTTCTTCACACAGTTTCTTGGGAGTCAACGCAGTACTGAACAGTCACAGAGGAATATGGAAGACTTTCTGCGTACCATCGCGGAAAATGTTCAAAGAGGAAATAACCAAGGTGGTGGCCATGGAGTGAACCAGTACAGCAGTTTCAAGGATTTCATGGATACTAGGCCACCTATTTTCAAAGAAGCAGCAGAGCCACTTGATGCCGAAGAATGGATTAACACTATGGAAGATAAGTTCCGTGTGTTGAGACTGACAGATGTTCTGAAAACAGAGTATGCTGCCCATCAGTTACAAGGACCAGCAGGAATGTGGTGGAAGCATCACCGCACCACTTTTCCTCCTAATGCTCAGATCTCTTGGAGGGATTTAACTGAAGCTTTTAAGGGAGTTTATATTCCCCCAGGCTTGGTTGAGATGAAGCTTGGAGAGTTCTTAGCCTTGAATCAGGGTACCAAGACGGTGACACAGTATCTGCATGCCTTTAATAATTTGTGTCGCTATGCTCCAGACATGGTTGACACAGATGCAAAGAAGATTGCTAGTTTCAAGAGAGGGTTGAGTCCGAAGATGATGAAGCATGTGGGTACCAATACCCGCAACAGATTCAACGACTTTATCAGTGACTGTTTGAAGCAAGAGAAGAACAATAACGCTTACACCGCATCCAAGAATCGCAAGAGAGTGTTCGAGTCAGGACCATCCCAGTCCAGAGTTGTCCCTGCCAATCGTTCATCTTATCGTTCGTCCGCACCTGGTGCGAGGTTCAGGCCGCCACAGCATAAAACCCAGAACTACAAGGGGCCACAGAAACCGTACAAGATGGCAGTGCCGCCAACAAAGACCAACGCAGCTGCAGAACAGAGCAATTCCAAGGGAACTATAGGGTCTGCTGGTACAGTGAAAGGGCCCTGCTACAACTGTGGTCAGCCAGGCCACTTTTCCAAGTTCTGCCCTTATCCGCCTAAAAAGAAGCAACAGACTTACACTGCTCGTGTGCACCACACCACCATTGATGAGGTTCCTGAGGGAGAGCCCGTAACTGCTGGTAAGTTTCTTGTGAACCATCACCCTGCAGTTGTTCTTTTTGATTCTGGATCCTCGCATTCTTTTATGAGTCAAGCATTTGCACGGAAGCATGAACAACTATGCACAGAATTGAGTTATGGTTATCGCATAAGTTCAGCAGGAGCTGATGTGTTAACCAATAAGATGGTTAGAGGGGCAACCCTTGAGTTAGGTAGTCGGAAGTTTCGAGTGAACCTGGTAGTTATGCCTGGACTAGTTTTGGATGTAATAATAGGAATGAACTGGATGAAAGACTGGGAAGCAGTCATAGATACAAGCAGTCGGATGCTTACCCTTAAAGATCCCCAGGCAGAGGGTACTTTTCAGGTACCATTGCCTAAAAGAACAGATCTTGTGAGTGTGACCTGTGCCATGGAAGTTGCTCCTATCCATCAGATCCCAGTAGTATGTGAGTTCCCGGATGTGTTTCCAGACGAGTTGCCTGGCCTTCCTCCAGATAGAGATGTTGAGTTTGGAATCGAGTTGATCCCTGGGACAGCTCCAATTTCGAGGAGACCTTATCGAATGCCTCCGGATGAGTTAGCTGAGTTGAAGAAACAGTTGGAAGAGTTATTAAAAAAGGGGTTTATTCGCCCAAGTAAGTCTGAATGGGGATGTCCTGCCTTGTTTGTAAAGAAAAAGAAAGAGGGTACTCTCAGGATGTGTGTGGATTATCGACCTCTTAATGCTGTAACCATCAAGAATAAATATCCCTTGCCTCATATTGATGTTCTGTTTGATCAGTTAGCTAAAGCCAGAGTGTTCTCCAAGATAGACTTAAGGTCGGGATATCATCAGATAAAGATTAGACCTCAAGATGTTCCGAAAACCGCCTTTTCTACCAGATACGGGTTGTACGAGTATCTTGTTATGTCATTTGGACTAACAAATGCTCCTGCATATTTTATGTATCTGATGAATACGGTTTTCATGCCAGAGTTGGACAAGTTTGTAGTTGTCTTCATTGATGACATTCTAGTGTACTCTGAAAACGAGAAAGATCATGAAGAGCATCTGAGAATTGTCTTGACCAGACTGAGAGATCATAAGTTATATGCTAAGTTCAGCAAATGTGAATTTTGGTTGAAGAAAGTTCCTTTCCTCGGTCATATCCTATCTGAGAATGGAGTTTCTGTAGATCCGAGTAAAGTGCAAGAGGTTATGGATTGGAAGACTCCAACCACAGTGTCAGAAGTCAGGAGTTTCCTAGGGTTAGCTGGTTACTATCGCCGTTTTATCCCAGACTTCTCGAAGATTGCCAAGCCGATGACGAGTCTGTTACAGAAAGATCACAAGTTTGTGTGGACAGAGGAGTGTGAGACAGCTTTCCATACCTTGCGGAAACTGTTGACCACTGCTCCAGTTCTTGCACAGCCCGACATCGAGAAACCTTTTGATGTGTTCTGTGACGCATCAAAAACAGGATTAGGGTGTGTGCTAATGCAAGAAGGAAGAGTCATTGCTTATGCCTCCCGGCAGTTGAGAAAACATGAAATCAATTATCCGACACATGATCTTGAGCTTGCCGCTGTGGTGCATGCCTTAAAGATTTGGAGACACTATCTACTGGGTAACGTGTGCAACATTTTCACCGATCATAAGAGTCTCAAGTACATTTTCACCCAACCAGAATTGAACATGAGACAGCGGAGATGGTTAGAGCTGATCAAAGACTATAACTTGAATGTACAGTATCACCCTGGGAAAGCCAATGTGGTAGCTGATGCTTTGAGTAGAAAATCACATTGTCTAAATGTGCAACCCCTACTGGAAGATGGTTTCGATCTAATGCACCCTGCCGTGCTACATAGTATTCAGGTCAGTTGTTCCTTGGAGAGTAAGATTATAGAAGGTCAGAAAGCAGACAAAGGGATATTCCACATCAAAAAGAAGATTCAAGAAGAACCCTCGAAACACTTCAGGGTGGATGAGCAGGATGTGTTGTGGTTCGATAACCGTCTTGTTGTCCCAAAGGATAGAGAGCTTAAGAATAAAATTATGGATGAAGCTCATCTCTCTAAGTTGTCTATTCATCCTGGCAGCAGCAAAATGTATCAAGAACTAAGACCTCGTTATTGGTGGACCAAGATGAAGAAGGAAATTGCAGCGTATGTAGCCAGATGTGACACATGTTGTAGAGTAAAAGCAACTCACATGAAGCCTGCCGGAATGTTACAACCTTTGTCAGTACCAAGTTGGAAGTGGGATGACATAAGTATGGATTTTATCACGGGTCTACCCACTACTCAAAAAGGTCACGATTCCATTTGGGTAATTGTGGATCGTCTTACTAAGACAGCCCACTTTCTGCCTGTCAAAACGGAATATAGACCACCTCAATATGCTGAGAAGTATATTGCAGAGATTGTGAGGTTGCATGGCATACCAAAGACTATAGTGTCTGACAGAGAGTCACAGTTCACTGCTCACTTTTGGGAGCATTTGCACAAAGGTTTGGGGACTAGTCTGATTCGTAGCACTGCCTATCATCCTCAAACCGATGGTCAGACTGAGAGAGTTAATGCTGTTCTAGAAGATATGTTAAGAGCTTGTGTGTTGTCTTCCAGAGGTTCATGGGAGTCATGGTTACCATTAGCAGAGTTCTCATACAATAACAGCTATCAAGAGAGTATCAAGATGGCACCTTTTGAGGCTCTGTATGGCCGAAAGTGTAGAACACCGTTAAACTGGATTGAGCCAGGAGAAAGAAGGTATTATGGTATTGACTTCGTAGAGGAAGCCGAAAGGAAAGTTCATATCATCCAGCAGAATATGAGAGCAGCTCAGTCACGTCAGAAAAGTTATGCAGATAAGAGAAGGAGACCGCTTGTGTTCGAAGTTGGTGACTATGTTTATCTAAAAGTTACGCCAATGAAAAAGAAAAGGTTTGGTGTGCGCAGAAAGCTGGCCGCCAGATTTGTGGGACCTTACAAAATCCTGGAACGGAAGGGTCCTGTGGCTTACAAATTGGAGTTATCAGAGTCAATGGGTGCTATATTCCCAGTTTTTCATGTATCACATCTCAAGAAATGTTTGCGCGTTCCAGAGGAAAAGATTGAACCTCGAGGCATAAAACTGAAGTCAGATCTGGTGTATCGTGAGCAGCCAGTTCGAGTTTTGGATACCAAGGAAAGGGCTACTCGAAACAGTGTGGTGAAAACATATAAGATACAATGGAGTCATCACGATGAAGGGGATGCATCTTGGGAAACGGGTGAATACTTAAAGAATGCCTACGAAGATTTTTATAATAAATGGTTCGTAACCCAAATCTCGGGACGAGATTTTTATAAGGGGGGAAGGTTGTAACACTCCGGTGTTATGCAATACATTTTGCATGGCAATCATATTGCACCGCATTCATAACATCATGATCATGTGTGACAATTTATAGTTTGATTTATACAAAAGCTTGAAATTAACGTATGTGATAAATTATATTAATATGATAATCACATTACACCAAAAACCTTGCAACCATAAATTCTACATCACTTGGAACCTTAGTTCAAATTTTGGAGCTCAAATTTTGTCAAAAACTTGTTCAAAAATAATTATGAAAAATATTCAAAACTATCCCTTATTTTAGCTTTTATTCTGCCATTCAAAATCTATCAAGAATTTTCAGTTGGCCCTTTAATCAAAGTTGTAGAGAATTTAATTTTGAGCAACTTTTATTTTTGGGCCAAGTCCATAAAATGTCTTCTTCTTGTTCAAAATGTAGTTTGAAGTTTGAAACGCATTTGAAATTGAATTTAGAAAATTGGAAAAAATGAAATTTGCCTTAACAGGCCGCAGCCTCCTTTCTCGACCCGTTCGCGAGGCAGCCCAGCCCAGCCGCCCGCGCGCTCGCCCGCTCGCCCGCGCGTCGTGGCCGCTCGCCAGCGCACGCCGCGACACGCGCGCGCTCGCGCAGACGCCGCGCGCCCCGTGGCCGGCATGCGCCGCTCGCCGTCGCCATCTGGCCGCCGGTGGCCCCCGCAGCGCGCGCCTCGGTCTTCTAAGCCGCCCGCGCTCCGCACCCGCTCTCCCATTCCCAGTTTCCTCGCCCCGGCCCTCCTCCGCTCTCTGCTCCGCGAGCGCCGCCCGCGCAAGCACCGCCACCGCCGCACCCGCCGGCCAAATTGGCCGCCGGTGAGCCGCCATTGCCCGCCTTCTCGCGCACCCGACTTCGCCTCTTTCTCCGACAGCTCGTGCGCACCTTGTCGCCATCTTCCGAGCCCAGCAGGTGGGGATTCCGTGCCTTCGCCGTCGGCGGCCATGGCGCCACCGCGCGCGGCCTCCCGCCGAGGCGGCTCCCCGCTACCCCTCTCACCTCCCTAGCTCCAAAAACGGATTCGCCCCTTCGTCGCGGTTCTCATGCGCTCCTTGCTCCGTCCGCTCGCGACCGGAGAGGGCCGCGCTCGACCGCGCGAGGCCAGGCCGGCCTTGGGCCGAAGCCCGAGCCGGGCCGGCTCGCTCTTCGCTCCCCGCGCGCGTGAGCAGGCCGCGAACCGCCGTGGGCCGACTGTTTATCTCGGGCCGGCCGAATCCCTTTATCAGAAAAACAAATTTCTATTTCTTTTATTATTCTTGATGAAAAACACTTTGGAAAATGTTTTCTTGGTCATTTTAGCTCCAAAATTGGTGAAATAAATTTCTAAGTACTCATTTGAATCAGATCTACAATATAAAAATGTTGCATGCCAATATTTCATTACTTTTCTGTAGTGTTTTATTTAATCCTTGAAATTGGTGTTTTCTTGAAAAATTGATAAGAAAATGTAGAAAAATCAGAAAAATGTGGTTCCAAGTTTATTAATCCTGTTGTGCCATGTACTTGCTAGGGTAATTTTATTTCATGGTTGTTCTGTAGAAAAATGTATAGTTGCAGTTCAAATGCTTTTTATTACCAATATTTGTTATTTTTGTTATTTAAATAAATTTGAATAAAACATGCAAGTGATAATTTTTCTATAGTGTTTGTTTAGGTAATAGATGGTAGAAAAATTCCTAAATCTGTTGTTTGATACTTTTCATAATGTAAAGAATTTTAAATATCTATTTTAGGCCCTAGTTTGTTATTTTTGTGTAGGCAGTTCTAGTTATCCAAATGCAGTAAAATTTTTGTGACAATCTATTCTTGATATTAGTAATCCACTGTAATTTTATAAGGTTTTTCTGAGCTACTAAAATATGTGTTGCTGTTCAACCTTAGGACTAATTAGGGTTTCTATTTATTCTTAATGCAAAGTTAGTTAGAAAATATACTTTGGTGTATCTTTGAAGCACCTTGATAGTCAAGTACTCTCGCATGGTAGAAACTAGTGTTGGTAGTTTCCGAGTACATGTTCTTGGATGACGTAGACTACCTTGTAGAAGAGTCATAAGTTCCACATAATCCGATGACGTAATACATTCATTACATCGCATGCATTCCGCATCATCATCATCTCATGTCACCTCTGCAATGCACCTATGCATGTTGCACTCATACTTCTGCATCATACAGGATCGCAGGAGGTGGTTCCGACAGTTGTTCCCGAGGACGCAGAGGAGCAGCTCGAAGTGACGGAGCCGGAACCAGCAGAAGCAGAAGAGGAGTCCGGTGAAGAGCTTCCGGAGTGCCCTGACCATCGTCCCAGTACCTTCGAGCGAGGCAAGCCCCGGAGCATTTCTCCCCCGGTTTGCAAATAAATATTTATTAATTTTACTTAATTTGATGCATTAAGTTTAGGAGTTGTTTGCAAACGTTGCTGCATTATACCTTGTTTCACATTGTTCTACCCGATCCTTGTCACCCTGGTATCCACGGTCAATACTTGCTTAGCTTGCTTAGACCGGTAGAAGTCGGGTGATTGCCTGTCATCCGCGAGCTCTAGGGGATTACCTGGTTTTATGTGAAAGAAATGTCATGTGAGAATAACTAAGCGTGGAAATGAATGTGAGACCGGGCGGAAGCTTGCAGGGTTCTGGACTGTAGTGTCTTCCGTCTGTGTCGATTAAGGACCGTCCGATGTCGGGCCTCGGGTCATGTTGAACGCATGCCTCACATTTAGCTGGCCGAATAAAGTACCTTTCGACCGCGAAGCCGGGAGATTATTCGGGCCGAGTAGATTGCCCGCAACGCACTGTACCGGAGCAGTAGTGGCAGGAAACGGGGGCGCGATGATAAGGCCAAAGAGCAGTCGGGCGGCCCCCGGGTACATGTGGTTCCTGGCAAGCTCGCGACTTTACCTGAATGGTTGACTCGGTGACCAATACCTCACTTTAGCGGGTGAGTGAGGTTTGTGTGAGGAATAAATTACCAGCTGGTCAATAATCGATTCGAATCGCCATCGTTCACTGGATAGTGAACACTTGACTTGAGTTACTTCATCGTAGTAATACTGATGAAACACTTGGATAGTTATGAGGAAATGACATGGTAACTATTGTTAATTATCAATGGTAATCCTTGCTTGCTTAATTATATGATTACTTTAGCATAAAGTGCAAACATAGTTGACAGGGGAATAAAGAATTAAAATATGACATGCTTTTGTAAATGATTTGGTAAGCTAAAAATGCTTTTCTTGCAAATGAGTCAGCTACCCCACCAAAAAGCCTATCATGATCCTTGGAGTCTTTTTGCTTTGGTTCTGTCGGGTAAGTCTAGCTGAGTACCTTCTCGTACTCAGGGCTTTGTTCCCACTTGTTGCAGATGGACAGATGTACTATGGTTATTGTATCAACTGTCTCTACCCTGCGATGGGCGAAGCCTAGGACCATGGGCAATGGTCACTCACTACTCCTCGCCTGATGCTTTTGTGGGAGATGATCGCGAGCTGGCACTTTATTTTGGAAAGTCGTGCGTGTGTGTGTGCGCTTTGAACTAATGCTTCCGCTACTTTATTCGAAACTGGTTTGTAATAACTATGTTTAAACTCTGATGTATTTTGTGCCGCAAACTACTGTGTAACTTATGAAGGTAATCGCTGAACTTATTACGATCTTGGCTGTGATGTGAAATGGTTTGAAATCCGTCGAGATTTCACGGACTACCGGGTTATACGGGCTTAAGTTTGGCAAATTGTCCGTTCGTTGGATGATTTTCTTACTTAATCTCGTATAATTGGGCGGTTCTGTTACACCGGCAAGGCCCCACCCTAGCGTGGCCGTGCCCGGCAAGCCTCCTCCCCTGCGTGGCCGCGAGCTCCCTCCCCTGCACATACCGGAAGAAGAAGAGGAAGAGGCTGACGAGCGGGGTCCGCTCGTCAATGAGAGTAGCGTTTAAAAAGCCACAGCTGTTGAACCAAAGGGGCTTTTGACTCCCTCACAGCTACTTTTCCGAAGCTACTTTTCAGAAAACCACAGCTCACAGCTGCTTTTCCAAAAGTCAAAGCCCAACCAAACACACCTTTAATCATTAAGGTAATAAAAGGTTATACCAAGCGAGGAGGATGGCGTCTTTGAAAGATTCAAGCCCAGAACCAAGTGAGGAAAGGGTGAATTAATCTAACAGCGGGACAGGTGGGGCTTGAGCACCCCCCCTTCCTCCTAACCGCCTCTTGCACAATAGAGCCCCCTTGAGCCCCTCAATTTTTTGAAAGAAGAAGGGAAGAAACAGCAGGAAGAAGCAAGTGACTCCTTGCATTCTATGTTGCATCCGCCGATGAAGCCAGGTGTGGCAACAACCAGCTTGAGAGGGCAAAACAGTAGGAAGAAAGATAGGAGAGAGCCAAGATGACACTGGAGATGGATCCCACTCCCTCGCCACTAATTGTCCACTTGGGAACCACAAGGTGTGGCTCAAAGTCGGGTTGGAGGGCTATTTTATGACACACTGGAAAAAAATGCAAACATTGGTAAAGAGTTGTTGGACTTAGAATTTTCACCTTTGCTCCAAAACCAATTTTAGGGAACAATTTTACCAAATCTTTGGAGAAGCTCTCAGCACATCATGAATGCCTTCATGGGTGAGTGTGCATGCGTGCATGGCCACTATAGTTGTCAAAAACAAATAGAAACCAGAGGAAGAGAAACGGGCCGCGTGGTTCAGGCTGTAGCTTTTCCATCAGTGAGCCAATTTACGGCGGGCCTGCCCCTAGCATAATTGGGCCAATGGGCCGTCACCCACAGCAGATTCAGCGTCCAGCCAGTTCTAGTAGCCCTTCTAGAACTCTCTCCCTTCCGGTTCCTTCCACTCCACCGTTGGCTGCTCGACACGGCCACACGGATCCGTTTTCCCTTCCCCACCTCCCCGCCCCGCCCCGCCCCGCCGCGTCGTTCGCCTCCCCTTCTCCCAATCGGAGCCTCGATCGCATCCGCCATATCCAGACCTCGACAGCTACCGTCTGGTCCGGTCCGATCCGACAGATCCCTTCGAACGCCGCGCGTCCCCCGCGATTTCAGGTCTGGTGCTTTGATTATTTCCCCCGGCCCCGCCTATGCGATTTGCGCCCCCCTGATTTCGGTTTCGGCTGCTTGTTCGTCCAAGTCTCAGTGATCTGTGCGACGTTTTTTAAGTAAGGCATCATCCGTTTCGAGTCCGGTGTAGGATCCATTTTGATTTTGTTTTCCGGGTTGGAAAACTAATTGTGTACGGCTAGTGCTGTCCTGCGGGAAGAAGAGGTTGATCATGATACTCCTACGCCCTTGTCGAGTGATGCCTGAGGCACATGCTGTGATTTGCTATGATGTCTCGGTGATTACACTGCTGGTAGTAGACTAGTAGTACATGTCGGAAGAATTACTTTATTTATGCTGGGTCCTAGGGTGGCCGACGACGATGTTGAATGCGTAGGAAATTATGTGTCTCATTTCTGCATTTCACTAGGAATAGTTTCGCCTGTTCATCTTAGCTGGTGTATTGGAATTTTGATGGTGGGGGAGAAAGCCTATGTAATTGATCATTAAACATTGATGAACAGTACTAAAATTACTGGGTAGACAATGAAAATTACGTGGCTGGGGGACCATATCCCAGCTTTCTATTAATTGAGCTCCGCCTCTGGCAGTAGGTCTGCTTCCTCGAAATGGATAGCTGTCACACTTAGGCTTCTTTCATTACTGGTTCACTGCAGATGAGATATTGTAGAGCTAATTTCATTGCTGTCGATGAGTTTTGGGCGCCATGTTTGATCATCTAATTGATGAAGGTTTGGTCTTGGGACAGGGAGTGTCTACTCCACTTGATTGGGTCATGTTGCAGTTTCAGTTATTCCATTATGCTTTGCTGTTTATATTTACCTATGGACCATGCTGCCACTTGTTCATGTGAATTGATGATTTTTTAGCTCAGGCTGGAGTTATGTGACTGTCTTACTATCTACTCGACACAATCATTTAATACATTTTGCCTGTATGTTGAACCAGGTAAGGTGTTGTAACAGAAGATGCAAGGGGGAAGAGGTGGAAGGCAGGGCTTGTTCGGGTTCGGGGACCCTTTTGTTGGTTTCGGCAGCTTTGGACAGCCAGGGAGCCTTATGCCCGATTTCTTTGGTGGCGCAAATCCCTTTGACGACCCTTTCTTCACAAACCCCTTTGGTAGCATGATGCAACCTAGTTTCCCAACCCCTTTCAGCAGCATGATGCAACCTAGCTTCATGAACCCCTTTGGTAGCATGATGCAACCTAGCTTGCTTGGACCAAGTATGTTTGCACCCCATGGCGATCTCAATGGAGGCATATTTGGAAGCCAGACACATCTCAGTCAAGGCATGAGCAATGCCAGTGGTTTCATTCAGCAGGCCCCTGAACCAAGCAGGCCTAAAGGGCCAATTATCAAGGAGTTGTCTTCAGATGACGAGGATGGTGCAGACAATGATAAAGAAGATGAGAAGAAGAATGGTAACTTTAGGAAGCATCCAAGGGAAAGCAAAGAGCCGTATGTGGAGGACCCGGATGAAGAAGTAGGTCAGTTCATTTACCTTCTTGGGCAGGTTACTGTTCACTGTTCGAATTTGCATTATGCAATCATTTGAATTTACATTGCCTGATCCTGTCTTGTGCCTTATACCACATTTCTGTCCTTTTGTAACTAAAGGGGCTGACCCAGTGCCGGAGGCTCCCACACGAGTGGGGTCTGGGGAAGGGAAAAACCGAGGCAAGCCTTCCCCCCGCAAAATCTGCGGAGAGGCTGTCCTTTTGTAACTGAGGGACTGAAATACTTTCTGGCAATTCTTGGGGACATTCAGTAAATAAACATTTTTTGGATTCAGCAAATATACATGGACCTACAACAACAACAACAACAACATAGCCTTTTGTCCCAAGCAAGTTGGGGTAGGCTAGAGATGAAACCCAAAAGAGACACAAATATACATGGACCTCATACAATGTAAATAACTAATCAACTTCACGATCATCAGAAAACCTCTTGTACCACATAGTTTCAATATTATCTCATCTCATCTCATGGTATTGCTAGGCAGCCTACTCAATTGATATTTAGCCTTTTAGGTGACAGGTTATCGTTGAACTGCTATTTTATTCTGTTTAGCAGAGTATCTTTTTAGAATATTCCCTTAGTTTATTTATGTTGTAAAGAATTGACATTACAAGTGGAGGCTACTAATGCATACACATTTTTTAGCAGATAATAAAAGACCTAAGCATGGACAATTTGGGAGGGAGTTCAGCAGAGCTAGCACATCACGTCCACAGCCTCAGACATTTATGTTTCAGAGTTCAACTGTTACATATGGTGGTCCAAATGGAGCCTGTTATACATCTTCAACGACTAGGAGGACTGGTGCAGATGGAGTAAGTTTATCTCATGAGTGCTGTTTTCTTCATCTGTATATTTGTAGGGTCCAAAGTTATAGTGTTAATTATTTGTTAATGCGTTAGATTACACTGGAAGAAAGTAAGGAGGCTGACACAACTACTGGTAAAGCATCTCACAGGATTTCACGTGGCATTGCCAGTAAGGTATTATTGATATTCCTCACAGATCTCTTACTTTCTCTCATCCAATCACACTGATGTTGTGATTGGAGCTACTTACTATCTGTTGTTGGCACGTTGCAGGGTCACTCGCTAACAAGAAATCTTAATTCTGATGGACGTGTGAACACCCTTCAAACTTTACACAACTTGAATGAAGGTTTAGTGTTCTTTTTTTTTTTTGGTGCCTTATTGTTTTCCTTCCAAACTGATTCTGACGCCATTTTCCCTTTTTCCATTCAGATGAGCTTGCTGGGTTTGAGGAATCATGGCAAAGAAATGCCAGGGAGAATATACCTGGCTGGGATCCTAGGATGAACATGCTTGGCAACGGTATAGCCTACAGCGCCCCCACCCTCTCTTTCTCTCACGCATGCACTCAGACATTTCTTTTTTGCCTGATCATATAGAAGAGAAGGATGGTATAGAGGCAGATTTCTTTTTGCGAAATCAAGGATTTGACCATAGTGTTTCTTTCTTTGTACTAGCGATGGTTTCTTGAGTTCTTTACACAACTGCTTTGCAACAGTAATCCAATCCCCTAGAGCAATGTCAACTACTGTAGATGGGGTATGAATATTGACTTATATATAGTGGTTTAGATATCCTGTGATAATGGTAATTTTTCTGAAGTGTAATAATCACTTACGAAGTTCTGTTGTAGATAAGACCTTTGGATTTTGACAAAAAAATAAATATTACGGTTATTAAGCAGAACCACAGAACATTGGGGAATGGATCACTTTGTATGCATTTTAACAAACAAATCTACAGCGTACATAGTATGTGATATAACAGTTAATCACAAATAACAACAGTTAACCACGGTAACAAGATCATGACACAAATCCCATGTAGTCAGCAGCACAAAGGTAGGAGGATGTGTTGTTTGACACCGCTGTCTCATTTGAGTGTGCCTTCAATTGGCTTTCAAGATCTTGGCCGATACTGATGTTGGTCACACTTCTCTTGTGTGCCGCTTGCTAATAATTTTGTTGTGATCACCTGATTTACTTATTCAAGCTTGATTCCTAGAGTTCTGAGATCTTACTCTTACTCATCAGTTGCAAATTATGCAGGAAATGTTCACTCTAACTTCCGAGATGTGAATCAAATGCCTGCACTTCCAGCTCCTGATCGATCTCGTGGCACAAATTCCTCATGGAACTTTCAGAATGGCTCTTCCATGGGTCGTGCACCCCGCACATGAGTTCCTCTGTAGCATATGCAGGATCACAGTGCTCAGTACCGGTGACTTCCACTATTTTGCAGAAAAATATTGCAACCCGAGAGCTCTTTGGAAAAACTACTGTAGCTCGTGACAGTTTTAGTAGTCGAGAGATTCAGTCTAGACAACTGAAAGTCAGAAGCTTTCCTTTAGTTTGAGCAGTTCTATCCTAGTGCTCCAATCACTGTAGTTTAGTGCTGCCTGAGATGCAATTAAAATCTGTTTCGATGGGGAGGATTATTTCTTGGGAACTTTACTGACTTTGGTGAAATGTGAAAAAAAAAGGAACCATCCCGGGTCTTATCCATCAGGTGTTGGTGATGTTACCAGTTAAACCTTCATGAATAACTCGTGTGCCTTATATGTTGCTGTGAGCCTCAGGGTCTGTATGTTTGTAGTTTTTCTTTCAAAAAAAATACATTCTAGCTGCCAATAAGCTACGCAAAGTACATTGATTACGGTTAACATCTAGAGAGAAGCAGCTAAACAAATAAAGTCGCATATTATATATAGTTGTGTCAAACGTGGCCGTCAGATTCAGGTGGCTTCTCCGCGCTCTTCTCCGGCGACCGGCTGATTTCGCCGGCGGCTGCCCTGGTCTGCTGCTGCACCACCAACGTTGACACCTGGCATCCGAAGTCCGTGGACGTGAGCAGGTCCCCGAGGACGCCGAGCTCCAGGTGCTCGCTCCAGTCCGATATGCCGACCGTCAGCGGTGACTTGGGGCCGTCCGCTCGCCGGCCGACGATCAGCAGGTCCGACGCCGGGCTGGACTTCCGGATGATGCCCACCATCTCGTCGGAGCCACAGACCAGGTTCTCGCTGTAGGCGACGCGGTGGTCGTCGACCCACCGGCTGACGTACTCCTGCAGCGCCTCCTCGTCGAGCCGGTCCTCCTCGGGGTCGCCGCCCTTGCGCCACTCCGGCGGCGGCAGGAAGCGAAAGACGGTGAGACCGATGGGTGCGTCCTCGGCCATGTACGTGGCGAGCGCGAGCGCCTCCCGGTCGTCCGGCCCGCCGAGGAAGTAGAGCGCGACGCGGTGAGGGAAGCCGTCGGTGGCGGCCCCGGCCGGCGCGACGGAGAGGCTGCCCCGGTCGACGAGGATGGCGACGGAGCAGGGGGAGTAGTTGAGCACGTTGACGTTGGCGGCCTGGACGGATCCGGCGCTGGCCGTGGTGTTCTCGACGGAGCCGTCGATGGCGAGGCGCTGGTGGAAGGGCACGACGATGAGCATGGCGCGCTTCTCGAGCGCGACGGCGCAGACGTCGTCGTGCATGGTGGCGTAGGGCGCGATGCAGACGTAAGGGAACAGCGACGCGGACCCCACGGGGCGCTGCTGCACGAAGTACTGGAACGCGTTGACGATGCGCTCCGAGTCGGTGCCGCCCGACGGCACGCAGTTGCGGTCGCCGTGCTTGAATGCGCGGAGCACGGAGCTGGTGAGCCCCACGAGCGGCGCGAGGTGGAGGAGGTAGACGGCGACGGGCGACACGGGCGACGCGCTGGCGGCGTCCAGCAGCGCCAGCATGGGCGCCACGTCCGCCTGCGAGTGCACGCACGCCAGCACCCGCAGCTCGTCGCCCAGCTTCTTGTGCTGCACCGTGCGGCGGCGGTACGCCACGTACTTCTCCTCCGGGTGGTACATGTGCTTGACCACCGACGCCGTGGCGGCGCCCAGCAGCACCACGTTGAGCATGAACGCGGCGTACACCTGCTCGTCGAAGACGTCCGAGTCGACGAACGCCGAGGCGTAGGCGACCTCGGTGATGCCCTTGAAGTTCATCATGAGTCCCAGGATGAAGGCCTCCCGGAGCGGCATCCCGCAGTAGAGGCAAGGCAGCATGCAGGACACCTGCTTGGCGGCAACGCCGACGACGAGGAAGAACTGGAGGAGGAGGCATATGGAGGCGTCGGCGATCTTGAAGACGTCCAGCCTCAGGCCGCCCTGCGCGAAGAGCAGCGGCATGAGCACCCCGGCGACGAGGCGGTCGAGGCGCTCCCCGAGGGTGACCCCGAGCGGGGCACCGCCGGGGAGCATGAGCCCCAGCATGAAGGGCCCGTAGGTGGCGTGCAGGCCTATGATCTCGCCGGCGAAGCTGCAGACGATGGTGATGAGCAGCACGGCGACGAGGCGCGCCTCGCAGAGGAGGCCGCCCTCGGGGACGTCGCGCATGAGGCGCAGGATGGCCGGGCGCGCCACGAAGGCCAGGAAGCCGATGAAGATGGCGGAGGTGACGAGCGACAGGAAGCCGATCCGCTGGACCTTCTCCGATGGGCTGGACGCGAGGAGGTAGGACGTGATGCCCGCGATGGAGAAGGTGTTGGCGAAGTCGCCGATGAGCGCGGCGGACATGGCGAGGCGCCCCAGCTTGGAGGAGAGAAGGTTGAGGTCGCCCAGCGTGGTGCAGACGACGATGAAGGCCGAGAGCGACCACCACACGTTGAGGTTGGTGAGCATGAAGTTGGCCTTCCACGGCGCCGGCACGCGCGCCCTGACCGCGGCGGCGGCGGCGTACATGGCCAGGTGCGGCCCGACGGTGCCGAAGAAGGCGATGGCCACGGCCTTCTTCCCGGACTTGACGATCATGCCCAGGTCCGTCTTCACGCCGATGACGAAGATGTGCAGCACGAAGGCGTACGCGCCCACCGTGTTGAGCTGCACCCACCCCTCCGGCGTGGCGAAGAGCTCGCTGGCGTGCGGGAGCACCTGGCCGAGGAGCGACGGCCCGAGCAGCGCGCCGGCCTGTTGTGTGCACACGCTGCAATTAGCGCGCCGGCCGTGTACTACATACAGCATTTGTCACGCATGCATGATGCATCATGCAACGCAAGTACTCCTACGTACCACGATCTGGGAGATGACGAGGGGCACGTTGGCGCGGCTGAGCAGGGCGTGCACGCCACGGGAGAGCGCGAAGACGGCGCAGACATGGTAGAGGAGGAGCGGGAAGTAGAACTTGAGCGGGTCGTCGCCGGCGAAGACGCCGGCGGAGGTGGCGACGGAGTTGGGCGGGAAGCAGAAGCGGCTCTTGTTGACGGTGACCTCCCCTTGCAGGTGCGGCGCCTCACGCGACATGGGCGGCCGGGCCGGGGCTCGGGGCTCGGGCTTAGGGAGGATGAATGCAGGGGAGGATGGGGCGCCAGGAACAATGGGGAAGAATTTTCCATGGCGCGCCGCGAACGCATGCAATACAGAGATGAGATGGTGCGCGCGCCAAGGACAACGACTAGCACGGCACCGGGACGACGCATGGCATGCTTAAGCGATAAACGTGGACCGCCGGCCACACCTTGTATTGTACGGTGTACGAGTTTTGGCTTGCTAAAATTTAGACACCTCAATTTTAGCTTCATTTCAGGCAACAATTATTGCATATATTTATGTTAAATAATTATAGCATTAGTTTTTGCAATTTCTGTAGATATAATCTGCAATTTTTTTATTCGAGAATAAAAAAACATAAAACCACAAACTAAACAAAATTTAATATGTATTGCTACAGTAACAATTATTTTATAGTCGGACAATAAACAAAATTTTGATATATTACAACATATAGACAATTAATAAATCACAAGAGGACAGATCACCTACCGGCTAAACGGTTGAGACATGAAAGGCTGAGACATAGGCCCCATTTGGTACAGATTCGACGGCATTGTCATTGTAGCAGTACTGTTTTGTCACTGTTTATCGAATCTGTTTTTCTCTCTCCTCCTCTCACAGAGCCGGTGAAGCCAGTTTTTCTAACTTCACCGGCTTCGGCTACAGTGCCCCCTCTGACGCGCAACAGTAGCCAGAGCTAGAGCACAGGAATCTATACCAAACGAGCCCATACTCGGCAAGGAACACGCAGGCGCAGATGGTGACGAACAAAAGAGTCGAGGAATGGGTCTTCACTCTCCATTGGCCACTGCACCTAGCTACATCGCCTGGCACGACTGATAGATAGGAATTATCTTTATTTATTTATGTTTGCATGTCATACATCATGTCACTTCCAAATTACTCCTAACTCAGTATCGTCTGGCTCATTTGGCATAGCTTCTCCGCGACTACGCTAGCTTCAAGAGTTGTTTGAACCTTTTATGTCAAATCAGGTAAAATAAAACAGCTTCACAAATGAAGCTCTTGAAAACGTACTCTCAGAAGGTGTGTGGACGGTGGTTTCTTACAGCTCAAACTCACACCAGTAGGGACAATGATGCACAAGCGTGCGGGCTCAGCCACTGGAGCACACGACTGTTGGGGGCGCAAGCGTGGCTAGGAGGCACAGGGCATCTAGGCATGGCCGCCGAGGCTCATGAGCGCTGCCGTCACATTCCACCCCCAAACCAAGCCAGAGTGATAGAAGTCGCTACCGACCGCTGCACTTTGGGGAACAAGAACGACATGCCAATACCAGAGCCTACAACTGGGCGTCTAGGCCTGATTGCTCTCTATTGGAGTTGTTTGCCTGTGGATGCGACACCTATGGCTAAGGGTTTATTTGGATGGATTTTTGCCAAGTGCTTCTGCTTCTAAAAAGTCAAAAGCCAACAAACCTAAAGCTGCCTTTTCAGAAGCAACTATTTTTTCTGTAGTATAGTTTTGGGAGCAGCTTAGAACCTGCTTTTGTTTTTTTCGAAATGGGTGGAAATAAAGAGTTCTGTCATATTAATGGATAGAGAGAGGAGATAAGTTTTATACTTATTCTAACCAAACAGCTTACAGTTTTTCACATCACATAGCTTACAACAACTTTTCCACAACTCACACTTCACAACAACTTTTCACAGCTCAAAGACTCTAACTCTGCTAGGATGAAATGATGCAATTACGTACTCAGTGGTCTTTTGCATTTAGAAAGAATGCCCACATGGTGTTATTGTCAAACACTAATTGACAGTGGCGGAACTAGGACTTCTGATTAAGGGGGGCCGAGCAATACAATGACACCTTATAAATGTAATAAATATATACATCATGTATGTCTCACTAGCTTTTTCAATTCTTTTACATATGTATTTAGTATTCATAACAAAAAATACACAATATTATCATAAAAAAATAGGTGAAATAATAATTTTTGTGGTTGTGTAATTGAAATATTTATAGGTACTAAAAACATTTTACTGTGTTTTGGGGGCCACGCGCCTGCTGGCCCCTGGTTCTGCTACTGCTAATTGAGTTTCCCATCTATATCTATATCACTTATAAAGTTAATCTCCACTACAAGTTCTATCTTAACATGCAAACCATCTACATAATGTTCCATTAATTATCCACATCATTTTCCACTAATAGTCATGTTTTTTCACTAACTTCCAACTTCTTAAGGGCTTGTTTAGATGCCCATGTATCTGGCTCAATCCATGTGAGTTGGGGTGGGTTGGTATGGAATTTAGTTTAGTTCAGATTCCACACCAATCCACCTGACACATATGGATTGAGGTTGATATATAGGTATCCAAACAAGGCCTAATGCAAGTTATCAATGTAATCTCCATTTAATTCTAATCTTTTCACAATATCCGCAGCAACGTGTAGGATATCTTTTTTAAAAAAAGAACGTGAAGGATATCTTCTAGTTTAATAAGAGTTTATGAGTTATGACCCAACATAAAATCTTAAAAGATTAGGCGACCTCTCTCTCTGTCGTTAGTTTATAGAAGACGACATTTTTTTAATTTTTTTAGAGGGGAACGTATTTTTTTAATGGGCCTCCATATGTCTTCCGTTAGAGAGAGAGAGTCCAGTCCAGCCCACTTCGATCAGACACGGCTTGTGGGCCTACCAGGAGTCCGGTCTCCCGAACTGCGCAACTGTTGCTCAAACACCAAGGCGGCAAGGGGAACGACGGCCGGCGTTTCGAAGTTCGAACTTAAACCGCCGTGGGATTCAGCCCTCGTCGGCCTTTAGTTGCTCTGCTCCCAAAAACTTTACGCCCAATCACATTGAATGTTTGAACACATATATGAAATATTAAATATAGACAAAAAAAATATCTAATTACACAGATTATGATAAATTTGCAAGATGAATTTTTTCAACCTAATTAATCTATGATTTGACAATGTCATGCTACAGTAAACATGTGCTAATGACGGATTAATTAGCCTTAGTAAATCCATCTCGTGTTTCCAGACGAGTTATGTAATTAATTTTTTATTATTATTATCTGAACACATTTTCCAACGTCTGATGAAACATCCAATGTGACACTCTAAAGTATCACCCCAGCAACTAACATCCCCTAAACAAGCCGTTAATAACAGGAGGCCAGGGAGGAGGATCATCAGTGCGTCAGTGGCGGCGGCAGGGTACGGACGGCCAAGCCGAGGCCTTGTTTAGATACCCAAATTCACTCCTAAATTCCACTATGCAAAAAGAAGATTCCCTATCACATCAAAATGTCGGCACATATATGGAGTACTAAATGTAGATGAAATTAAAAACTAATTGCACAATTTTGTTGTACTTTGCGAGACGAATATTTTAAGCCTAATTAATCAATATTTGGACAATTATTACCAAATAAAAACAAAATTACTACAGTGTGACGGGACATTTACTATGTAGAATTTGGTTCCCAAATTTGGGATCTAAACAAGGCCCGACATGTCCGGTCGGTCCTCTATTCCTGAATTCAAATCCGCCGTGGTGGACTGCTGGTGCGCGTTCGTATTCAATGCCGGGACCTGACCCGCCTCCCTCTGCCGGCCTCCACACGCTCGATCGAGTACACTGCTCCTGCCCCTCCATCACTCCTCGGGGAAGCTGGGAGGAGGAGCCTCTGCTCTGCTCTGCTCTGCTCTGCTTGCTCAGACGACCTGCAGTGCATGGAATTCCATCCATTCCTCCAGCAAATGAGGACGGACCACCTGCCTGGCGGCAACGGCAGTGATGGACTCATGGCGCCACCAACCACCACGTCGCCACCTCCTAAATGCTCTGCACGCGCCAAGCATGCCCATCGCTCTCACGGCATTCATCAGCAACACAACACCAGTACGGCGACAAGGACAGACTGTCTCAAAGCTTTATTAGCTGTTTCATTCTCCAGGGTCAACACGACACTCCGCCGAGCCGGCGAGCCGGGTGGAGGTTTTAGCATGCGGGGTTTGTGGAATCCAGCAAAAAAGGATTTCGCCAAACCCATCCAAAATTCATATCGAACGAGTTTCGTCTAAAAAGACTGAGGGCCTGTTTAGATCCAAGAAATTTTGCAAAATTTTTCAGATTCCCCGTCACATCGAATCTTTAAAGACATACATGAAGCATTAAATATAGATAAAAAATAAAACTAATTACACAGTTTAGACGAAATGGACGAGACGAATCTTTTAAGCCTAATTAGACCATGATTAGACAATATTTGCCAAATAACAACGAAAACGTTACAGTAGCGTTTTGCCAAAAATTTTGGCATCCAAACGGTGCCTGATTAATGGTATCGTATGAAACTCGTCATGGTTTTTTTTATCATATTTCTACATTTCAAACAGATCCTCGATCAAAGGGTACATTGCCAGACAAAGTACAACATCTGTGCCATGATGCAGGCAGTAGTTAACTAACTACTTCTACCGGCAAAACAAGAACTCGCCACAACGGAGATGATGCATCACAATCACACCAGCTTACTACTACAACCGAGCTCCCGAGGAAGAAGCCGGGGGCAGCTCAGCTCAAACAAGAAACAATGGCGGCTACCAAGCTAGTAGCCGACCACTAGCTGTTAACTAGCACGACACAATGACGAAGCAGTCAAGTCACCACGCCGGCCAGCGCAGCCAGCGAGCTCCGTCCCATCGCACGCGGCCCCCGGCCGCCCATCACTGGCTGGTGCCGAGCTGCTGCAGCACGGCGGCCATGGCGGGGCGCTGCGCGGGCGCATCGGCGGTGCACAGCAGCGCGACGCCGGCGAGCTTGGCGGCCTCGGGCCGCGAGAACCGCCCGCACAGTCGCGGGTCCACGAGGTCGTCCAACCGCCCGCCGCCCGATGACGACTCCGCTGCCGCCGTGCCACCGCACCCCTGTCGGAGGTGCGGCGACACGGCGCGCCGCCCGGACAGCACCTGCAGCACCACTACGCCGAACGCGTACACGTCGCTCTTGTCCGTGAACCGCCCCGTCGTCGTGTACTCCGGCGCCAGGTACCCCATCGCCGCGCTGTCCTTGAGCGTCGAGAACACCACGTCGTCGGCCAGCAGCTTGTGCAGGCCCGCGCCGGAGAGGCGTGGCGTGTAGAGGTGGTCGATCAGGACCTTGTCTGCGGAGATGCTCTGGTGCACGAGCGAGGGCTTGTTTGGCTTGTTGCTGTGGAGGTACTCGATGCCTGAAAAAAAAAATTCAAGATTCACCGCTCAAATTAGTGCAAAACTGAAACTCCCATGAACCTTTCAAACTTCACTGATGTGAAATACCAAAACCAGAGTCTGTCTATGTCAGCAGAAAATAAAATGCAAGTTCTGAACATACATACCCTTGGCAATGCCTTTGATGATGGAGACCCGTGTAGGCCAGTCGAGGACAGCGGCATCCGCATCGCCTTCCTTGGCGTCAAGATACCGAGAAAGGCTCCCATTGGCCATGAACTCATAGACGAGGAAGCATTCCCCCCTTGCCCGGGACCGGCAGAAGCCCCTCAGGCCGACAAGGTTCTCATGCCGCAGCGATGTCAGCATACGGAGGCCTTTCAGGAAGTCGGCTTCCTCCGACTTGCAGCTGCTCTTGTTGATGCTCTTGACTGCAACAGCCGAGCCATCTCGCATGATCCCCTTATACGTCGCGGCGAAATTGCTCTTGCCGAGCAAGTTCACGTCCGAGAAGTACTGTGTGGCGCACTCCACCTCCTCGAGGTTGAACCTCACGCTTGGGGAGCCCTCTGACGACAGCCTCACTCCATGCTGCGACCCCTCAGATGAGGTATCCCAGCCACTGGAGTACTCGACGTTGATCAGCGAGGACGCGCTTCTCTGGCATGTTTCCTTTGACTGGTCCAGGCTAGGCTGGCCTTCCAAATGCTCAACAGAACTGCCAACCTTCTGCTTCTGGCGACGGTGCCATGAGAATACAGACAGGCCACAGGCTGCTGCTCCTGCTACAATGATGACTGTTCCAGCAATGACAGCCCCTGTAGACAGCGTCGAAGGTTTTGAGCAACCTCCATTGTCGCAATTTCTGTTGAGGTCGATTGTCTTTTGAATTTGTTGGGGCTTGACAGAGGTTGATTCAGGTTTACGGGGCATTTTTCCATCGTCATTGCCATCATTAGGACAAGCTTTCAGAGAACCAAATTGAGCTCCACATAGCTCTGAATTGTTCTCATACAGAAACCCCTCATTCAACTTCTTGAGACCTACATCATCAGATAACATTTTTTTTCCTGAGAACCAAGAAAGTGAGCAGTGGCATCAAGAAAGAAAACCATAGCTGAATCCTAATAATTACCAGAGGGAACACTTCCTGAAAGCGTGTTGTTCCGGAGGTCTAGCGTTTCAAGATGAGGGATCTCAGCAAGCTTGGCGGGGATTGAGCCGAAGAGTTGATTGGAGCTCAAATCTAGCCGTGTCAGTGCCGGCAAGTCCCCGAGGGATGCTGGAATTGCGCCAGTGAGCTGGTTGGACTGAAGGGCAAGAACAGTGAGCTTATTTAGTTGACCCAGCTGAGTTGGAATGCTCCCTGAGAGCTGGTTGTAGCCAAGCTGCAGTACTGCACAAGGGGGAAAAAACTTTTTAAGCTATCTGCCATTAGAGAAGGACAAGGACAATTATGGCCACAAACTAACATTCGGTACGTTGATCTACTGAGTTTGGGGCAGGCTTGGTTAATCCTAAACTAGACAGACAGGTAATGGCAATTATGGCTGAGAGCAACAGGAGGAAAGCTATGGGAACAGATCTATTACAGGAATGAAACCAATCTAATCCCTTGAGCAGAATCCATAACTTCTCGTGTTAGTAACCAACTTTACTCAGCAGAAAAGGGCAAAGAATAAAAACACAATATCATGAATGAAACATCCACTAAAGTAGCTGTACAAACAATCGAATCCACAACGGCCAAATTGCTGCAAAATTCTCTCATTATAGAGAAATAACTATTGCAGCCAAATTAACTTTCGGCAGGTTTATGTAACTAGTTTTTGTTGTATACTGAGAAGTAATGTGCATCCCTCATGAACTGTAGAATGACAGGAGGATCTGTAGGAACAGCGCAATTGCAGAATGCTGATGAAACAAATCCAGGCATTAACGGAATTCGTTGAGCAGAATCCAAGTTTCTTTTTGTGTCAGTAACTAACTTTCGGCAAAGAATGAAGGCCCTTGTTTAGTTCCCAAATTCTACTCCCAAATTTCACTATGCAAAAAGAAGATTCCAATCACATCAAAATGTCGACACATGTATGGAGTACTAAATATAGATGGAATTAAAAACTAATTACGCAGTTTTGTTGTACTTTACGAGACGAACATTTTGAGCCTAATTAGTCAAAGTTTGGATAATTTTTACCAAATACAAACGAAATGCTACAGTGCGCATTTAATAGTCACTGTTCCAACTTTGGTCGACTGAATCGGCAACTAAACACGGGCAAGGTGAATGTCATGATAGTACACCAATGCAGCCGTACAATCAAAGCCACAAAGGCCAAATTGTACAGAGAGAGAGGAAAAAAAGCAGCCATTGTGTCCTTTCATTCATGTGTTGTTGTACCTTGTTGTTCTAGCCTTACTGTAGGTAGGCAAAGGCAATCATCAGAGGTGCAGCCACTCACGACAAAGGAAGCACAATGCCTTGAAAGAATAAGAAAGGACCTAAGGACATGTCCTAGGTAGGTATGTGAACGAAAGAACAAAAGGATGGCGCATTTTGAGTAGCACGAGAAATTAAACTTCATTTCTGTCAGTTCAGAGTTTCGGAGGCTATAATATGACAAAACCAATTTCGGATTTATTCAAAAAAAATTCCTAAAAAACAAAAGTATTTTGTTTGTTTGTTTGTTTACTTTATTTCGTATTCAAATAATCCCTATCCAACGACATGAAGCACCCGAGCAGAAATACTAAGAACTAACGAAACAGGAGTGCACAAATGGTGAAATGGAACCCCAAATTGCTCACCATTTGAAACCACTTGTTCAGATTCTAATGTGAAATCCCCACCGCTCCCAACCAAGCGAACAAACGAAGACACACACACACAAAAAAAAGTTCAAAGAATCATCACCTTGGAGGCTACCGAGTCGGCCGAGCTCGACGGGGATGGTGCCGGAGAGGTTGTTGACGCCGAGGTAGAGCTCGGCGAGGTCGGGCAGGCCGCCGAGCTCGCGCGGTATCTCCCCGCCGAGGTCGTTGTAGTGCAGGTAGAGGCCGGTGAGAGCCGGGAGCATGGCGACGGCGGGCGGGACGGTGCCGGCGAGCCCCTTCCCCTGGAGCGAGATGGTGGCGACCCTGCCGCGGGCGTCGCAGGCGACGCCCTCGAAGTAGTCCCCGCGGCCGCAGGGGTCACCGCCGCGCGCCCACGAGGCCAGCGCGCGCCCCGCCGGGTCCAGCGCCGCCTTGAGCTCCATCAGCGCGTCCAGCTCCGCATTGCGCGAGGACGAGAAGGACGCCGCGGCGGCGGCGGCAGCGGCGGTGCAGAGGAGCAGGAGGGGGAGGAGGGAGCTCCTGGACGCCATGGCGGAGGCAGAGTGAGAGTGACCGAGTGAGTTCTTGGGCAATGTGTGGGGTGTGGGAATTCAGAGGTTTATAGGGGGTGTTTGTGGTAAAAAGTGGGGGAGTCAAAAGCTGTAGGAGGCTTGGAAAGGCGTTTGGATGGATAGTAAAAGGTGAAAAAGGGAGGGGGTTTATGGGGATTGTTAGTGGCAGCGTGGATGCATGATGAGGCTACTATGGTACACGAGTGCATGTGTCATGTGCCTGTCTGTGGTATCATACGAGGATACGTACAAAATAGGCTGGCGATGTGTACTAGCTGCTGGCGAAAATGACGGATCAGAAACTGTATCTGCTTAAGTACCCTGTTCAGGAGGAGGAGTAGATTATTGCGGTCCATGTAGACCAGTGGAATGTTGCGGTGAATGTAAATGTAAAGAATAGAATCCTTCTCTTCTTCTTGCTCCCTTGTATGTATGTCTAACGTTCAACGTTTATCCTATAATTTAAATATTTTAAACTTTAATATATAAAAATATAGGTAAAATAGCTATTTTCGTCCCTAAACTATTGCCGGAGGCTCAGATTAGTCCCTAAACTAAAGAAAGAAGCGAGGGGTAGGAGCAACATTTTTGTGTGCAGTGCTAGCCACGTGGCGAGACATGAAGGGGGTGGACAAGATTGAGTCACAAATCCATTATTTAAGGACTAAAGTGGACAATTTAAAAGTTTAGGGACCAAACTGAGCCTCGGGCAATAGTTTAGGAATGAAAATAGCTATTTTGCCAAAAATATATTGCGCTATTGTTTATGATACCAAAATAAATATAATTTTAGGCCTTTTGCCATCGCTTCTATTGGCTCTGGCTTTGACAGCTCCGCCATAGAACAATACAACACTGTGCTACATGGGGCTCTGACAGCTCCGCCACAACAATCCTATAGTGGGGTTGTAAGGAGTGGATTTAAGCGTTTTGGACTTGTAAGGAATTGGCTATACTCGTTCACCCACGAATGGGAAAGTGCAAACTATACCAATGGGAGGATTTTCCTCCACAGAGAGACGAGAGGAGGAGGACGAGATATATAACATTACCAAAATTCAATTTCAAAAATAAACATTAGAGCATATCTAGAAACTTAATTTTCGTAGAAATAACAAAGATAGTGCGACATTGATAAATCATTTTTTTAAAAATTGCTCGGTTTTCGAATTGATCAAATAACAAATAGAGGGCTTTTGTCGCGCAGATGTTACTCCCCCCATTCTAAATTATAAGTCATGTTAAGTTTCTTGAGAGCCAAAGCATATCAAATTTAATCAAAAATATAATTAATGAAAAATCTAATGATACTTAGTTAGTATCATAAATATTTATCATTTTGTTATATAAATTTGGTTAAACTTAAGATGCTTTGACTCTCAAGTTAAAATGGCTTATAATTGAAGAGGAATGGGGTAGATCTCAACTTGCAGGCGAGGCGGGTCGTGGACCGTCCACAAGCCACTAAGTTGGCCATCAAGCTATAAAGCGGGTTATGCGGGAGTCCGCAAGCCGCAAGGTTATTGCCGCGAACGTCCAGTGGACCGGCGGACAAACGTTTCAAGCCCACCATGATCTGCAACGAGGATGACCACATTCAGTAAGCGCAAGTAGGAAGGGTTACTGCCTCTGGATGGCCGCACTTGTCGTTCAGGTGGTCAAACATGGCGACGAACAGCCTGTCCACGACGTCGCACACCTGCTTTGGAGGAGGAGAAGAACAGCGTCAGTGTACATGTGAAGAGCTAGCGAGCAGCTTCACCACAGACGACAGGCAGCGGAGACGGCTGGCCGGGCCGGACCGGCAGCATGATCGGACCTCGGAGTAGTGGTTCCTGAGCGCCATCTCGACGTCGAGACCGACGAACTCGCAGAGGTGGCGGTGGGTGTTGGAGTCCTCGGCCCTGAACACAGGGCCCACCTCGAAGACGCGGCCGAAGCCGCTGCACACGACCATCTGCTTGTGCAGCTGCGGCGACTGCGCCAGGGCACGCTGGCTGCCCGTTGTAGTCCAGCTTGAGCATGGCGGCGCCGCCCTCGCTTGACCCGCCGATCAGCTTCAGCGTGTGGATGCCCACGAACCCTTCTGACAGCAGCACCTGGAAGATGGCGACCGGAGGAGGGCGACGCCCAATGACGGCGACAGCGGTAGGGCTCGGGAGGTGCGATTATTGACGGCGACGCAGCGTTGCGGGTTCTTGCGGGCTCTGTCTTTTGTCCAACGGGCTTCGCAGGTTAAAGGGGTTGTTCTGCTGGCCACGGCTGAGCTGAATTTTGCTGAAGTTGAAGTGTTGAACGGTGTAAACTTTCAGCCAGTAGGAGCAGACGTGCAACAACTTCAGCCGATTTCAGCCCACAATCTACCAGCCGAACAGCCCCAAAAGACGTTGCGCCACAAAGAAATTGTGGCTGAGCCACAATAGCCAAGAAGCCGAAGTTTGCGGGGCGAACGTGCGGCTTGCGGTAAGAGCCCGCCCCGCCTGCAAGTTGAGATAGATTGGTAGAAGACCCCAGCAGAACTAGCGTTGGGCGCTGTTGAACTTGCTTGTATATATAAAAAAAACGCCCACAGCCGACGCCGATACGCCACCGCCACCATTGTAGCGAAAGAGAGGATGGAGCACGGACACGGAACGGGAGTTGACGGCTTGACGCGGGTGCTCGCTGTCGCTGGTACGAACTCCCGTTCTCCCGCACAGGTGCTGAAGCCTGAAGCATACCATTGTACGGAGGGAGGGAAAGGTTTTACGGACGGTCGTCGTTGTTACCAAAACTGAAATGCATGCTTGCTGGGTAATTAATTCAAACCTGAATCCGTGGCACGTGCCACGCACGCACGCACGTAGGGCGATCGAATCCAATCTCGTCCTCACCGTCACGGGTTGGTTCGTTCTGGCGCAGCAAATCATTGAGCTCGGTGGCCGTAATTAATTAAATTCAAATTAGTGGTACTACAGTAACAAGGAGCGTCCAGACAAGAGTCAATCGCCCAATCGCAGGGCACCCACCACTTGCAGATCAGAACCAGAACCGCCGTGGATTCGAAATTTGAATTGATAAGCAAAGAGGAGCTTGGGCAGTGGGTGGAGGAGCGTCTGCCGCGGCGTGAGCGCATTAAATTAAGCGGGCCGACGCGTGGCGGGCGCCGCATCCCGTTTCCCATCCCATCGAGCGCCCCACCACCCATCGATCGGACCGACGACTCGGGTCAAACTGAGGAGTGCTCCGTCCGTCCGACAGGGATGGATGCGAGAGGGATGCGCCCAGTGGGCCATCGGATCGATCCACGCACGCAGAGTAGTAAAGGCAGCACAGCACGTGGCCACGGCCCGCGTTTCGCATGGGAACATTTTCGGTGCAAAACTGTGTGGTCTGGTTTCAGCCTACTACTGGGCCACACAGCCCGGTTTGGCCCGGTCAGGCTACTACTGGGTCACTTTTGCGGTTTTAATAGTGACACATGCTTCGGTTAAGTACTTACTCCCTCCATCTCAAATTACAAGGCATTTCAAGAATCTTGGAGAGTCAAAAGATCTCAAGTTTGACCAAATTTATATAATAAGATAATAATATTTATGACACCAATTAAGTATTATTAGATTCTTCATTAATTATATTTTCTAATGGAATCTGCACCCTCTCTTTCGTTTTCTGCTGCGAGGAAAATCTGTACTCATTCGTGTTTAGATACTTGATCTAAACCAAAGTAATAAGCACTTTTTCCATTATAAAGAGAAAGAAGATCAGTTTATTACAACGAACAACACACGAAATCCCAACCCCAAAGGTGTGAAAGAACACCAAACTAACTAAAAACGCATCCATAACAACTAATGACGACCTATGGCTACAAGCAAGGAGAGGCCCTTGAAACCTGTAAACATCCACGGCTTGCCTCGTCAAGCATGTAAGAGCGACTCCAAGAGAGTTTCTATATCTTTCCTAATTGCTAAGAATACATATTTTGGTAAAAAAAAACTCCCACAGATTCTTTAATGGGTTATTATCCAAATACAATTATCTCCTATTCCGGATTTCTCGCTAGCCAAAAATAAAAAACAAGAATGACCCTCTATAGTGCAAACAAGATGTAGAAAAACTATTAGAGAGTGGAAATATATAGACAACGATTTTATGCAAAAAGTGCTATCAAAGACATTGAAGAAAAAAACTTGAAAATGCAGAAAGTAGTCAAGCCAGGAGGTTAAGCGAAGATCACAAATCTTAATTGTTGTAGTTTTCCGTTGATGTTCCATTTCTTCATTCAGGAATGACCATACAGTATTAGTACGCCTATGTTGATCTAGCATCTTGTATGTCATGATGTAATAACTAATATAATGAAAGATATATCTCCTCGACCGTGCAGATATGCAACTGCAGTGCAGCAAAAGCGCTACTAAAACAGTCAATCACGAAATACTATCATATGTCAATGTGTGTGATTGGTACTAGCAAACGACTACATGCAAACTTACTTTTATTTACAGCATATTCACAAATTGATTCGCTAGCTGCAAGCCTGCAACGCAAATAAACTGGACTTAAATAGGTGGCTATTGTGTGTATCTATAGTGAGTTTAAGAAAGATGAGGGTGCTAATGAGCTAGCTATTTTGTTTGATTTATTGGGCCTCTGTCTAACCTTAAATCAAATAAATTCTAGATACATTTTAAATACTAGTGCAATCAAGAACTAATCATGTATAGAAAATTATTAGGAAATTGATTCAACTTAAATAGGTGGCCATTGGATGCACATGTTGTGAGTTTAAGAAAGATAGAAGCCGGACTATACGCTCACACGAAAGCTAAGCCAAACACCCACACGTGCGCGGTCTCATGCGGCTAGGCTAAGAGAGTGAAGCGACACCAATGAGGGTTCGCACGGGCTCATGCAGCCAAGTTCAAGGCATTAGTGGTGTGATGCTATTGAAAGGTTTTGCAACTCCAAAATGAAAGCAAAAAGGGTAAGAAGTGAATGATGATATGTAGAGAGACCAAAGTGGATAGACGGATGTGGAAGAGTGTGAGAGACAGAATGAAGAAATTTATTACTTTTAATATTAAAGTATAGATATAGATAGATATCTACATCTATACTTCTATTATTATTATATATCTAATATTGAAAGCAAAAAAATTCTTTCTCCAGTTTTTGGTCCATCGTACTCTCTCTAGAGTATAAGAGCCTTTAGTCGGGTTGATTAAGAGTTCTAATTACATTGAGTTTTTTTTACTAGAGTTCTAATTGGTTTTTTCCCTCCATGGTATGGAGTCTGATTCCAAAATGTATTAGAATAAATGACGCAAAATGTAGATCTCATTACCACGCACGATCATGTTTGCTAGTCTAATATTGAAGTACAAAAATTTGTCCTTCTATAGCTTTCATCATCCACTCTCTTTATTCCTCACTTCCTCAATCTATTGTTCCCCTCACTCCTGCCCTTTTCACCCTTCATTCTCTTTGTTTCGCTCTCATCCTTCTTGTTTTTTCAAGGTCCAACAAATATAAAATTTAGAATCTGCAAAACCTTCTCTAATGTCACGCAACTCATGAGGTGGTCTGACCGACCGAGACTAAGCCCGTAAAACATTGAGCCTCCACATAGCTAAGTATGTTTCTCGTCTTTCACCTACTTCAAACTTTCAACAAATATACACAATAACAATCCATTTAAGCTAAGTCAATCTCTGATTATTTTCTCATACGGGATTCATATTTTATTACACCTAATATTAACATCTAATTACAGTGGGATCTCTATAACTAAGGCATATTTAGGACTTTGGAGAGCCTTGTTCACTTGAACTTATCAGCCTACCTTATTAGCCATGGTACAATTTTTTTTCTCACAACAAAACAGAGAACGGTATTTTTCAGCCTGGCTTTTTAGCAAAGCGAACATGGTGTGAAACGTATTTGGCTAGCTTATAGCGCAACTCCGGGTGGAGGAAATAGTTTTGGTGGGACTACCACTTATGCTCTTGGACGGTTGCATGCTATATATATATATATATATATATATATATATATATATATATATATATATATATATATATATATATATATATATATATATATATATATATATATATATAGAACTATTACCCTACAGTTGGCTACAAAATAACTTATTTTGTAGCCACTTGGAGTTACGATAATTGCTACGCTAATTTATAAGATTATAGTAACTCCTTACTATGTGATTTACTATAACATTATGGTACATATCCCCATGTGTTATAGTAATTCAACTATCGTAAATATATACTGACATTGTCGTAAATTAGTATATAAAATTATCGTAAATAGAGGTGGCTACAAAATAACTTATTTTGTAGCTAGCTATAGAGTATACTCTCCCTATATATAGAACTACTCTCCCTATATATATATATATATATATATATATATATATATATATATATATATATATATATATATATATATATATTCTCGGCATATCTAGCATTTGATATTAGTTTAGATCAACTTTACAGTTATTTTTTAATCTGTTACCGTAATGAAAATATTAGCTGCAACTGCAATATGACTACATGAACCCTCAACGTTGACGCAATAAATGAATGGAGTGACTCGGGATTGAATTTACTTATCCCGCGACACAATACTACATTCAGTTTTGTAGTCATCATCAAGTGGTATAGTTTGTATTTATTTTTTTAGAAAAAATCTATTCAAACAACAAAAAAAACCAGGACCCGCCCAGCTACCGCGCGGCCCATGACGCTGCATCTTGTGCCTTCCGTGGGCCTCGCAGACCTCACAACGAGCCCGCCCAGCAATTGCTCAAAAAAAAAAAAAAAACGAGCCCGCCCAGCACGGGCACTCCCAAGTCCACCACGAGCCCACCCAGACGAGACGAGCCACGAGCTCGTGGTGTGTTCTGTTCCCGACCCCCACCACGCACCGGCCACCACCCAAATCAGTCGCCCACACGCCTCTTCCCCGCTTCCCTTTCCGGCTCCCCGCACCGCGAGATCTCCGATCCCCGCTCCGATCCGACGACCCCAGCGGCGGCGATGGGCGGCAAGGACCTGACGGAGGACCAGATCGCCTCGATGCGGGAGGCCTTCTCGCTGTTCGACACGGACGGGGACGGCAAAATCGCGCCCTCGGAGCTGGGCGTCCTCATGCGCTCCCTCGGCGGGAACCCCACGCAGGCGCAGCTGCGGGACATCGCCGCGCAGGAGAAGCTCACGGCGCCCTTCGACTTCCCGCGCTTCCTCGAGCTCATGCGCGCCCACCTCAAGCCCGAGCCCTTCGACCGCCCGCTCCGCGACGCCTTCCGCGTCCTCGACAAGGACGGCTCCGGCACCGTCTCCGTCGCCGACCTCCGCCACGTCCTCACCTCCATCGGCGAGAAGCTCGAGGCGCACGAGTTCGACGAGTGGATCCGCGAGGTCGACGTCGCGCCCGACGGCACCATCCGCTACGACGACTTCATCCGCCGCATCGTCGCCAAATGATCCTTTCCATTTTCCCTCCAGTCCGATCCACCGCCGCCCCCCGCGCTCTTCGTCTGTAATAATGACTTCGTCTCTCTCCCGTCCCCGTGATTTCATTTTGTTTCCCTTCTTTGGCTGGCTCATTTCAATTCAATTTGGCCTCATCTTCGTTTCGGGACTGCTCCCTAGGGTTTGGATAAACGGATAATGATTGGTGTGTGAGTGTGTGTGTGATTATCACTCAATCAATGGATTGATTAATTAATGGATCTGCCTGATGGTGCTTTTGCTTAGCTACATGTAATGTAATACTACTACTTGCAATGTAAAGTGTGGATCTGCTTCCTTATTCACTGTTCGGCTTGCCTGATCACGAATCACTGCTATGATCTGCACCGGTTTATGTATTCATGCTGATTTAGTGCTACTTTTGTTTGGATCATAGCTTGTCTTATCCTTTGGTCATAAATTGTATTGCAGTTTGGAAATTTCATAGGCCTGCTGTAGGACTTCTAATGTTGCCTACTTGTGTTGATTGCCACTCTTTCAATTTCATGTAATGGGATTGTTCAAAGCACTGTCTTACATGTGCAGTCACTTACTCACTTGTGATGATAGCGATTTTGGACCTGTGGTTTTGTTAATTGATTTGTCCAATTGTCCTCCAGACCCATTGGGATTGGTTTGTTCCTTATTTCGATAAATTAACTTATCAAATGGATGGGGCTAGCCCTATCAGAGTTAGTATCATAGTCATATTCACATTTCACACAAAATGTGTATGGCTGGTTTTCGAATCTATTCTTTTGGTCCCTTGTCACTGTTACTAGTAATTTGATTCATAAAAGAACCATTACTATTAATTTGTTCCTTTTTAGAGTATTTTACTGATAAGCAGAGGCTTCCATATACTTGAATTGGCTAATGGCCATCATATCTTTCAGTTTTGCTCAAAAGCTTTTTTGTGTGTCAATGTTATGACTTACCATGAACAGTATATCATATCTTCCTCCATTATCAATATTCATCTAAGCTCAATTCACATTCTCTATGCTTGTATTGAAACACCTTTGGTAAAAGCTATATGCTGTTACATATAAGCTTTTTTTTTAACTTCATAATTTTATACATGGAGAAAGCAGCATTCTGATAATAAGATTCGGTCCCATGCCACTATTGTTGTTAAGATGCTTTGTTTCAGAACATGAATAGTAACTTCCTGGCTGGAAGTTCTGTCAGTTGTATATTCCCTCAATGCCTTTCCTGGTTGTCAAGGTTGCCATAAAGCACCACACTCAAGTCCTCATTCACCTTCAGTTACAAGTTAAAACCAGGCCTTGTTGTCTGTGTTGTTGATTCTTATAATCTCACTTTACTTTCTTAATTCATTAATTAAGATGCCCTAGATAATCTATGTTGTTACATTGATCTAGACAATGTTAGTTTACCAATGGAGAAATAATATGTGATGTTTTACATGCTCTCCCAAAGTTTAGGGTAGTCTTTTATTGCAAATACCTTGCTGCTAGGGTTTCCCTGTGCTCAACGTAATTGAACAAAAAGCTTTTAGATATCATCAGAAAGCTTTTGCACCTTCACTAAGGTTACCATGAACCCTCTTTGTATCACTGTAGCTGAATGGGCCAAATAGTTGAGTTTCCCTTTGCTCAGCAATGTTGAAAGAATTGTTTCAGATATTACCTAAAAGATTGTGCATTCTTTTAACAGTAATCTTGAACAACCTCAATGATCTTTGTTTTCAGGTTCTTGATGGATTGAAACGGTTTCTGCTGAAAAGCTATGCACTTAAATTGGTCTAACTTTATACAATCATGTAGAAAACAGCATTCTGATGACAGTAACCATATCAAATATATAGGAGTTTTTTTTATTTGCAGTTATAATTGGTTTGGTCCTATGCCGCTATATGTACTACTAGTCCCATCACTCGTTTAGTCCCCACCTCTCCTTCATTACCTTCAATTGAAACATTACATTCATGTCTTTACGTAGTTGGTTGATAAAAGCTCAGTTTGCTTTATCGATTCACGAATTAAAATGCCCTCGAGAACATTTGTGCTGAGTCCTTGATATGACACTAGTTAATTTACCAGTGGAGCAAATGGGCATCCTCAGTTCCTCACAAAGGTTACCATGGACAACATTTATGTTTGAAAATTGAAACCCTCACTATATCGGTATAGTTGAGCGGTTGGGTATCACTGTGATTCAAAATTGAGCTGAAAGTTTTATGTGGTACTCCGAAGCCCTCCGAAGCCTGTGCATCATGACGAAAGATGACCAGCAACAACTTAATGAACTTAAACTAAAAGGTTGTTAACATCACCTTCTCGTTTGGTTAATGGAAGCTCAGATCGTGTTCTTATTTTTGGTTTGAATACGATGTTAGTACCTGTTGCATTGTTCTTTTAGAAAAGCAATATGATGTAGAAGTAACTCATGTATTTCATCATGTAAATGATGTAATCCACCAGCTCTGTAGGGTTTTGTTTTCTGATATAATAATACTTGTTGAAGGCGATGTGCTGATGGCAAAGTGGAAGTAACTCATGAGTTGTCGACTCTTTTCTTTTTTTTTGACACAAGGTCAACCCTATTTCCCTTAACGAATAACGGAAATACAGAAGTATTCAGGTTTAGAAAAGGGAGAACAGGAGCCTGGTCATACAGATTAAACCTACCTGTAAAAGGGAGAACAGGAACAGGAGCCTGGTCATACGAATAACGGAATGAAAATGATCCATTCTCGACGTACGCATGTCGCATGATTACATTATGCGATTTAGGGAACTGTTGCACATGCGATGGGAGGTTCCTGTAAATATACACTACGTACATCATCATTTGTAGAAACCTACCTGTAAATAGATTATTTATACTACGTATATCTTTTGGATTGAATCTTGAGAAAGTTGTTAGGCCAAAAAACAAGTTTAGACGTTGGATTTTGGTTGCCTCGTAGGATATTGCTGCTCAGCTAGGTAAGTTTCTCGGAATAGCAACCAAACAGGCCATAATCTGTTTGCTATTCTAGTTCCTAGGCAGCTTGATGGTGGACATGCGTTCGGTATATGAAAATTCTTAGGTTGTGTTTGATTTATAGCTTTTCTAGAAAGTGTTTCAGCTGTCGAAACACCTACTAAAAATGGAATTTGAAGTTGTTTTTTCAGAAACAAATGCTTTCACGTAGTACAATTTCTGCGGCAACTTATATCTTACTTTTGGCTTTAATTTTCTATTTTTCCAAATGGATAAAGATAGAGAAATATTTTACAATTGTTTCAAGGATATAAATAGAGGAGGTAGGTTTCATAATTGTTTTCAACCAAATAGCTACAACTTTTTCATAATTATAGCTCATAGCAACTTTTCTATAGCTCACAGTTGATCTAAACAAACACCTAGCAGCCGATAAAATATCGAGAAAATTGGATGAGTACCATTAAAAGATCTCTGATCTAGAAAAATACCACTGAAAGATTCAGTTTTAGAAAACTAGCACCGAAAGGTTGCTCCGTTGTTTCATTTTACCATCCACGTTAACTTGACGTTAACTTCTCCAAAAATCCGACTGGAGCAACACAGGTGCACTCCCAGACTCCATTCTAGCTAGATATTATAACACACTTCTTTCTCAAAAAAAAAAACTCGGCCCACAGGCGGACTGACAGCCCCGCAACTTTGCGCATAGGCAGAAGAAAACTCTCAAACTCCTGTCCCGCCCCCACACATAGAGCCCATATCCCTGTGAGAGTGCCGGGCTACTCCTATGCCTTGGGACGCGGGACAAACGAAGGATTTTTTTTATCACCGCCGACTGACATTTTCCCATCACAGGAAAATTCGGTCATGGGGCATGCGGAGGCGGGGAGTCGAACTCCCGACCTGGTGCTCACCACAGCTGGGAACAACCAACCGAGCTAGAAGCCCGTCCGCAACACACAGCATGTCATAACTGGCTGTTCACACATAGAGAGGTTGAGAGGGGATTACCCTTCTGGAACTTCAGTACCATCCATCCCTCCTCAAATCCCCAATCCCTTCTGAAACGTCAGTACCATCCAGAGCACGAGAAAGAGATAAGCAAGAGGAGGGGCGGAGAGTCTAGTGCACACCATGGAGAAGTCGACGAGTGGCTGCCGCCGGGATGGGCGCCGTCGAGGAGTGACTGCCGGGAGGCACGCCGCCGGTGCCCTTGGCTTCCCTTCTGCTGCGTGCGTGCGTGGCCTGGTGCTGTGTGCGTGCGTTTGCCTGGGCACAGGGTGTGTGCGTGTGTTTTGGCCTGTGTGGGAACCTGGGAGGGTGTGTGCGCGTGAGTTTTTTTTCGATTTTCCTTTTTCCTGTGAAGAGTTAACGATGATATAACGTGAATGGTAAAAACCAATAACGGAGCAACCTTTCGGTGCTAGTTTTCTAAAACTGAATCTTTTAGTGGTATTTTTCTAAACCGAAGATCTTTTAATGGTACTCATCTAATTTTCCCTAAAATATCGGGATTCTTTACCTTCACCTTTGCTTGCTCAATCTGTTGCATACTAGATGCTGCAAGGTCTATTTGGATCACATGAATTTTATATGTAATTGTATAAGAATTTTACAAGTAATTTCATAGGAAAGCACATGAACATGAAAAAAAAACCCCGGGTTCCAAATACGACACCACGTCACCTCCCCATTTGGATTTATGGTTCCAAATCAGCACCCTCAGACTCAGAGCCTTTCAGCTGAGCTGCCAGATGCAGAGTAATGGCAGGCACACACGCAGGGTTCTCCACCACAAAACAAACTGAAGAGAAATATGCGTATCGACGAAAACAATATACGAGTGATTATTCCAAAATTGTTCACCTTATAAAACCGTAATCTATATTATATATCAGAGTACAATCCTAAAGTTGAAACAAGCCAATTTCTAAGATGTTTTATTTTACCACAGAACAGAAGAAAGAAATTCCATCAGAGAAAGCTTCAGAAGACGCATACCGGGCCGAAATGTACCGAGCGTATGGGCGAAGCCCAACAAACGGCCCAGCTCGAAACGGCGCAGCCCTAGCGGAAACCCTCAGCGCCGCCGCCCACTATAAGTATGGCCCCCAACCCTAGCCGGCAGCTCTTTGCTAACGCCGCACGCGCCTCCTCTCGCCCTCGCGCCGCCGCTGCAGCAGCAAGCCCCCGCCCCGCCGTCGCCTGAGGTAGACACCAATCCGCCGCCATGGGGCGTATGCACAGCCGCGGGTAAGCCTCTCTCCCTCCCTGCCCCTCCACTCGTTAGAGCGGCTGTGAATTTCGTGTGTTCTAATGGCGGTGCGCGTCTCCGTGCTGCAGGAAGGGTATCTCGTCGTCGGCGCTGCCGTACAAGAGGACTCCTCCGACCTGGCTCAAGACGGCCACCACCGAGGTGAGTTGTTCGGCCCCTCATTCCCTGTGGTTCGATTTGGGCGATGCGGTTTGTCGATTGACGCGCTTGCATGCTGCGGATTGGCAGGTGGAGGAGATGATTACCAAGGCTGCGAAGAAGGGCCAGATGCCGTCGCAGATTGGCGTCCTGCTCCGTGACCAGCACGGCATCCCGCTCGTCAAGAGCGTCACTGGTAGCAAGATCCTCCGCATCCTTAAGGCCCATGGTGAGAGAACTTGTGACTCTGCTGCTCGGTTCGTTTTTGACGTGTGGTGTGCTGATGCATCGGATGCGCGCGTGTAGGGCTGGCGCCGGAGATCCCTGAGGATCTCTACTTCCTGATTAAGAAGGCTGTGGCGATTCGGAAGCATCTGGAGAGGAACAGGAAGGACAAGGACTCCAAATTCAGGCTTATTCTTGTTGAGAGCAGGATCCACCGCCTTGCCCGCTACTACAAGCGCACCAAGAAGCTCCCGCCCACCTGGAAGTAGTAAGTCAATTGGAGCCCATTCCTGCCTTCGTTTGTTATCAGTGCCTGAACCATGTAGTGAATTGTTATTTATCTTGGACTCGTTATTGCTGTGAGGATCAATGTGCGCCAATTGCTACTTAGGGGTTGTCCGAGAAATGTTAGTTGTGTGTTATGATCTTATTCTAATCAGTCGAAGCTAGATAGGCTTATCAAAGGCTCTCTTATGTCAAGAGCGAAGATTTAGGCAATTGTGTTTACTATTAGACTTTTTTTTATTCTGATGGTAGTCTTGGTGAGCACCAGATAAATCGACAAAATACTAATTGACTTTAATGCTAGCAAGGCATGTTTATTGTGCTTGTATCAGTGGGGATTGACATTTTTTTTTGTCTATTACACTTGTACACTGCTGGTATCCATTCTGAATACTCAACATTGACAAAGTAGATTTTGTCTTTCTTTGAAGTACTGTTAGCAGCGTCTTTGTTTTCATTGCATATAATTAATGTTGAAGAGGCTAGTTTTATATTTATAAAATCATGAGTTGTATACATTTTCAAATGTTGTTGAATAAAGATTAATGAATTTGCAGACCTACATTTGTCTTATTATAAACTTGTATATATGTTTTACGGCAACACTTAAAACCAAGAGTTTCATTCAGTTATACTGCATAACTAATTTGCTAACCAGTGAATGTTTTCTTCACTGAAACTCTGCCACTGCTGTATAGACTAAACTTGGGCCATCTGATTAATTCAGTTATCCCACTGTTAAGTGCTTCCAGATTAATTTACGCTAATACTGCTCAGAAATTGTCTTCTATTTCAACTCCAATTGTTTTGAAACTTATTGCATATGGTTGACCATGTTTACTTGCTTTTGTGCAGTGAATCAACCACGGCCAGCACTCTGGTGGCCTAAGTGATATCCTCCGATGGCGTGGTCTGTAGCACCTTTGATCTTGTTCTAGATATGGATTTATGTAATGGTTATTATGTCTGGAGCGGGTTAGATGGACAAGGAACCTCAACCGTTTTATGTTTACTTGTTTACTGAGAATCCCATAAACCATTTTTGGTTTTGCAATTCTGTCTGTTAAAACGTAACATGCATCCATGTTTTGTCGCCTAGGGTGAGCGTTCACTGAGCCATCATTTAGGATCGTTGCTTGTCCCCCTGTATCCCGGTTTTCTATGACTATTAATATGAAAAATTGGCCACTTAAACCTCACATACCAGATGTGCTTTTCTTGAAACATATCTTTTTTTGTGACTTTTTCTTGAAATATATCGATGTATATGCATTGAAACGAATCTGCGCACATTTGTAAACGGTGTCTTGATACATTTGTAAACGGTGTCTTGATTTCTCAGAATCCCTATGCTTTGACATTGATGCCCGCTCAAATTTGCTGCACAGACCAGTCACCTCATTGCTAGTTGTTTCTCAAATTGTCATGGAATGGCTGATTTTCAGGTGTAGCAACATTCTGTTCGTTAGATTAGATTTATTAGTTCTAAAAATACGAGTGCAGTGCAGCTGAGTTCAGGGGTATAGCATCGTACTAAGTTATGGGTTTAGCAACATTCTGTTCACCGGTTGACGAATGCAGCTTAGTTCATGGGCTTAGCATCATTCTGTTCATTAGGTTATGGGTTTAGCAACATTCTGTTCACCGGTTGCTATTCGCAGCTGGCATGCATGATGCCTGCATGTCCCAGATATACCCACAGCAGCATTTTGTCCATTAGATTAGATGTCATCGGTTGTTATATTAACTTGGTGCATGCCCCATATATTAACCCAACCCACTTCTAATGTGCCTGTCCCATATATTAACCCACTTCTAATCTTGGTTTTTTTTGACATGATTGAGAAAAATCTTTCAACAACATCGTATCTCAACTCCTAATCTTTCTGTATCTGGAAAAATTGATTGATACGCATAGACAAATAATCTCCCAATATAAACTGTCTTTCTGTAAACTGTCTTTCTGGATTTGATAAAATCGATTGATACGCATAGAAAGATTAGTTGTGGGGTGACTTTCAATCTGCGTTGGCCTTCACCACCCCAGGAAAGAAGTAAAATTGATCGTTGTTGCCCTCCTCTTTGCCCAGCCTCTTCCAAGCATGCTCTAGTCCCTCCACTCTCGGCTACTACTGGCCAATCGCAGCTACTACCTGACGATCTATGGCCGCCGCTGGCCTTGACCTTCCTGATGTGCCTGCCTAGTTGCAACTACCGCCTGATGAGCTATGGTCGTCGTTGGCTTAACCCTGGTTGTGGTTGGCTTGTCTAGAACTTGCAGTGGCATCGTTTGACGGGCTATGGCCGCCGCTAAAGCAATGGTGCCGCCTAACGGGCTATAACTGCCGCTAACGTGTAGTGATGCCGCCTGATAGGCTATGGTCGCCGCTGGGTGCGCGGCTAGAGGGTGCAGGGGATGGCTTCCGGCCGACGACTGTGGCCGGGGGCAGTGGCGGCAACGCGCCATGGTTGCAGACTAAATATTATTTTTCAGCGATTTATGAATTATTTTTTTTGAACTATTGGAGATGCTATTATTCAACATATCTTTCTTACAAATAGTCACGCGCTTGCCAAATACTCTTTGTGTTTGCTGATAATGTACAATTTACAGTATCCACATGATTCTTAAACTGAATGCTCAAGAAGCTAAAAAGTTGACACCTCAATCTATGATCGCCACAACTCTGTTCAGGAGGTTCAGGGCAAACACCGTATCTTCAGAATTCACCTTCACAGTAAGATCCAGTGGACCTGAGGCATGCCCTTCCGCGAGGATGGTAACCAGGCAAGGTTTTGAAGTGCTCAGGATCTCACTGCTGAATCTCCAACACAAGCCAGAGGCGTCATCGACACTGAAGGTTACTGGCATATCCATAGAGACAAGGTGAACATTGGCATTGCTCAGTATCTTTGAAGCAACACTCTGGGCCACCTGAAGGTTCTTATCGCTGTGCTCTGCACTGTCCTCGTGCTCTAGCTTCTGACGATGATCTTTGAAGGTGCACCTGTACCAATTTTCATCAGATTAGTTCTAATGCATATCGTCGATAGATGGGAACCTAATCTGGAATCAAACAAGGTTGAACTTCACTGACCTCCTAGCATACTCAAACATTCCCCTCAATTGGTTTTCCTTGCATAGGAAAGTATTTAGGTCCATGGGTAGTGGCCGAACAAAATAAGCAATGTCAGGATGAAGTTTTGCTGGATGCCGTTTCCCATTGCAAAGCACAGACAGCTTTAGAGGCAAGAGATGGTGATGAAAATGGACCTGAAGAACCATCTTTGCCATTTGTTGTGGAGCCAATGAATGTATCTCTTCCACAGGAACGATAGTAGGGATACTGTAAAAATAATTTATCATAAATGGGCAGACAAGAAATATAAGACCACAAAGATAAATAAAGCAACAAAACAATTGCATCATAAGCATCTGCCTGTATAAAATGTTGTCATGGGAGTAACTAAAATACAGATGAAGATGATACATACCCTGAAGATCCTTCTGATGTTTGGTCTATAGAGTCCACACTGCTAGAAGCCTCTTCAGATTCAATGGTTATATCTGTTAGCTGCTGTGTAGTGACATTCTCAAAATATAAGTCTACACATACTAGCAAGCGTGATCTGGGCGAAACCTCAGACGAGAAGGCATATAGAACACTTAAGCCATTACTGCCAGATGAATCTAACAATGAGTGCAATATAGGTTTTCGCTCAAAGTTGCGGTTTGAAAAAGAAACTCTGGCAGATGATGTCTGTGTCAAATTCTGAACAACTGGCTCAGCAGGAGCCTCATCAAGCCATGATTCCAAGGCTGACTTAGACATCAACTCAGTCAAATCAGTAGAGATGAGATCTGCCAAATTTTCCTCAGTATTATGACCTATCTGGCCTTGCTGTATACTAGCATCATATATCTGTACCAGTGGAGCATCCTGGTTATCTTCTTGATCCTGATGGGATTCAACGGTATCCCTGTCCGATAGGCCAGCACCTTCACTCTCCGAATCATAAACAGAGCTGCTCTCATATGTTGAAGTTCCAGATTCAGTATCGGAGTTATTACTTCCAGAAAGTTTAGCCTTGCCTCTGGTTGCTTCTGAGACATTATGGTTTAATTCCATACTTTGAGGATTTGGAAGTGGTGCATAACCAGGGGCTGCATGAAGAACAACCTGCGAAAGGGAACCTGGAAGATATATGCGATAGTTGCTTGCTAAATGAGATGTTGGCTGCAACTTCCCATTAAATATGTGATCAGCTAGCTCTTTATATATATCACCATTCTGAGGTTGATGTGAGGGCCCTTGATGAGTCATGTAGCACGGCAAAAGTTTTGATAGTAAACGAGCACGATCACGAACATCATAATTCAAGTCACATGTAGCCAACTCAATGACATAAGCAACTATCCTTTTGAATTCTTCCATGTGTTCTTCTGTACAGCGCATTATAACCTGACAAAAAGTAAAGCTATTACCAATCTCCAGATAAGATATTGGAATGTTAATTTAGGATATACCTTGGCAGAACAATTTAGGATTTGAAGCTTTGTTTCAACCACTTCAGCAGCGAAGGACCACGTAAGATACTTGAGAACAGGGGGAACTATCTTTGTAGTGAGATCTCCCATGAAGCTATACTCTCCAAACACCCAAATGATCAAGGATCGTGCTGCAGGCTCCTTGATTTTGTCCAAACTGCGAACCAAGCGGACAATTACCTGCATAGAAATAATTTAATTAAGATTCAAGGTCACAACATCAAGAAGAAAGAGAAACAGATATCTTCTGTAAAAAAATTAGTGAGGGTACCGGATCAATTGCCAAAATTGGAAGCAATGCATCTAAACTATTAGCAGATAGTGTAATTTATATACTGCATATATTCTTGCATACGATTCTAATATATGATTGAACATTACAGCATACCTGTAAAATTGATACCAAAAAAAAAAAGAACAGCATTTTAATTATGATGTTTTGACATTTACAGGTCCTTTACACTTGAGTAGGTTAATTATCGATGATCACCAAGATGACTATAACTAAAAGCAGTTGTAGACTTCTTGTTCACACAAGGTGATCTAGGAACTGAAGCATCAGTTGTACCATATAACCAAGATAACAGACACCTCTTAGGATGTTTTATTGGCTGAGCATGAAAAGGACAGCTAAAATGCAGGAGTCAAATGGACATGGGAGGGGTAAGTTCCCAAGTCCCAATGATGGATGGTACATTCAAATAGTCAAGAGGCCAAAAGAACCAGATAAGCTCTCATGCAGGAAGAAGCAGATCAGACACTTTGTTTCCTAAAAGTTTAAAACGAAAAGCAAAAAGAATCAACAGCCTAGGTCAAACTTGGGTTTAGCTGGCATGTGAAAAGTACTGTTTTGGTCAAGAAAAACAAGTAGCAGATTACAGGATTCAAGTCTCGATATATAAAAAACTAAATAGTACCTTTTCGTGGGATACTGGATCCATTTTCACTATTGCTTTGATTGACAAGATTGCTTGAACCAAAACAGCATCTTCTCCATCTAAGTGAACTGAGTCACTAATAAACGATTCTGTAATATGACCAAGATAAATATTAATTCCAAGACGAATGGTTTACACAAAATATGCATACATGAAGATTATTACCATAAAATACAAGTGTCAAAAGTCCCTCAAGGCAAGCGGTGGCAATAGAGGGAAGTTTCTGGGCACACAATGCAATAGCTGCAACGGTATCTGCTACAAATTTCCTATCTGGATCTTTAATGTAATCCTGGCAGCAAGAGAACACAATGCCACAAACATGAATTAACAACATGACAAATAAGTAGTCACTTTTCTCCGAAATTGAAATTCTTAACCGAATTGCAGGTGGACAATAATAATTAAATCTTGTCAATTTGACTATAAGTTGCCATTTGACTCTAGGCAAGGAGCTGTTCCTGGGTTTTAAAGAACTCAACATTGAGCACACAGAGCAACAAATAATTTTGGAACCATGCATGAATCCTAGACCAGAGTGAAATAACATGTCTTTAAATTAGATACAATGGTATACTGTCTTTACATGATCTCAAGATTTAGCAAACATTTAGATATAGATTTCATGTTAGATATCAATACAACTTTTTTAAGGAAAATTCGTAAAGAAACATTGCAATTTCCGAAGAGAACTCAGCAGATATATTGCAGCTACAAGCAATTACCTGAAATTCTTCAAAAATGGCCGGAATAGATGGCTCTGTGGCAATAATAGTCAGTATTTCAAGCTTCAAAGCCCTGGTCTGGTACGGATCTGAGGCGTTTACAAAGAAGTCCTCATAAAACGGGGCAAACAATGATGGCATCGTCTTGGCAAAAACTAATACGTTGCCAAGCATCTGCAAGAGCAAAATAACAGGAAAGCTCAAGTCAAAGTGAGAAATTGCATGATTAAAAAAAAATTATTGTATCAACCAAGAAAGGACCTGATTTTCAATCCTCAGGGGAGTCATTCGATTGACAAGTTCAATTTAAAAATTTCTACCTTCATCTAATGCAAATTTGTATTTGGATGTCTGTGCCAAATTCAATTCTTTTTTAACAGAAACAGAAGGTGACCATTGAAAGAGAAAATCACGGGGAAATTACAGGTAGTGTTTAGCCCTTTGGGAGAAATTTGAACACAAGGTCATAGGTTGACTTTGAACCGAGGTTCTTTGTTATGCAAAAGCAAGAGTAGAACTTCTTCAAATGGTTCGATCAAGAATTAACTAATCTGAATAAAGCAAAGTCCTATTAATGAACTAACAGAATATGCCTCTGAAAATTGTATGAGTACTCCACCAACAGTTGTTCTTGGCACCATATCTGCGCTTAGATGAAATCAAGAGTATGAAAACAAAAGAGCAGGTATCTAAGAAGTACCACATATGCTGCATCAGGAGATGACCGTAGAGTAAACAAGATTGGGCCAACAATTCTCTTCACGTCCCCAATAGGAGCCATGATCCAATGCACACTTGCTGCTGCAAGTACAACTCCACTATTTCGACTCCATAGAAGAGGCAATGTACATTTCAAAAGAATTGCGACATCATCATTGCTGTTTGTGGTGACAGATGAAAGTTTCAAATTATTTACTTCTCTATCAGAGGGACCTGAACATTGTTCGATGTAGTGCCGGAACAGCATGATGCTTGATATAGTATCAGAAACCCCATTGCTGATAGAATCAGGTTGGGTGGGCACGCTAGCAACAGCGTCTGAATCTGCAACGCCCTGAGTCTCCGTCGGTAAATCTGAAGCAAAGAGTAAAGAATCCTTGACCAAGCCATGTCTGGCTATTACATAACGCAATAGGATCTCAATAAGGGCGATCTGAGTCCATTCCTCGATATCTGGGAGTGTCTCACATAGCCTTCGGAAATGTTTTGATACTAACGGTAAACAACTTGGACAGACTGACTTAAATGCAACAGCGGCAGCTCCAACTACTCCAGGGGAATTGTCGTTGAACAAGATGTCCACGATCTGCAACAACATCATAAACAGGGCAGGCTTGAGATACATATATAGTATGCAGAGTTGTTGCATAAAGAAGAAGGGGTGGAGTTATACTAGACAAACCTCCTCCAAAGCCGTACTTTCATCTGGAAGCAAGTCACACAGCTTACAAAGTGCATAGGCAGCACATTTCCTTACATATGCAGACAGATCTCTGGCACATTTCTTGATAGCAACCAATACAAGCGGAGCAACAACATGTAGTCTGATGCCAGCCATAGTGCGCAGGGCCCAAGCCCTCACCAGTGGGTTTATATCCGATAAATCCTTCTGGAAAATGTTAATAGAAAGAAGGGCTTCGTTTTGGCGCCTGAAGTGAATTGATCGAGAGGAAAAGAAGTGAAAATCAGTTAGTATAATCGCTGTACTGTAGTACTAGTTAGGAGTGTTACTGAGCAAGCACATGCACAGGACATGATGATTATGGAAGAGGCGGCGGCTTGGCTTACTTGTCGGCGTAGTGGAGGAGGTATAGGTAGACGAGCTTCTTGACCTCGAGCGACTGCGACGCCACATTCTTGACGACCTGCCCGCATTTGTGGTTTTGTTCAGAAGAAAGTAAGGGAGGCAGCGAGGGAGGCAGAGCGAGTTGAGTGAGCACCCACCGAGTGGAGAGCAGCAGTAGCCAGTAGGAATAGCTAAGAAGAGGATAGGAAGGATCAGAGAGGAAGAATAAGAATAAGAAGGGTGACCTGCGGGAAGAGGTGCGCGACGTCAACGCCCTGGGCGATGAGGGCGAGGAGGCGCTTGAGGGCGTCGACCTTGTCGGCGTCGAAGCGGGAGTCGAGGAGCTCGGGGATGGAGGCGTCGTCGGGGTCATCGTAGAGGTGCGCGTCGGTGCCCATCCGCCCCACCACCCACGAGGCCGCCGCGCCGCTCGCCTGAAGTCCGAACATCCTGCTCCTGCGGGGCGGGCGGGTCCGGGTCCGGTGCGGTGTGGATCTGGATCTCGCCGCCGTTAGCTTAGTTTGTGGCCGGGGCCCGCCGGAGGAGAGGAAGAAAGAAGTAACGAACCAGATAGGCGCTGGGCCACAATAGCAGTGTCTCGGCCTTTTTACTGCTCTGGTTGCTTCTGGGCCTATAGTGGGCCCTCCTAGCTACATCTCATATCCAATTCACTCCCTCAAAACGGCGACGAAGTGAAAGCAAGGCTACTACGGCTGCGGCGGTTCGGGCTGCAGACTCCACACTCCAGAGATGGCCGGCGCGGCAGGCGGCGGCTTGGTCCGCGACGTGGAGGCGCTGGAGGGCGTGCGCTCCATCGTGCTAAAGCCGTCGGAGTCGCTCGAAGAGTCGCGGTTCACGAGGATCGCCGGCGCCGACTTCAACGACCCGGGCCTCGGGCTCGAGGGGCTGCTCGCCTCGCTTGCGCACACGGGGTTCCAGGCATCCAACCTCGGCGACGCCATCGACGTCGTCAACCAGATGGTACGGCGCCCGTTGCTCTGTTTTTTTTTCCTGTCCGGTGCCCGGAGGGCGAGTTTGTGCTTGGGTCACTGTAGCAACCTAGGAAGAAGATAGGTTCACTGTTCATGTGAGTTTGTGCGATGGCCGGTGGGAGGTCTGTTGTAGTGTGTATACTGTTAATTTTCAGCAAATTAATGTTTACACGCCTGCAGCGGCGGAGAGTGAAGCATATTAGGAATGATACTGTATATGATATTGTTGCCTCTGCTGTTCCAAATCACCTAACTGAAGTATTTATATCGAAGGAGCATCAAATGGATCTAGCCCCTTCCCTTCGCCAGCACAAGATTCATATCTTTTTCTTTTATAAAAAATGGAGAGTTTTCAGATGCACCATTACTACCTAATTAAGAAATAATATATAGTCAATTGATTGTTGATCTAGCAAAATCATACCAGATTACCTAGTAAGACTCAGGGGAAAAGATAGGGAATTGAAGAAACAACCTGTAGGAAGCTAGTAAGGGGCAACACTCCAACAATCTGGATGCGTCGGCTGTGGGGATCTTGCTGACGTCGAGGAAGCACCATGACAGGAGGACAGCGACCGTGCTGCTGGCCGGAGCACACGGTGACATGGAGACATGAGTACTCGCTCACTGCCTCCCCTCCGCTCCATGGCTCTGTCTCAGTGCGGCCGATCGTCCGTGCGTGCGTTGGGTCAGGGGTTGACAGTTTCGCCTCCACTGGGCTTCGCCCCTGGACACCTAGATTTTGTTCTGGAAGGCTAAGTGAAAGGACCCAAGCATACTAGTACCGATGTTCAGGAGTTGGCAGGTCCCCCAACAGTTAATGTACGAGGGTTGAGGTTTTGAACTAATGAAGCAAATGGGCATAAAATAGCTAGTGAAGTTTTTGCTTTTGTTGTGGCATGCTGTCATGTGTCAAGTAAACATTTGTAGTTGGACTTCCGTTTGGAGTAAGCTAGAAGTACCTATATGATATAGCAGAATATTACCCCAGCATAATTATTCATTTTCAGTTTTGTCAAATTGTCTACTATCTTTGCAAGGTTCTGATATTTGTTATGCTTGGCTGAACTAAAGTTAGATTGGAGGTTGTCACATGAGAAGCCCAGTGAAGATTGTGATGAAGCTGAACTTGACCCTAAATATAGAGAATCTGTGAAGTGCAAGATATTTCTGGGCTTCACTTCAAATCTTGTGTCTTCTGGCATCCGGGATATAATCCGTTTTCTAGCTCAGCATCACATGGTAAATTCTCCTACTTCTGTATCACAAGTGCAAATTTGGAATGAAAACAAAGTTTCAATGTCCCTCTGTAAAGTGGTCTGCTTGAAGCATGCCTAGACATATCTGTTCCTAACATTACCAAATCCATTGAGCTCTTGTGTTCTAATGTCACTAACTTTTTCATTGAAAAATTATGTTCTTTAGGTGGATGTTATTGTTACAACTGCTGGGGGTATAGAGGAGGATCTCATTAAATGCCTTGCACCAACCTACAGAGGTGATTTTTCATTACCTGGAGCACTACTGCGGTCAAAAGGACTGAATCGGATAGGAAATCTGTTGGTGCCGAATGATAACTATTGCAAGTTTGAGAACTGGATCATGCCACTCTTTGACCAGATGCTACTGGAACAATCTACTGAGGTGAACATTCCTGCTGGGACAAAACTACATAATATTTCTTCTGGCTTCAACAAAGATACCTGCTAAACATGGTTTTCATTTGCCATATACAATGGCTATTTGATACTAGAAGTGGAATATGAATATGTTTTTTTTTTCTTGCAACCTGTAAAATATTTCTTACAGAAGGGTCTGGATTTTTCTACTGTCTGAGACACTAAGAAGCATGAAAAAAGCCGAGTAAAGTCCACTAGCGGTCCTCGAACTTGTTCGGCTATGTCATCCCGGTCCTTAAACTCGCAAATCGACCGTTTAGGTCCTCAAACTTGTTCATCTGTGTCATCCCGGTCCCTAAACTCGCGAATCGCTCATTTAGGTTCTCGAACTTGTTCGGCTGTATCATCTAGGTCCCTAAACTTGCAAATCACCTGTTTAGGTTCTTAAACTTGTTCAGTTATTATCATCTCGGTCCCTAAATGTTGTAAATACTATAAACTTGTAAATTCAATATATATTTATAGAGCTATCCAAAAATTGTAAATCTATTTTTGTAAACTCCTAGTAACATGTACTTTAAATTAGATTAAAAGAAATCATCATATACTTTTTATTTTTAACTATGTAGTTAAATGACTAAATATGCACGTATATTTTTAAAAATGTATGTGCCTATTTAGTTATTGAACTATAGGGTTAAAAATAGAAAGTACATGGCGACTTATTTTATTCTAATTTAAAGCATATGTTACCAGGAGTCTAACAAAATTACATTTATAATTTTTGGACAGTTCTATAAATATATATTGAATTTACAAGTTTACAATATTTAGGGACCGAGATGACACAGCTAAACAAGTTTGAGGACCTAAACGGGTGTTTGCAAGTTTAGGGACTTAGATGATACAGCCGAACAAGTTTGAGAACCTAAACAAGCGATTTGAGAATTTAGGGACCGGGATGACACAAATGAACAAGTTTGAGGACTTGAGCGGTCGATTTGCAAGTTCAAGGACCAAAATGACATAGGCGAACAAGTTCGAGGACCGCTGGTGCACTTTACTCAAAAAAGGCTAACATGAAATCGATCTACAATATGGGTTCAAAAGTTCTTAAAAAACTATTTGTCTAGCATGTCACACTAAATATATACTAAAAAGATTCAAGAACTATCCTGGCATTTGCATGACCTTGCTTGCATAGCTTCTTTTTTCCTGACATTATACTTTTTCCTGGCCTTTAGAGTGATGACTGATGACCTTTTTTCCTTTTCTTCTAGCAATATGCGTACGAACTTGAACAGCCAGACAAGTGAGATCTTGCCAAACTAAATCTATGATGAGCTATTAGTTTCTGCAGAAGTTGCTGAATATCAATACAGATAAGGTTTCACCTTACTGGATATTTGATGTTTTAACTGAAGAGCAGCCTGCGTTTTTCACATGATTAATTTGTTGTAGTAGATTACCTGCCAGCTCTTGTATATGATAGTATGAGTAACAGATCTTTTTTTCGGGGAAACAAGTAGTAGACCATATTTTTATTTCTTTGTCATGAATCGATTTATTGTTACCTGCAGAATGTTTGGACACCATCAAAGGTGATAGCTCGTCTTGGTAAAGAAATAAATGATGAAAGCTCCTACCTTTACTGGGCATACAAGGTAATATGTTTTAATATTACCTGTATATTCTTAGGAAATATTAAAAGAACTGCAGAAACGGGTGTGTGCTGATTCTTTTTACAAATTATGCATTGATTTATGTTGGATGGTAAAAAGTAACAAAAATTCAGTTGAGTTATTTGAGCAAGTTATTGTTGCTTTTCCGTGGAATCTATTAATGCAGTGTGTTTCTGCACCTGATAGCTATATTTGAACCTGAGTTTGTTTACAAATGTTCACAGCTCAGTTAGCTATTACTCTTGATGTTAAAAATAGACTCTGTGCCTTACCCTTTCCTGTTCCAGGTAGGATATCTTATAAAAAAATTGCATGAATTTCGTGCTTTTCTTATACTGAACTACTGAAGTTATTAATTTCATAAGCTACTTTGTATACATCTCAAGGCAGCAGTCACACTGTACTAACTCATCGGTGCTTACCAGAATAACATACCTGTATACTGCCCCGCATTGACTGATGGATCACTTGGAGACATGCTGTTCTGTCATGCAGTCCGTAATCCTGGCCTTATTATTGACATTGTACAAGGTATGATTCACTGTTCTGTCCTTGCCTTGCTTTTCTTATGTAACATTGAGCTTAAAATCTTTTACAGATATACGGCTGATGAATGGGGAAGCCATCCATGCAACACCAAGGAAGACAGGGATTATAGTTCTTGGTGGAGGCCTTCCAAAGCATCATATATGCAATGCCAATATGTTTCGCAATGGCGCAGATTATGCTGTTTATATTAACACAGCTCAAGAGTTTGATGGTAGTGACTCTGGAGCACAGCCTGATGAAGCAGTCTCATGGGGAAAGATAAAGGGTTCAGCTAAACCTGTAAAGGTATACGTTCTTTAATGAAGCTTCAGATGCTGTTTCTTATGTTTTAGTAACACTAGTTAAACTTATTTTGGTATAAACATCATGCTGCACGCACAAACTCTTTCTATTGATTTGCCTTGCAACGAGGTATCAAAAGAATAAAATATACATATGAAGCTGTTCTTTTAATAATTTGCAAAACATCTTAACTTCCTTCTGTCACTCTGTGCAACTTTTGCGCTGACAGAATATTACCATCTTACTTTCTCTAATAATTCTTGGTTTATGAATGATTATCTGACTGTTTAATTGTGCCTTTTCTGTTAATAGAAGATACCAATTTTCTTGGTTTATGAATGATTATCTGACTGTTTAATTGTGCCTTTTCTGTTAATAGAAGATAACAATTTGAAATCAGCATATTGGGAGAGCATAGTATGGTGCATGGGCCAGGCACTGGATGCTGTTATTACTAACAATCTAATCTGCTGTTTGAAAATTTGGAAAATGCAGGTGCACTGCGATGCGAGTATTGCTTTCCCGCTTGTTGTGGCTGCAACATTTGCACGCAAGGTTCACGGCTCCAAATGAACAAACTGAATCTCCTTCATTGGAGTATGGATGGACATCCAAATTTTGCTGAACTCTCCAAGTGACCTTTCTTGGAGCACGAGGTTTACTTCACCTGCACTGCACAGGGATAATGCACAAGCTTTTGGCGACTCGCAGCCACATGCCAGCATCCTTCGATGTACGCTCGATGTTGTACCAGCCTATTAGGTAGCATCTTCGTTACAATCAATAATTTAATAACGACATATTACTTTGTTCATCCGAGACTCCGAGTCGTCTGATAAATGCATGTCAAGTGAACGTCATTGACAAACGACCTGTTTTATAAGCACAGTGATATTTTATTCACCTGAAAGCCAGTATGCTCCTTTGTGTTGATGCATGGACGACATTCTGAGGTTGGGATCGTCTTAATGTCTGGGGGAGTTTTTGTATTCTTGCTTGCCGATCGCTGGGTGTCGGGCGGCGGTAACTACAGTTGTGGTAGACGCCGTCAAATAAAACTTTATGATTTAGTTCAGGCCTCTTAAGTTTCTGGATCTGCTTTGGATTTTGCATCTCAGTTGTTGCCTTCCCGCTCCATATCCTCCCTAGGTCGGAGCACAGCCGCACAGGCAGTTGCAGATGCTATCGCCGGCGCCTTCTCCCCCTTGTGTTCTGGCAACACCTCAATACATATTTTTTATTGTGAAGAAATAGAATCATGTAAATAGCTATGTATATTTATCAACAAATTGTGTGTTGGCCGGTGTGGCGAAAGAATTAAGTAGCCACAGAATGTAAAGAGAAAAGTCTGCTGCTCCAGGAAAGAAGCAAGCGGCTACTCGCACCTAGTCTAATAGAATCAAGACGAGTATAATTGGTGGAGATACATGGCATGTGTTTTTCCTTTTTTTCTTCTTCTTTTGGCTAATGGTAAGGGGAATTTCCAAAGTATTTGTCTTAAAAAAAAAGGACCAGACGTAGATAAATAAAACATTATCATGAATTTTTAAAAAGATTGTATCATGATGGCTGCTTAAACTGCATTGGAAATAGACTATTTCCAATGCCTTTTCTATTTCAAATACTACAAAGCAAAAAAAAAAAAAAAACTCTGATCACAGGGGGGGAAGACGCCCCCTCGGCATTGAAATAAGAAGCTGTACCAGGATTCGGGCACCGAAAGCACACTGCTCTAACCAGTATGACTCATTAGGAGCTGGTAAACAGTACAAGACAAAGCTTTGAGAATCAAGGCATATCTGTAGCATTACATCATGGCATCATGCTGCATTTTCGTTATTCATGATTTCCGAAGGTGATGAATAATTAGCAGCTACATTTATCGAAACTCTTCAAAAAAAAAAAAAAAGAGAGCAGGTCTTCATACGAAAATGCCAATGGATACAAGTTCTAAGAATTAGTCTGGGCACTTCAAACTTGATGACAAAAATATCTGGCCACCTGGGAGGCATCAAGGAGCTTGGGACCTTAGGCGCCCCATATCCAGCCGTGTCTTGAAAGAGATTTGGACTTCATACTGAGCCCCAGGTATCCGCAGACGTTTTAACCAGAATAACTTCTTCTGAAGCTCATGTGGTTTGGCGGTCTGTTCCACAAACTGTTTCTTGACATGCATCGAGAATTGTTCCCTGGACTTCTTATCAATATGAGGTGATCGCAACACTGTATACAAGGCTCGTGATTCAGGCAGTCCAATCTTCTTTGTGAATGGAATAAGACCTGAGACCTGGTTGCTTTGGCTCATAAAAGACTTCATCACTACACGTATTTTTGCAGCCATGACGCTACAGCAAAGCACAACTTCTCTCACCGTTTGCAAATACCCTGACACCTGGAGATGGTAAAAATTAGCACTGTCATGTAACCATCAAGTAATATAGACAAAGAAAATCTGGAGGAATTTAGAAAATTAACCTTGCTATGACATGATGCTTTAGCATAATATTAATCACAAATAGGGTAGCAGAAACAAGGAAAGAAGCATATATACAGTGAGTACTTATAGTAAAAGGTTCAGCACATGGATGGCAGCATATCAACTAATGTGCAGTATGATGCTCAGCACACCATGTCACAGATTTCCTGGACTGTGCCCACAGGGCTACTTGGCATATGTTTTGCAGCCACAATACTTAACTGACCCCATTTAAAAACTTTCTACCATAGAAAAAAGAAAGACAGTAAAAACAGAGAGTTTTTTTTCTTTCTAAAATGAAGTATCAGGCTCATGAAAGACAAATGACAATCCATATATGCAAGGCGATAAGAGTAAGTAACGAGGGTACATAGCTTCAGTTGATATAGAGGTGATTGGCAATAAAGCTACAACAGAAGACTGCTTTTTTTTTTAATGAAAGGGGATAAATGAACACACGAGGAAATAGAACATATTGACAGATAGAGATGAGTGAGTTGTTGCAATTAGCAAATAATTGAAGACATATGTCGGGCCCCATCAGTCTTAAAAAGGTTAACACCGTCAAGTGAAGATCGGCAGCTCTGATTCCACAAAGAATTGCAACAGCATGGCTAGCACCCAACCGTCAAAATTTTGCAGAGTAACATTCCATACAAGTTCATCCAACACATATTAATATATTTGCCCCAAAGGGTTTGAACGAGTCACAAGCACATCGATAATTTTTTGCAAAGCAATCGAAGTTAGTATGCATATACACTTGTAAATGGATTCAGATCCGAATACGAATAGTAAGGTAGGGTTTTGGCGCGCACGGTTTTCACGGCAGGAAGGGAAGACAAGGGGGAGGCGTACCTGGTGGTGCTCGTCGCCGGCGAAGGGGCCGAATCAGCGCGGCAGCGACGGCCGGCCCAGTCGTCTTGCGCGCACGCTGGGGTAGTGGCCGAGTGGGTGGGGGGTGGGGGGGGGGGGGGGGGTGATGGAAGAAGACCCACGGCCCAGAGGCTTTTTGCAACGATAAGCGCATATCTGCAAATAATATTATTTACAAGGGGTCCAAATGAAAATTACCTCAGATAAGTTGAATAAGATCCAAAACCCTAACCCGCCCCCCTCTTCTCGCACTCGCGCCTCATTCCCATTCGCGCCGCCGCTGCAAGCGCCAGCTCGCCGTCGCCCGAGCCAAACACACCAACGCCGCCATGGGGCGTATGCACAGCCGCGGGTAACCCTCCCGCCCTCGTCCTCGTAGCACTGGTGCTATTGCTTCTAGTCTGGTGAATCTGTGTGCTAATGGCGGCTGCGTGGCTCCGTGACGCAGGAAGGGTATCTCGTCGTCGGCGCTGCCGTACAAGAGGACGCCGCCGACCTGGCTCAAGACCGCCACCTCCGACGTGAGAGCCTTCTCCTCTCTCCCTCGACTCCATTCCATTCGGGCGTCGTCTGCTTCCGTTGTTGTTGGGATGGGATTGCTGATTCGGTTGGCTGATGTGTGTGTTGTCGGTTCGCGTCTGGTAGGTGGAGGAGATGATCACTAAGGCGGCGAAGAAGGGTCAGATGCCGTCGCAGATCGGCGTCCTGCTCCGTGACCAGCACGGTATCCCCCTTGTCAAGAGCGTCACCGGCAGCAAGATCCTCCGCATCCTCAAGGCACATGGTCAGAATTAGATCCTCGTTCGATTCGCTTGTTAGCAGTGGTGGAGCTTGAGGATAATTTTAGAGGGCTCCAACAGTATAATAATATACATGGTTTAGGGAGTGTGAGGGTGGCAAATTTAAAGCTTGATTAGCAAAATATACTAAGATACTGAAGCATCGTTTATAGAATTGCAAAATGAGGAGGGGCCATGGCCCACTATGGCCCTAATGAAGCTCTGCATCTGCTTGTTGGTATTTATGATTTGTGCTGTATTCATGTTTTCATGTGCTTGTGTAGGGCTGGCACCAGAAATCCCAGAGGACCTGTACTTCCTCATCAAGAAGGCGGTGGCGATAAGGAAGCACCTTGAGAGGAACAGGAAGGACAAAGACTCCAAATTCAGGCTCATTCTTGTTGAGAGCAGGATCCACCGCCTTGCCCGCTACTACAAGCGCACAAAGAAGCTTCCACCCACCTGGAAGTAGTAAGTCACTCGAACCCATGCATTTTGTTGCTTGTCGGTACTAACATGATTACTGAAGTATGTGGTATTAGCTTAGTTAACTTGGTAATCGTTGATCTGTTGTGCCTGGAGATTACTACATTGGAGCTGTAGTATTGTAGTAATTTCTTTATGTCAGAGTATTGTTGATTGTTTCAGATGCTACTGATTCTTTGCTACCTAAGCATGTAATCTTGATGTGAATACAATTCCATGTGTGAAACTCGATATTACAAACGATAATTAATGTTGTAGATGATTAGAGCCATGGATTTGTGCTGCAAGTAATTGTGAAGCAGTCTTTGATAAAGAACACTCTTATTTGAAATGCATTTGTGAGCTATATTTCATGTGGTATTGTTCATATAGCTAGGTGTAGTATGTTCATCTGGTGCAATTTCATAAAGCATGTAGATTCATTGGTATTTTAGGGTTCTATTTGGCAGAGATCTATCCCCAGTTCCATGAGTTTGAGGACTTGCTATTTTGAGGATGTTTCGGTACGCCATATTCCATTTTGGACTAAAAGTAGAGACTTAAACCACTTTATTTTAGACTGCATACTCCATATCTGATGCGCAGCTGAAAGCTGGAGGCTTGCTAAACAAGGTGCTAGTGTGCAGTATGTTTGTCACCTTGAGATTACAATAGCAATGTCATGAAAATCTGACCCGTGTAACCAAATGAATTGTCATCAACATTTAGTTGTATTTAAGGCAGTAGATGGGTCAATTCCCCAGAGTTCTTTTGTTGTGTTCTTTTTTTCCTATTTTGTGGCATGCTATTTGGACAGTCATACACTTCTACTTTGTAGCTGACA